>CAUYUJ010002158.1:15000-37500 GCA_963575745.1 Prorocentrum cordatum
GCATCAGCATCAGCATCAGCATCAGCATCAGCATCATCAGCATCATCATCATCATCAGCAGCAGCATCGTCATCATCGTCAGCAGGGTCAGCATCACCATCATCAGCATCATCACCACCATCATCAGCATCATCATCAGCATCATCATCGTCGTCATCATCAGCATCATCGTCATCAGCATCATCAGCATCATCAGCATCATCGTCATAATCATGATCATCAGCATCATCATCAGCATCGTCAGCATCATCATCGTCATCAGCATCGGCATGATCATCATCGTCAGCATCAGCATCAGCAGCAGCATCATCAGCACCATCAGCATCATCATCATCAGTAGCAGCGTCATGAACATCATCGTCATCATCGCCACCACCACCGTCTTCTTCATAATCATCCTCATCATCATCAGCACCATCGAAATCAGCATCATAATCAGAATCAGCATCAGCATCGATACCACCATCATAGTATTCATCATCATCATCATCAGCACCAGCATCGCCATCATCATCACCACCGTCAGCATCCGCATCCTCATCATCAGCATCATCATCATCCGCAGCAGCATCAGCAGCATCAGCATCATCATCAGCATCATCATCATCAGCATCAGCAGCAGCATCAGCAGCAGCATCGTCATCAACATCATCAGCATCAGCATCATCGTCGTCAGCAGCAGCAGCATCCTCAACAACGGCGTCAGCAGCAACATCAGCATCATCAACATTATCACCACCAGAACTACCAACATCATCATCAGCATCATAATCAGCAGCAGCGTCGACATGATCAGAATCAGCATCATCATGTTCAGCAGCATCATCATCCGCAACATCAGCATCAGCATCATCTTCAACATCACCAGCACAATCAGCATCCGTATCATCAGCAACAGCGGCATCATCAACAACGTCGTATTCGTCCTCAGCATAGTCATCAGCATCATCATTAGCATCATCATCGTCAGCATCATCAGCATCCTCATCATCCATGAGCAGCATCATCATCACCACCACCACCACCATCATCATCATCATCATCATCATCATCATCATCATCATCGTCATCATCACCTTCGTCGTCGTCTTCGTCCTCGTCGTCGTCGGCATCACCATCAGTATCAGCATCGGCAGCATGCGTACCAGTCACCACCATCCTCATCGTCACCACCGCCACGATCACCACCATCACCACCGCCAGCACCACCACCACCGCATGCGGCCCCTCGGCCCCGACGCGTTCCAGCAGCGCGCGAGGCAGCACTGACCCCAGCCGAAACAGCCCTCGAGTCCTAAGCGCGCCGTCCGCATGCGCCAAGGGCGGGGCGCGCGGGCCAGGCGCGCTGCGGGTACGGCGCGAATGGCCCGCGCGAGCGGTGCGGATGGAAGGCGTGGCACGCGCGCCGAGTGCACCCGCTGGCTGCTGGCCGCGTGAGCGGGGCCGCAAGTGGACCCCACCTCTGACTAACTACCAGGCCACCCCAACCTAACCCGAAGACCCAAGCTTCGGATTGGGGGGGTACGGGTTCCACACGTGTTTTTTTCTATGTTCCCCAACACTTCCCCGCTGGAAATCGAGGGTCAATTTGGGCCTTCGGGTTGGGTTGGGGTGGCTCGGTGGGTGGTGAAACGCTGCCTGCAGGGCCGCGCGGCGCCCTGCTGCCGAGCCGCGTGCAGCTGCGGCGCCACCAGGTGGGGGGGGCCACGTGGGGCCCAGTCCTCCCGCGACGTGCGGGCCCACAGCGCACTGTGCCCGAGTCCTTGCGGCTCGACGGCCGCGCGTGGCCGCGCTTGCACCCAGGCTTACGCTGCTCCCGTCGCACTTGCGGACCGCATCCCAGAAAAAAGTTCGAGCACCCACGAAAATATCGAAGCCAGTGTCGAACGAGTGTCGCCTCCCAGGGCCCAGTACGTGAAAACCCTCCAGTCTCGGCACTTCCTCGATGCTCGACGTTCTTTCTCGCGGTCCAGGCTCATGTAGGCTGGACCATCCCAAAACCAGGCGCTCCTCGCACGCAGAACGGGCGCGAAGCCCTGGACCGCGTGGACCGCGACGCATGGCCAGGCACGTCAGCCGCCCGCCCGCGATGGGAACGCGGGCCTGCAGGTGATGGCCTCGGTAGCCGCCGCCGTGCCCTCTGGCACGTCGAGGCGTGGAAGAATGCCAGGATCTGTCTGGTAGACCCCCCCTCCTCCTGGTTCGCAGACTCCTGCGTGTACCCCGCCCGTCCTTCCCGGGGCCACTTCCCTCGTGCCCGCTCGAGGATGGTGCAGTTCCAGCAGGGCAGCTAGCACCTAATCCTCCATTCCACGCGTGCACGCTCAATGATGGTGCACTTCCCGCATGGCAGCTGATGCCTGAACCCTCATACCATGCGCGCCCGCTCGGAGATGGTGCACTTCCCGCATGGCAGCTAATGCCTGAACCCTCATTCCATGCGCGCCTGCTCGAGGACTGCGCACTTCCCGCATGGCTGCCACCTCCTAGACCCCTCATCCCACGCGCACTCGCTCGAGGATCGCGCACGTCCCGTATTCCCAGGCGCTGCTCCCAAGCGCTCCAGGGGCTCCCAAGCCACGATTCCCCGTTAAACACGACGGAGGATCGTCTTCAGATTCCAAGACGGCCCGTGCAGGCACCCAAGGACACCAAGATGGCCCAAGATGTCTCGAAGACGGCCCAAGGTAGCCCCAAAGCGGCCGAACATTGCTTCAAGACGGCCCAAAATCCATCCAATAGGGCCCACAATGGCCACAAGAGGGCCTCCAACAGGGTACAAAGAAGCCAGAATGATTGATTTCCCTCAGGTTTTTGAATGATTGTCGTATTCTCGCCTTTTCGGGCTGCCGTCAGCTCAAGACGGCCCACGAAGACTCCACAATGGCCCAAGAGACATCCAAGACAGTCCCAAGACGGCCCCAAAACAGCCCAAGAGGGACTCCCGTGCGACCCAAGACGGCCTTAGAAGACCCTTGGACGGCCCAAGATGGCGCCAAGACGGCCCCACGACGGCCCCACGACACCCACCATACGGCCAAGAGGGCAACGAGCCGGTCCAAGAGAACCCCAAGCCGGCGGAAGAGGACGCCAAGACGGCCCAAGAAGGCCGAAGGGACCCCCAAGACTGCCCAAACGGCCCCAAGACAGTCCCAAGACGGTCCAAACGAGGTTCATCGTCATCATCATCATCATCATAATCATCATCATCATCATCATCATCATCATCATCATCATCATCGTCATCATCATCATCATCATCATCAACAACAACAACAACATCATCATCATCATCATCATCATCATCATCATCATCATCATCATCATCATCACTATCATCATCATCAGCATCATCATCACCATCATCATCATCATCATCATCATCATCGTCGTCATCATCATCATCATCATCATCATCATCATCATCATCGTTATCATCAGCATCAGCAGAATCAGCATGAGCATCATCATCAGCATCGTCATCAGCATCATCAGCATCATCAGCAGCAGCATCAGCATCAGCATCATCATCAGTATCATCCTCATCAGCAGCAGCAGCAACAGCATCATCATCAGCATCATCAGCATCATCAGCATCATCAGCATCATCAGCAGCAACAGCATCATCATCATCATTATCATGATGATCATCGTCATCATAAGCAGCAGCGTCATCATCAGCAGCATCATCATCATCATAATCAGCATCCTCGTAATCATCATCATCGTCAACATCATCAACATCATCATCACCAGCAGCTCCACCATCAGCAGCAGCAGCATCAGCATCGTCATCATCAGCAGCAGCAACGGCATCATCATCAGCTTCAGCAGCCTCATTATCAGCATCATCAGCATCATCACAATCACCATCAGACCCATCAACACATCAGCATCAGCATCATCATCATCATCATAATCATCATCATCATCATCATTATCATAATCATCATCAGCATCACCAGCATCATAATCATCATTATTATTATCCGCACCATCATCACACTCAGCAGTATCACCATCGCCACCATCATCATCAGCAGCATCACTAACAACAGCAGCATCATCACCACCACGACCATCATCATCAACAACAGCATCAGAATCATCATCAGCATTACAGGTCACCAGCATCATCATCGGGATCGTCGTCGTCGACGTCGTCGTCGGCAGCATCACCACCAGCACCACCATTATCACCATCGTCATCATCATCATCATCACCAGCATCGCCATCAGCATCAACACCGTCGCTTTCATCACAATCACGTGTCATCATCGCAGTCCTCGTCCTAATCAGCCTCAGCATCGTCAGCAGCATCGTCATGATCGTCATCATCATCAGCATCAGCATCGCCACCATCATGACGACCATCGTCACCATCCGCATAATCATCCGATTCGTCATCGTCCTTACCGCGGCTCTCCCAATCCCGGAGGCACGAGGTTACGCACGTGACGGCCTCACGTGTCCCATCGAACGGCCGCCACCAAGAATGTTGGGCTGGCACGGTGGCGGGACTTGTCGCAGACAGCTGGATAGTACTGTATGAACTGGATTGCCTGCGGACCACAATGTTCACCACATTGTGCTGAATATGTGCTGTGCTGTCCCTGGGACGCAGCCTTACTTAACCCCATGCCCACGATACTAATGTACCCCCCCGCCTTAAGTCGTTAGAGTTTTTTATCGTCGACCAATAAGAGTTTGGTCGGGGGCGCGGGGGCGCGGAGGCCGAACTTCATTATCACTGGGAAAGTTCGCCATCGAGGTTACTTCCTTCTCATGTTTACATAACAACATCAAGCGAAGCGAACACGTTTTTTCTTTGTGTTGATTTATGTGTCTTTCTCTCTTTTTCTTTGTATTGCTTTATGTTTCTCTCTCTCTTTGTCTCTCCCCTCTCTCTGTCTTTCTTTCTCCTCCTCCCTCTGGCGCCCTGAACTTGTTTATCGCTGGGGTTGATTATCCTGGGAAAACTAAGCACAGGAGCTACCCTACACGAGCAGATGAAAATTTTAATTTTCATTACGCGTTTACAAATTAAATACAATGAGTTTTCAACTTTGGATTGTTGTTTCTACATCCTTCTCTGCTTCTCCTGCTCTTCCTCCTTCTCATCCTTCTCCTATTCCTTTTCTTCTTTCTTTATAGTTCTCTTTCTATGTGTTTTCTTCTTGTCTCCCTGGCCCCCTGAACTTGACAAATAGTTCGAAGATGTCTCAAGCGAAACCAGCAATTCGCTGAGGATGTCTCAACCGAGACAAATCATTATTGAGGATGTCTCATAGAGGACCAAAAACCAAGGATGTTCAAGATGTCTTTGGCTTTTTCCTCTTGGTATCTCTTTATGCTGGCTCTGGCGGGCAACTTTTATTATCCCCCCGAAAACCCCGAACTTTATTATCCCTGAGGGTTTATTATCGGGGCATGGGGTTATACAAGACTGCATGAACTGAATTGCCTGCGGAACGCAATGTTGCTGAAGTGTGCTGTGTGTGAAGTGCTGAAGTGAACTGTATTGTGCTGAAGTGTGCTGTGTTGTCTCCGGGACGCAGCATTGCGTGTATAGGACGGTATGGGCTGCACCGCCTGCGGAACGCACTACTCACTGTATTGTGCTGAAGTGTGCTGTGTCGCCTTCGGGACGCAGCAGTGCTTGTATAGGACGGTATGGACTGCAGTGCCTGCGGAACGCACTACCGTTCACTGTAGTGTACTGCAGTGTGCTGCATTGTCGTCGGGACGCAGCAGTATTGCTTGTATGGGACCGTATGAACTGTTCTGTCTGCGCAGAGCTGTACCGAGGACGTTGGGAAGCTTCTCCCCGCGCTCACAGGCTGGGCGAGTGCCTCGCGACCACCTGCGGACTTTCTGCGGCCCCTAGGGTCGCAGGAAGAACACGAGCCTCCGCAACCCCAGGGCGCCTGCCGCAGGAGGAACACGAGCCTCCGCGACGGCAAGGACGTTGGGAAGGGGCGCCAACGCAGGAAGGTGGCAGCAAACGGCCTGAGTGCCGCTGAGGGGCCGCGGTGCTGCGGGAGCTGCCAGAGTCGCACGGCTCCAGGCGCGGGGTGGCGTGCACTGCCGCGGAGTGCACCCGCGGCTGTGGGTGAGCTGGCGCTCTGGGCCGCTGCTCGCCTCCTCCTCCTCCTCCTCCTCCTCTTCTGCGGGTTCGTCTCGTCCGATCGGCGGCAGAACATTCTTCATCATCATCATCATCATCATCATCATCATCATCATCATCATCATCATCATCATCACCGCAACCACCATCACCATCACCATCACCATCACCATCACCATCACCATCACCATCACCATCACCATCACCATCACCACCATCAGCATCATCATCAGCATCAGCATCATCATCATCGGCATCAGCATCATCATCATAATCCGCATCAGCATCATCATCGTCATCATCATCATCGTCATCAGCATCGTCATCATCAGCAGCATCATCATCACCATCGTCATGATCATCATCAGCAGCAGCAGAAGCAGCAGCAGCAGCTGCATCATTATCATCCTCATCACCACCATCAGTATCATCATCATCATCATCATCATCATCATCATCATCATCATCATCATCATCATCATCACCATCACCATCATCCACCCATGCATCCATCCATCCATCCATCTATCCATCCATCCTCGCATCACGCCCCCTTCGCTCCAGGGCGGGCGGCGGGCGGCGCCGCGATAGGGGTAATGGAGAGGATGCAGGTCATCAGGAGGCCGATGGTGCGGAACTCCTCATGATTGCCGCCCTCCGCCGTGATGACCTTGCGGGGGGCGAGGAAGAGAGAGAGAGAGGGACAAGCTAGGTGCGCTCGCGTCATATCTGACGTCCTACCCCTCCCTCCCATCCCTTACCATGGCGTAGATCTCCTCTATGTTCGCGCAGTTAGATGTCGAGCAGGACAATGGTCCCGCGAGGGCACGCAATGCATGGTAGAGCACGGCATAGCATAGCGTAGAAGAACTCGGCAGAGCGTGGCGTGTCAGAGCACGGCGTGGCAGTGCGCGGTGAATCATTACATGACGAAGCATTGAAACGCAAAGCACTGAAGGAGGAAAACGCGGAATGAGGCGAACGCTACAGTGGTTGCACCAATGAGACGGGCCGAGAATATTGAAATTGGCCGAGAGCACGGAAATGGAGCCAATGATGAGACGGGAATGCAATTTTGGAAGGGCCGGAAATGCGGAAATGCAGCTAAAGATGAGGCGAGATCGCCATTCTGGAAAGATCGTCAACCTCAAGATTGGAAAAGGCACAAGCAAACACGGCTAGTGCACATCATGTGTAGAACAAAAAAACATACGCAGAAGGGGGCGACAGCGTCGGATTGGAAGAACACATAGAAAAGACCAAATAATTGAATCTCAAAAATACGCGGAGGGTCTCCTCCTCCTCCTCCTCCTCCTCCTCCTCCTCCTCCTCCCCTCCGCTTCCTCCTCCTCATCCGCCTCATCCTCCTACTCCGCTTCCTGCGAGCTCAGGGCAGCTGGAAGCCTCGATGATGCCGCCGACGAACCACATGAGCTCCGCGGCCGCGCAGAGCACTATGCAGAAGTATAGCAGGTGCACATAGTGGAACCACTCGAACCGCTGGCTGCCCGAAGCCAGCTCCCTTTCACGCCTCCTCCTCCTCTTCTTCATCCTCGCCTCCTCTTCCTCCTCTTACTTCCACTGTGCTGACATATATGAACATATATGAACATCTGTTGCGTCTGGGCGGCATGAAAAATCCGACTCAGGCAAAGAGGCAAACCTCCTTCTGCTCCTCCTCCTCCTTCTCCTCCTCCTCCTCCTGATCCTCCCTCCTCATCCTCCTCATCCTCCTGCTCCTTCAGAGGTGTCCCCTTTCTGGCGCGGGCCACATGGGCGTCCAAGGACATTGGCGGCTCCTTACTGCCCCTGATCCTCGAGCCCCTGAAGAATCGTCGGTGCCACTCTCGAATCGCTGTTCTTCTGCCGCTGTGCTTAGGGCCTCATGCAGCCGAAACGATCGCAAGCGGTATTCGAACAGGCGCCTGTCATCCGCGAAACTGCTGGGAAGGTGACAACCACTGGGAGACACATCCAGAGAGGACAGGAGCACGAGATGCAGACTGGCCTGTTCGGCATCGCGCATGGGCACAGCCTAAACGAGCGAACGAACCAATCGGCCGTCGCCCCGAGGCGACTCAAGCAAGGCGGCACGTGGCAAGCGCGCCAGACGCTCGCGCGGGCCTCCAGGAAGGCCGGGGTGCTGGATGACCAATCCGCCTAAGCTGTATGACACAATCCAACGTGGCGCCAAGTCGTGTCCGTGTTGGGTCGTCTTCCGCGTGTTTCCAGCAGCGTGGCCCTCCTCTGGCGCAGCCAGAGAGTGTAGCAGAACACACTGGGCCACAGCGCCGCGCAGCCAAGCGGAGCAGCGCCCCGAGCAGGGGAGCCGCCTCTGCGCGCCACGGGCGGGCCGCCTTGGCGGAAGCAGTGAACACTGCACGAGCGGACGCATTCTTGACACACATCAGGGCTGAACCTGAACGGTGTTTTTCGTTTTCGTGTTGTTTTCGTTTTCCCTCGCTCTTGCCTCCAATCCACCTTTGGTGCAAAACGAAGTCGAAACGAAAACGGCCCACGAAATCACCAAAAACACCGTTTAGGTCCAGCCCTGACACACATTGTCACGATGCTAGATGTCTGCGACTGCGGTCGCACCCCCCGCCGAGGAGCATGGCCAGAGAACAGCGTCCCGCTGCTGCTTGAGGGAAGCAGGGAAGAGAGAGGGCAGGCATGCCAAGCAGCGAGGTGGTCGCCTCCAGTCGTACCGGAAGTCAAGATATCTTGCCTCCCCCCCTTTCGACATCCGTAACTAACTCTTTCTCTATCCCTCTGACTTCCTCCCTCCCTCAGCCCATCCCTCCTTATTATTAGCATTATTATTATGATTATGATTATGATTATGATGAGGATGATGATTATCATTATTATTATCACTCTCTCTCTCTCTCGCTCTCTCTATCTCTTTCTCTCTCTCTCTCTCTCACTCTCTCTCTCTCTTTCTCTCGCTCTCTGTCCCTCTCTCGCTCTCTCTCTCTCTCTCTCTCTCTCTCGCTCTACATACACATATATATATATACAATAGAACCATCGCGCGCTTCGCGCGCGCTCAAGGTCCAGGCGGCGAAGTATCGGCGGAACCTGCTGCACTACCACGCGTCAAGCCTCTTGGAAACGTCGTGCAAGCCTTCTTGGAGGCTCTTTGGGGCGCCTCTCAGGGCCTCCAGGAGTCCTCCCGGAGAACGGGAGGAGGAGGAAAGCAAAGAAGAGGAGAGAGGGAGAGAGAGAGAGAGAAAGGGGGACCGGAGAGCGATGGATGGAGGATGCGGGAGCACTTTGTGGAACACGCTCGCGCCAGGCGAATATATGGAGGGAGGGGACAACTTGAATAAGAAAGGATAGTTGGAAGTTACCTTTTTGCTTCAAGTGAGGGGCGCCTTCAATTAGGGAGACGGGAAGCGGGAGGAAGGACGGAGCGGGGAAGAGGGAGGACGACAGAGGGGTAAGAGAGAGGGGACGGGTAAAGAGAGAGGAGCCTTCGAAGAAGGCCACACTCTCGCGCCACCCCCCTCTGCGCACCGCCAAGAGAAGTCCGCGGAAGGCGGATGGCAGGGGGCCGCCCAAGCCTCGAGACCTCGAAAGTCCTGAACCAAATGAAGGCCGAGGACGTCTTCAATCATCTCGGGGCCGGAAGCGGCCCCTGGAGTCCTGAATCATGCTTCCAGAAGGCTCTCCGGGAACATGATGGTCTGGGCCGTGTTACGGCCCTCGTGGAGGGTTTCAAGGGAACCCAAACGAGGCTGCAAAGCCCGAAGGACGGCCCTGCGGATATATTCCGAAATCTTGAAAAGGGGGATGAGGAGGTGAAGCTTGGAAGTGAGATGGACAATTTGTAAGGTAACAAAACAAAAACAGTAGGAGCTGGGAAGACCACGAGAAGGATGGTGAGATTGAGCGTAGCGTAGGGGGCCTTACGGAAGAGACCAAGATAGCCGTCGGCCCATCCCGCGTGGGCCATAAGCCTGTAGGATGTTATAAGCCTGTAGGATGTTCGGTAGATTGTCGAGCGAGGCCTCGCGAGGGTCTCTTGGGAGGCATGTGTTGCCTCTTGGAAGCCGTTTGGGGGCCTTCTGGGGCGTCGTGAGAGCCTCTTCGGGCCTCTTGGGGCCCCGTGGGAGCCTCTTGGGACCTTCTTCGGGCCTCCTGGGGGCTTCTGGGGCGGAGGATTCGAATTTGCTTTTCATGCTCCCCCTCTTGAGCCCTTCTTTAGGCTGGCTTTGGGCCCTATTGGGCCGTCTCGGGCGCCCCTCGGGGCTGTCTTGAAGCCCTCTTGGGCTATCCCAGGGCTCTCCTGGGGGTCTCTTGGCCCATGCTGGGTCGGTTTGGGGGGCCTCTTGGGCCGTCCTGCATTGTCGGAAGCTCGAAAAGCGGAGAACCCTCAAAAGATTGAAAAACCGAACGGCAATTACACACGTTGGCCTCCTGGGGCACCCCGCTGGCGCCTGGGGCGCCCACTGAGGCCTGCCCCGGGGCCCCTCTGGCGCGGCATGACAGCCTTCGGAGGCCGTTCACAAGCTATCTTCGGCGCTCTCGAGTTAGGTCGGGCATGTCCTCCTACAGGCGGATTTGGGGCGAAAACTCAAAAATCCAAAAAATGCTCGAAAATACCCAGAAATAGTTTTTAAAAAATCGTCCCCAGACTGTATTTTGAGGATGTTTGTATATTCCTCCTGTAAAGGGACAGTCCCGACTTAATTCTCGGGCCGTGATGGACCGGTCGATGTCGTACCAATGCTTGCACCATCTGCGCGCCCACGGGGGCCACTTTGAAGGCCACGAGGGCGCTGGTAGGGCCCCGGAGCGGCCATGCGTCAAAGGGTCCGTGGTCCTGGACCCGCCCGCGGACGTTTTTGTTTCTCTCTCTCTCTCTCTATTTCTCGTTGGTTGTTGTTGTTTGTTTTTTGTTTTTTTTGTTTTTTCTCTCTCTCTCTCTCTCTCTCTCTTTCTCTCTCTCTCTCTCTCTCTCTCTCTCTTTTCTCATACATACATACATACATACATGCATAC
This sequence comes from Prorocentrum cordatum, assembly GCA_963575745.1. Classification (NCBI taxonomy): domain Eukaryota; class Dinophyceae; order Prorocentrales; family Prorocentraceae; genus Prorocentrum; species Prorocentrum cordatum. The sequence goes on from CAUYUJ010002158.1 coordinate 26,136, forward strand.
ATACATACATACATACGCACATGCATGCATGCATGCATGCAGGCATACCTACATACATACACACATGCATGCATGCATGCATGCATGCATACATACATACATACATACATGCATACATACAAACATACATACGTACAACCATACATATATATATATATATACATACATACATACATACATACATGCATTCATGCATACCTCCAAACATACAGACAGACTCTACATACACGACATGCATACATGCAAAAATAGATACATACATGCATACATACACACTAGGTACATACGTGCATACAGACGTACATCCATATATACATACACACATGCATGCATACATAACTACGTACACATAAATACATACCTATATACGAAAATACATACATACATACATACATACCTGCATCCATACAGCATCAATGCATACATGCATGTATGCATGCATGCATGCATACATACATGCACGCATGTATGCATGCACGCATACACACATACATACATACACTTGTACATACATACATACATACATACATACATACAGCCATACATACATACAGGCACATACATACGTACAGACTACATACATACATACATGCATGCATGCATGCATGCATGCATGCATGCATGCATGAATGCATGCATTCACACATACATCTATCCATCGAGACATACATACATACATCCGTACATCCATTCATACATACAAGCATACATAAATACATACGTACATACACACATACGTCCATCCACCCATCCATACATGCATACGTATATACATTCTTCCATACCTACATACATACATATATGTGAACATCCATCCGTCCATGCATAAATTCAGACATCCATACATACAAACATGTATATATATACAACTCTACAAACATACATGTAGATGGTCGTAAGTGCATCAATACATGCATCCAGCCATCAATACATACATAAATATAGACATACATATATCCATACAACAGTGAATACACACACATCCATCCATACGACATACACACATACATACATGTATGTACATACACATACATACATACATGCATTCATAACTACATACAAAGATCCAGACATCCACACATACATACATACATGCATGCATATGCAAATACATACCTATATACACATACATACATGTACACATACATCCATACATCCGTGCATACCTACATCCCTCCGTCCAAACCTACATACATACATACATACACCAAGAAATACATACATACGTACATCCATCCGTCCATATATCTAGACGTACATACATCCATACATACAAACTTCCACCACTACATGCATACATCCATACATACATACATCCATACATACACACATATGCATACATCCATACATACATACAGACAGACATCCAGACGTACAGACGTACATCAATACATACATCCATTCATCCATACATTCTTACATACATACACACATTCATCCATCCATCCACTAATACATACACTCATCCATACAGACATACATACATGCAGACATACAGTCATACGTATATATATATATACATCCACTCGAACATACATACATACAGTATACATACATCAGTACACATATCCATACGTACATACATAGATGCATTCGTGCATACATGCATACATACACACATGCATGCATACTGAGTGGTTCCAGGTCAGAATACCGCCCCCCATGGAATCCCAACGGGCCCCTGAGGGCAGCACCAGGGTCGGCTGCGACACTGGTCTCCTGCAAAGCTGAATAGAACTCAGTACTTGTGGGCTGGTCTATAATGTCGGCGGCGTGTGCCGGCGCATATGCCTCTCTATCTGTTCTCTCTCACTCTCTCTCTTTCTCGGGTTAGACATACACATACATATTTTCATATATGTGTGTATGAACACATATACCGATACATACATATACACATACATTGAAATAGACATATACCTATACGTGCACATCTACATATACATATGCGTATACATATCCATATACATCTACATAGACACGTACACTTACAGCTACACACGTACATCTATACACACGGATCGCACAGTCATAGACATATGCAAATGCATACACACAGCATCATGTACCCATACATATACATATAGCCATGTATGCATGTATAGATGCATACATATACATGTGCACGCACATATGCATACACATGTGCCGATTCCATACTTGGACAGATGCATATACATAGGTGAACTGTTGTGTTATATAAATACATGTGCATATGCATATACATAAACATATGCATAGACATACAGACAATATTATATATACACATAGGTGTATATGCATATGTATACGCATAGACGTATATGCGTACACAAATACCAAGTCATAGATATACATATCTACAACAACGTGTAAATACGCATCTACATATGACTATATACACATATACAAATACATAGATGCGCGTACCTACATTTACATGCATGTATGCGTGTACGAATCCATGTGCAAAACATACCATTATATACCTATACAGATAAACATACATGTACGTGTACATGCTCAACGATCAAGACGTGAAAACATGTGTATGTGGAGTATGTTTTATGTGTGTCCCTCTCCCTTTTTTTCTCTCCCTCTCTCGCTCTCTCTCTCTCTCTCTATGTCGCTCTCTCTTCTCTCTCTCTCTCTCTCTCTCCCCCCTTGACACTGCCCTGTCTCGCATCACGCAGCGAGACACAGACCACCTGGACAGAGAAGACCTCAACTGACTCAACTGGCGCAAGAAGGTTCTCCAGAGTGTCGTTCAAATGATTATGCGAGCTGTGAGAAATCATGTTAGTTCAAGGGGTGGCAGATCGCATCACTACTGTGCGCGGCTGTGATATGTACAGCCGATACTCCATGTTGAGATTGACCTTGGCGTTCAAGCTGACAATGCCCGCGCAGTGTTTAACCCTCCGGTGACGAATGTGAGGATGAAAATGAGGAGGCCTCGAAGAAAATAGAAGCGTCAGACATGGCATATCCATGCGCGTTGCCTCAGCGTACATCCACAATGCTGGGTTTGTCATCTTCAAGGGATGTGTTCGAGCCAACGATGATCGCGTGAGCCTTCATGTGTTGCGCTGACGACACCGTTGTAATCGCCATGACTGTAAATTGCGTGTGGTATCCCTAAGCCAACGGCGCAGATGTCTGACCTCGCATCCCCCGAGCCCCTCCAGGAAGTACAGGGCCAGCGCAACGTACAGTACATGATCGAGTCCGAACCCCGAGTCAGTCCAAGCTGACATTGGTCAAGCGGGCTCAGCGGCGCGCAAAAGGGGTGGGACGAGGGGGGCTGCCTTCGACAAAGGCAGGGGGCTTCCGAGAGGAGCCCCGAGGCTCCTGAGCCATCAGATGGCCTCTGGGAAGATGGGAGGCCTCTGCGACGAGGCCCTCCCCCTCTCCCTTCCCAGAGGGCCACCTCTCTCGCCCCACCCCCCTCGTGCGCGCCGCCAAAGGACATCGGAGTGTCATATGGAAAGAGAAGCCACCTTGGGCCCAAGGTGCTCCGCGGCGGCGCGGCCTCCCCGGCGAACCTCCCGCGCGCACCACTCGCCTCAAGTCAGGCACGTCCCTCTACAGGAGGAATACCTACACGACCGCCCTTCGGGTGATAAGGAGGTTGTGAGGGGGGGGGGAGAGAGGGGGGGACCAACATCTGACTCAATCGATCTCACTATCGATCTCACTCAACGGGACACCACGGGACACCACGGGACACCACGAGACACTTGTCGATCTCACTGTCGATTTCACTATCGATCTCACTCAACGGGACACCATAGGACACCACGGGATACCACGGGACACCACGGGACACCTCGTGACTCTCACTATCGATCTCACTATCGATCTCACTATCGATATCACTCAACGGGAAACCACGGGACACCACGGGACACCTGTCGATCTCACTATCGATCTCACTATCGATCTCACTTTTTGGGACACCACGGGACACCACGGGGCACCACATCGATCTCAGTATCGATCTCACTATCCATCTCACTATCGATATCACTCAACGGGAAACCACGGGACACCACGGGACACCACAGGACACCTGTCGATTTCACTATCGATCTCACTCTCGATCTCACTTTTTGGGACACCACGGGACACCTCGGGCCACCACATCGATCTCACTATCGATCTCACTATCGATCTCACTCAACGGGACACCACGGGACACAACGGGACACCAGAGGACACCACGGGACACCGCGGGACACCGCTAGGGCCACCGCCAGACGGACGGACGGACGGGGGAGAATCATTTGTCTTGACGTCGCCCTACTAACGGCAGATACCACGGGGCACCACGGGACACCACGGGACACCGCTAGGGCCACCGCCGGACGGACGGAGGGGGAGAATCATGCACCCACGCAGCTTCGCCGCGCCCGCACGCACGACACGAACGAAACGAAACGATTTCCCGGTTGGGGGTCTCCGTTCCACTGCGATCCCACCCCCCAACCTCCGATTTAGAAATAGTCAAAAAATAGTCCGGGGACGACTTGTTCACTATCTCTGACTGTCTGAATACCTTTGGTGATTTTTCGTTTTTCCTCCAAAATCTGCCTGTAGGGGGACGTGCCCGACCTAACACTCGCCTGGCAGAGGACGGACGGAGAGACAGGCCACGCAGGCTGGGCAGCCCGGGACAGGAGGGGCAGCGGAAAGGCGGGGGGGCCCAGGCCCGCGAAGACTCCACGGTTTGCGAGTCGCCAGCCCCCCGAGCTGGTGAACCCTTTTCGTGGGCGGCCTGACTGTTCATCCTAAGTCGTGTTTCGAGGGTCATGATGCCGATGATGTTGGAACATCTTGGCGCGTCTTTCTCGGGTCGCCAGGAGTCTTGGACCCCTTTCCCCCTGTCATTTCGACGGCAGCTGAGCGCGGAGCCCGTTGCCGAGAGACCGACCGAGGAGAGGCGTGAAACGGGCAGGTGGAGCTTGGGAAACCAAAAGGTACGCACGTACACCGCTACTCCCCGGAGCTCGTCCGGGATGCGTTCTGACCAGAATTCCGTGGGAAATCCAGCGGTGACGACGAGAGCCTCCCAGGAGGCTGAAAAAAGGAAAAACGAGGGCAGGGTAGAGGTATGGGTGCCCTTCCGTCCTCCGAGGAGCGGTGGAGGGGAGGGAGGGGCACAGGCCGTGAACGGCTCCCCCAGGAGCCCTGTCTCCTCCTCCTCCTCCGCAGCAGCAGCAGCAGCAATCAGCAGCAGCAGCAGCAGCAACAGAAGCCCCTCACCCTTAGCTGCACCGATGCGCAACACGCAGCACATAGCATGCTGACACGGAGCTCACCACGTAGACTGAAAACGTAGGTCTGGCGCGATACGTTCGCCAAAACGTGGGCCAACACGCTGAGCCAACACGCAACGTATTGACACGGACGTTTTGAGCACGGTACGTGTTGCGTGTCAAAATGGGCGCATCGAGGCAGCCAAGCCCTCCCCCGACTCGGGGGAACTGGGCGCAGAGCTCGTGTGTGGGCCGCCCGGCAGCAAAAGAAGAGCACCGCGGGTCACGTCCGCCTCCGCGGGGTGAGCGGGCGAGGACTGGCGCCTGCGAGAAGAGAGCGCCAGCCCTCCCGTGGGCGCCGCCACATGTGGCATGCAGGCTGCTGCTGCTGCTCATGCTGCGTGCCACGGCGTGCACGGCCTACCACCTGCCTGAGTGGCTGCAAGCGGGTGGCAGCGATGAAGTACAGTTGAGGCCCGTCCACAAGAAACCTTCCACAAGAAACCCAACCCTGAGACCCCAGGACGTCCATCGATTTTTGGCGCGGTGACGTCACGACTTCCATGGCAAAACCATCGAAACCCAAGAAACCCAGGGCACCCTGCGCTGTGGTGTTCGCAGGCACTGTGGCACACACTGGCGCAGTGTTGCACGCGGCTGCTGTGGTGGTGTGGTGTACGCAAGCGATGTGGTGCACGCAGGCACTGTGGTGTACACAAGCGCTGTGGTGCAGATTGCCGCCTACATGCTGCTGCTACCCGTCCTCGCTCACTCCTAGGTCCGAGGCATTTCCAGACGCCGCAGGCGCGAAACGTGACGTCATCGGCCCCCTCACCCCCCCAGATGACGGCCGTCATCGGCCAGGAAACAAAACAGGCTCCAGCCGCATCCGCGCGCACGACGACGATGAACGACGAGCGACGAGCGAAAACGACGACGACGACGACGATGACGACGACTGCGGACCAGATCCCTATTCGGATTCCTATGCGGACGCATATGCGGATCCCGATGCGCACGGCGGCAGTGCCCGGGCGCACTGGGGGCGGCGGGGGCTATAACGCCCGTTATGCCCCAAGCAATAAAGAAACACGCTCGAGGCATGGCGGCGCCGGGCGAAGCTGGGCGGCGCCGTTTCTGCAGCGCGGAGGGCGGCCGCCCGCGAGGCAAGCGCCCACTGCGCGGCAGTGGCCCCCCGGCAGCCCGCACGGCCCCGCCGAATTCGCCCGCGGCACGCGGCTCTCGCCCTCGAGGCGAGTGAGGGAGCCCAGAATCGGGCGGAGCAAACGCACCACCACCACCACCTGGAGGATGGAGTCAGAGGGTGGTCCAGGGTGGCGGTGGTGGTGGTGGTGGTGGTGGTGGTGGTGGTGGTGGTGGTGGTGGTGGTGGTGGTGGTGGTGGTGGTGTGCTTCCTGCTCCCAGCAGAAACGGGTGTTGGCCAAGGCGTCCATGGCCCAGGAATAAGACGATACCAGGACGAGGATAAGTCCTGGTGAAAATCCATCGAGAATCTCTGAGACCTGGCGGCTCTGGAGGATATCTTGGGCGCCGCGGCCTTCTCCGAGCGTTCTGGACCACTCTGAGAGCGTTCCAGAACGCTCTGGAACGGATTCCTCCTCGTCCTATGGCCCCGTCCGAAAAGGTGCCCCCAGGATATCTCCACAGACTCCAGAGAGCACCCTTTCCGAGGCCCAAAAGAGGGCCCCAGGGGCTCGAGCCTGGGAGCGAGAAGCTGGCCCCCGCGCGAGCAGCCCGCCGCGGCGCGCCCGCGCCAGCAGCCCGCACTCGCGCGCGCGCGCGTCAGGCGACCAGGTGCAGCAGCAGCACGGACCCGCCGGCGAGCAGCGCCACGGGCGGCGGGAGCGCGCCGGCAGCAGGCGACGCTGTGAGGTGTGGCGGCGCCGGCGTCGGTGGCGCCGGCGCTGGCGTTGGCTGCAAGTCAGACCCATCGTCACCGACCGGAAGGTCGACTCCGGTCGGCGGGCCCTCCCCCACGCACAGGCCGTCCTCGCAGAGCACTGGCGGCGAGCTGAGGCTGCAGGAGCAGGGGTCACGAGGGCACCCCTTGTTCTGCCAGGCGTCTAAAATCACATGCTGCGCGGAGCCCGTGACTTGCACCGACACGGCGTGCCAGCACGCCGTTGGCAGTCCGTACCAGCAGGCGGCGACGACGGTCTGGCAGTCGGAGTCGGCCGTGCACGCCTGACGATCTGGGCGCACGAGCTCCGCGAAACTCTCCTGCAGGTCCTCGCAGGTGGCCTCCCCCTCGTCGGTGGTGCCCACCTCGTCTTCGCGGGCCGTGGTCTGGCCATCCTCCGCCGCCGCAGCGGTGGTGGTCGTCGCCTCCTCGCCTGCGGCGCCCACGGACAGGGCCGCGACGGCGGCGCTGACGCGCAGCCAGCTGGCGCGCCTGCGTGCGCACGCCATGGCGCCCGGCCGCCCGGGCGGCACTGACGGAGCCACGCGCGGGTCGCCGTCCTCGCCGCCGCCGCCTCCTCGTCCCCTCTCTCCTCGTCACCATCATCCGCCACGCCCTTGCTTATAGATAATCCCTCCTCGCTGCACCGCCACCGGGCGCGTCGCTTCAAGAATTCCGTGCCACTCATGGCGCTGTAGCCTGAAGTGTTCCAACATTCGCGTAGACGGCGAGTTGCTTTCAAGATGCGGCTCTCGCTGAAGCGCCGCTCACGTTGGCCTCAAGATACTACAACAGCGCTATACGCGGATTGAGGGCGCGGTATTTTCAAAACATGGCCCTCGCACTAGCATGGCGCGCGTGTCCTTGTCGATGTCCCTGTTAGTGGCATCCATGATGGTGGCCTGTCTAGGTATGCGATTATGGACTGTCTCAGCCAAACAGACCTCACAGTGAGAACCCGCGAGGCAGAGCACTCGGCCGCGCGGCGTGGAATACAGAGTCGAAGTGGCGCAAGCGACGCTCACTGTGGAAGCTGAGAAGACGGCGGCGCGCAGTTTCCGTGCTGCTTGCTTCTGCGCGAGGATCAGCGTGCGCGGCTCGTCGTAACGACCTATGGCCATCGCGCAGGCGGAAGAGAGCGCGGGGCAGCGCAGTCCTGCAGGCGGATCCGTGGGCCAAAAAGACTACACGTCGTTCATATCTAATCGTGTTCATTTCTAAGTGCGCTCGTTTCTAATTGTTCCTGGCCCCCCAATGGCCAGGAAGAGGCCCAGGATACAAGAATTAGCCTGACGAAGGACCCAACCATATGCAGGTGTGAGTACCGCAATTGTGATTTACTTTTTCGGTGGGGATCCCCATGAGGCAACGAACCGTGCCAGGGGTGTGCCGAAATGAGCGGCGTGGTACACAACGCGAACGAAACATAACAACACAATGCGGACTGCGCCACGGGGACCTTCGGTGGGGCTCCATATGGGGCCAAGACACGCTGTACTTGGTGAGGGCGACGCATGCGGACTGCGGCGCGGGGACCTTCGGTGGAGTTCCCTATGGCGCCACGAAACGTGTGAGGGGTGTGCCGAAATGAGTGGCGGGACGCATGCGAAGTGTGGCACTGGGACCTTCGGCGGAACTCCTATGGGGCCACGAAACGTGTGAGGGGTGTGCCGAAATGAGTGGCGGGGACGCGCGCGAACTGTGCCACTGGGACCTTCGGCGGAGCTCCCTATGGGGCCACGAAACGTGTGAGGGGTGTGCCGAAATGAATGGCGGGGACGCATGCGAACTGTGCCACTGGGACCTTCGGCAGGGCTCCTATGGGGCCACGGAACGTGTGAGGCGTGTGCCGAAGTGAGTAGCGGGGACACGTGCGAACTGTGCCACTGGAACCTTCGGCAGGGCTCCTACGAGGCCACGAAACGTGTGAGGGGTGTGCCGACATGAATGGCGGGACGCATGCAAAGTGTGCCACTGGGACCTTCGACGGAGCTCCGATGGGGCCACGGAACGTGTGAGGGGTGTGCCGAAATGAATGGCGGGGACGCATGCGAACTGTGTCATTGGGACCTTCGGCGGGGCTCCTATGGGGCCACGAAACGTGTGAGGGGTGTGCCGAAATGAATGGCGGGAACGTATGCGAACTGTTCCACTGGGACCTTCGGCGGAGCTCCTATGGGGCCACGAAGCGTGTGAGGGGTGTGCCGAAATGAGTGGCGGTGACGCATGCGAACTGTGCCACTGGGACATTCGGCGGGGCTCCCTATGGGGCCACGAAACGTGTGAGGGGTGTGCCCGAATGGGTGGCGGGGACGCATGCGAACTGTGCCACCGGGACCTTCGGCAGGGCTCCCATGGGGCCACGAAAAGTGTGAGGCGTGTGCCGAAATGAATGGCGGAACTGTGCCACTGGGACCTTCGGCGGAGCCCCTATGGGGCCACGAAACGCGCGAGGGGTGTGCCGCAATGAATGGCGGGAACGCATGCGAACTGTGCCACTGGGACCTTCGGCGGAGCTCCTATGGGGCCACGAAACGTGTGAGGGGTGTGCCGAAATGAATGGCGGGGACGCATGCGGACTGTGACACTGGGGCAGTCGGCGGAGCTCCTATGGAGCCACGAAGCGTGCGAGGGGTGTGCCGCAATGAATGGCGGTGACGCATGCGAACTGTGTCACTGGGACCTTCGGCGGGGCTCCTATGGGGCCACGAAACGTGTGAGGGGTGTGCCGAAATGAGTGGCGGGGGCGCATGCGAACTGTGCCACTGGGACCTTCGGCGGAGCTCCTATGGGGCCACGAAGCGTGTGAGGGTGTGCCGAAATGAATGGCGGCGGGAACGCATGCGAACTGTGCCACTGGGACTTTCGACTGAGCTCCGATGGGGCCACGAAACGTGTGAGGGGTGTGCCGAAATGAATGGCGGGGACGCATGCGAACTGTGCCACTGGGACCTTCGGCGGAGCCCCTATGGAGCCACGAAGCGTGTGAGGGTGTGCCGAAATGAATGGCGGCGGGAACGCATGCGAACTGTGCCACTGGGACCTTCGGCGGAGCTCCCATGGGGCCACGAAACGTGCGAGGGGTGTGCCGAAATGAATGGCGGGAACGTATGCGAAGTGTGCCACTGGGACCTTCGGCGGAGCTCCTATGGGGGCCACGAAACGTGTGACGACGATGATGACGATGATGATGTTGATGATGATGCTGATGCTGATGTTGATGCTGATGCTGATGATGATGATGATGAGGAGGAGGAGGAGGAGGACGATGACGATGACGATGATGATGATGATGATGACGCTGATGATGATGATGCTAATGATGATGATGATGATGATGGTGATGATGATGATGATGATGGCGATGAGAGGAGGGGAGGAGGGAGGAGGAGGAGGAGGAGGAGGAGGAGGAGGTTTTCCCGCGAGCACAGCGTGGGCGAGCACCTCGCGTCCACCTGCGTCAGGGCTGGTTAGTCCTCCGCGCCGCCTGAGGCGGCGGAGGAAATTTGTGCCTCCGCGCCACTTGCCGCGGCGGAGGCGCTGGCCGCATTCCCAATCGCTTCCAGAAACTTCAATTCCTGGGTTCGGGTCAACGCGACCACCTCTCCAGGCAGTCTGTCATTCTTATAAGGATGCATACCTGCCAGCAAACGATTACGCCGAATTATGGCTTTGTGGCCCCTCGGGTCCTTAGGACCCCCTGTACGCAACCCACAAGCCCTGGCGCCCAAACAGGCGCCGCACTCTCGACAAGAAGTGTGGTGGCCAATTCGAGACAACATGTGTCGCCTCGGCCCCTCCAGAGGAGCCACGCCGACACTCGCTATCTTCTTCCACTTGGCGTGCGAGGAGAAAACCTCCCTGCAAAACTTACGCGACAGCACTCGCTTGGCCTTGTAGCAGTGGGCCTGTCTGGCACACCCTGCACACCTCCAGGGCCCCCTGTCCACCTCCAGGACGTGCCGAGACTCGGGAGGAGGCAAAACCGAACGGCGCGGCCGAGGGCCAGGGGGCTGGGAGGCGCTCTGGTGACGGCCTGCGGTGTCAAAAATAGTGCATATCTTCCAGGTCATATCTCCGACAGGCCCGAAGACAGCACAAATCTCCTTAAATCTGGCCACCCCCGTGATATGCGGCGGGATGGCGTCTAACTTGGCGCCGTCCTTCGCTTGAAGGTCGGCGCTTTGATTCCCTGGATACTTGCAGC
>CAUYUJ010002158.1:42500-95000 GCA_963575745.1 Prorocentrum cordatum
CTCCAAGGCGCCCGAAGATGGTTCCAAGACGGCCCAAGAGGTCCCCAAGAGGCCCCAAGAGCGCTCCAAGAGGCCTCCCGAGAGAGCCCCAAGAGGCCAACATCGTCGATTCGCCCGAAAAGGTTTTTGAATGAGTTTGGGGTTCTCGCAGTTTCGGTTGTTCGACGCCCCAAGGTGGCTCAAGAAGCTCTCAAGACCGCCCCTTGGACAGCCCAAGACGCCTCCAAGAGGGCCCCAAGACGGCCCGAGAGGGCTCCAAGACGGCCCGAGAAGCGCCCCGAGAAGCCCCGAGAAGCCCCCAGGAGGCCCCAAGAGGCCCCAGGAGGCGCCCAAGACGCGCCCAAAGAGGCCTCCACGAGGCCCAAGAGATACCCCACGAGGCCCCAAAAGAGGCCCCCACGAGGCGCCGAAACCGCCTCCAAGAGGCCCCCGAGGGGCCCCCCACGACACCCCAACACATAGACAGAAGGCCGAAGACCCACAACCCAGACACGGTGGCGGGATGGGCCGAAGGCCACTGAGGAGGCCCCCCAAACGGCTTCCGACAGAATCGGACGTGCCAGGAATGCTCTGGGACGGCCAAAGATGCCCCCGAGCAGCACCCAAACGCCACCAACAGGCCCACCGAGGCCCCAGCAATGCCTCCAAGAGGCTCCCAGGAAGCTCACAAGAGGCCCCAAGAGTGCTCCAAGAGGCTCCCGAGATGCCCCCTCCTTCTCCTCCTCCTCCTCCTTCCCCTCCTCCCTCCTCCCTCCACCCTCTCCTCTTTCTCCTCCTCCTCCTCCTCCTCCTCCTCCTCCTCCTCCTCCTCCTCCTCCTCCTCCTCCTCCTCCTCCTCCTCCTCCTCCTCTCCTCTTCCTCTCGTCCTCATTCTGCTCCTCCTTCTCATCCTCCCCCTCCTCCTCATCATCATCCTTCTCCTCACCCCCTTCCTCCTGAACTTCCCCGCCATCCTCCCCCAAGTGTTCCCCGAAGGGTTTCCACAACGGTTGGGGGAACACATGGTCCGATAGCTTGGCAGAGCTCTTGTCACAACGTTCGGACACGTGGGCGGTTTCAAACCCCTTGCTCCCCCACGCGTTCCCCGAAGGTTTTCCAAACCAACTCGGGGAACCACTGGCCCGATAGTCTGGTCAACCTCTAGCCCAGCTGTCGGCCACTTAGGCGATTCTACAAGGGCAGGGGGCGGCGGTGATTCGCCGTAGCCGTCTTTGACAACGCCAGCGTCTCAATATGCGCTGATGATTCCTATCCGCCCCCACATGATGTTTTCAGATGCGCCAAAGCGGCGCCGAGACGCACCGACGCGACACGGATAGATCACAGTATGATAGAGAGGGGGCCGGCGGCAGGGGGCGAAACCCTTGCGGATATATATATCTATGTAGATATATATATATATTATATAAATATATATATATACTATATATATCCTATATATATATATATATATATATATATATGGTCAGCCCCCCCCCCCCAGCCCCCCCCCTGGCCCCATTGCTGCGTTTTCTGTCTCTTTCTCCCTCTCTCTCTATCACTCTCTTCTCTCTCTCTCTCTCTCTCTCTCTCTCCTCTCTCTCTCTCTCTCTCTCTATATCTCTCTGTCTCTCACTCTCAGTCCTCTTTCTTTGTCCCTCCTCCTCCTCCTTCTCATCCTCCCCCTCCTATTCCTTCGCCGGGAAGGCTAGCGGAATGGGGCGTGGCCACCAAACCATGCCATTCACATGTTTTTTGATTTCTGTGGTCAGGGAAGCAACGAAACAATGCCATTCACATGTTTTTGGGTTTTTTTTTGTTTTCAGAAGCTCCGCAACCCCCCGCGCCCCCCCTCTGGCCAAGCTTGTGGAGTTTCTGAGAGATATATATATATATATATATATATATGAAAGAGCGTGTTCTACCGCTGCTGGCGGAAAACCGGGGGGTGAGGGGTTCGAACCCTCCCCCCCCCCCCCCCTCCGGAAAACGGGGGGGGGTCACTACCGGTTCGAACCCCTCCCCCCCCCCCCCCCCCTGCTCATCATGAAAAGGGGGGGGGTTCACTACCGGTTCGAACCCCCCCCCCCCCCCCCCTCCGGAATCCGGGAAAACCGGGGGGGTCACTAACCGGTTCGAACCCCCCCCCCCTCCTCGAAAACCGAGTGGGGGTGCGGACAGTGGTGGGGACGGTGTTGGTGGGGACAGTGGTGAGGGGATAGCGGGACAGTGGTGGGGGACAGTGGGACAGTGGGACAGTGGTGGGGACGGTAGTGGTGGGGACAGTGGTGGGGACAATGGTGGGAACAGGGGGGGACAGTGGACAGTGGTGGTGACGGTGGTGGTGGGGACAGTGGTGTGGGGACAATGGGAATGAGGTGGAAACAGTGGGACAGTGGAGGGTACAATGGTGGTGGGGACAGTGGTGAAGGCGGTGGCGAGGACGGCGGTGGGACAATGGGACAGAGGTACAGTGGGGACAGTGGTGGGGACAGTGGGGACAGTGGTGGGAACAGTGGGACAGCTCAGTGGGACAGCGGAGGAGTCAGTGGGACAGTGGGGACAGTGGGGATAGTGGGCAGTGGTTGGGGCCGTGGAGACAGTGGGGAGAGTGGAACCGTGGTGGGAACAGTTCTGGGGACAGCGGGGACAGTGCGACAGTGGTGGGGCCACTGGTGGGGACAGTAGGGGCGGTGGTGGAACCAGTGGGGACAGCGGTGGTGAGGACAGTGGTGCTGGGAACACCAGTGGGGGATGTGATGCGGACGGTGGTGGGGACCGGGAGTCGTTTGCTGGCTGGTGAGTAGAGGAGGGGGGGGGGGGGGGGGGGGGGTTCGAACCGGTAGTGACCCCCCCCGGTTTTCCGGATCCGGAGGGGGGGGGGGGAGGGAGTTCGAACCGGTAGTGACCCCCCCCCGGTTTTCCGAGGGGGAGGGGGGGGGGGAGGGGTTAGGGGAGGGGGGGTTTTGCCCGGGGGAAGGGGGGGGGGGGGGGGGGGGGAGGGAGGGGTTCCAGCAGGGGGAGGGGGGATATCGGAGGGGGGGGGGGGGGCGACCCCCGGGCTCCGGAGGAAAAGGTTGGCAATTTTCCACAGTAAAGCGGCGGTGGATCACGCTCTCTCATATATATATACACACACACACACTGTGAATAGCAAGGTTTCGTGGCCCCCCTGACCAAAAAAAACTGTGCATAGCATGGTTTGGCTGCGCATGCTCCTCCTTATCCCCCTCCTCTTGCCCCCTCCCCCCCCGTTTCCTCTTCCTTATCCTCCCCCCCCCATCCTCCGCTCTCTCCTGCTCCGCTCCTCAAACTCCTTCCTCACTCCTCCTCCCCCCCCTCTCCTCCTCCCCCATCCTCCTCCTGCTCCTCCTCCTCCTTCTCCTCCTCCTCCTCCTCCCCCTCCTCCTCCTCCTCCCACTCCACCTCTTCATGCATTTGCTGATCATCCCCGTCGCCCTCGGCCCCCGCCCCCTTGTCATCATCCTTGTCATGTCGCCGCACTGGCCCCCCTTGCAAGCGCCCCCCCTCATCTAGGGAAGGAAGCGCGTGAAGTCAAAGCGATCAGCCAACCATCGTGGAGGCAGTCGGCCACGACGGCGATCGACAAAGATTTCTGCTGCGACGACGACGAGGGCGATGGCGAGGACGACGACGAGGGCAGTAGCCGGCCGCATTGCCCATTAACTGATTTTCATACGCGGCTGCGAAGGCTGATCTGGTTCGAATCAAAACAGGGCCGGGCAGGTTAATCGCCCGCTAGCGTGGAGTCACTCGAAGCCAGACTTAACAGGAAAGCCTACTACGCGCCAAACCCAGCTGGTCTCAGCTACGGCACCGAGGCCAATCATCACGCGCGGCTTCGCCAGCGCTGATGGTTCTTCAAAGATTCAAAGAAGTGCACGACAGGCCCTTGTCAGGTCGCTGCGCTGCTCTGCCTCGTGGCGCGCGCCCATTGCATTCATCTTCCGCTCGTGGATGCGGCTCTCGCGCTCCAGGTCCCTCTCCTGCCGTCGGCCACATGACCAGCAGCGCGCTTGACAACCCCTTGTCAAATTTAGGTGTCAGCAAACGGCGCCGCGCGCCGTCACTCCCCGCGAGCGAACGTAGCGCCGCGGGGCGGTTCCTTGCGCGGGGCGCGATTCGCCGAACCGAAACAGCACGGTGGGAAGGGGCGCGTTGCTGAGCTTTTAGCCCCATGGCCTCGCGCAGCTTGGTGCTCTCCTTGTGTTTCGCTGCTTCGGCCTTCCGCAGGGCGACACTCAGAGACTTAAGGCCCTTGTTTTTCTCAACCCAATCCTGTGCCTGCGGGGGCACAGTCGATATGTATATCAGTCGTGGTTTCCGTGTGCCTGAGCGCGGGGGGGGGGGGGGGGGCGGGGTGCGCCGCGGTGGGCGGGGCCATTGTTTACCGTCGTCGCCTTCTGGCGCCACAAGGCCTTGACCTTGAGCTCCGTCTCGAACACGGAGTAGAACTGTGGAAACAGTCCCTTGCGCTTCTTGTCCAAGCGAACGTCTTTGCGGCGTTTGTTGCGTTTCTTGTTGTAGGTCCGCCGGCTCACGCTTTTGAGGGCGCCGTGTTTTGGGGGGGTCTGCCCTTGCCCCTGCCCTCAGGCTCGAGAGCCTTGCCGTTTCGTGGCATCTTGGGCCAAACCGCTTTCGACATCGATTATCATCTGGGGCTGAGCGGCGGAGAAAATGAGGAGAACGAGTGGGGAGGGGCGAGAGACACTAAGCAGGCAGAGCAAGAGAGACTAGGAAGAAGAGTCGGCTGAATAGTAAGAGGGGGAACCAGGCAGAAGAGTAGGTGGAGGACAGAGGAGGAGAGATGAGGACGAGAGATGAGGAGGAGAGACGCGAGGAAGAGGGACCAGGAGGAGGAAGAGGAGCAAGATGGCTGAGACAAGAAACTATCCACGGGTACAGTCGAAACATGGCCACAAGAACGTGGATCAAACACACAAGCCCCTTCGCCGAATGGTAATGACGCCATCAGCGAATAAGCTCCCCCCCATCCTCCTCCTCCGCATAATCCTCCACATCCTCCTCCGCGTTCTCCTCCGTCTGCTCCTCCTTCCTCCTTATCCTCATCATCCACATCATCATCATCCCCCTCCGCATCATCCACCTCCTCATTCTCATGTTGCTCATCATCATCATCATCATCATCATCATCGTCAGCATCATTATTGCCATTCTCCGCATCATCATCATCATCAGCATCGTCATCATCATTATCACCACCACCACCACCACCATCATCATCATCATCATCATCAGCAGCAGCATCAGCATCATCATCATCATCATCGTCATCATCATCATCAGCATCATCCGCATCATCATCATGATCATCATCATCATCAGCATCATCATCATCAGCATCATCATTTTCATCATCATCGTCATCATCATCATTATCATCATCGTCATCGGCATCGGCATCGTCAGCATCATCATCATCATCAGCATCATCATCATCATCATCATCCCCCTCCTCCTCCTCCTCCTCCTCCTCTTCCTCATCAAAATCATCATCATCATCGTCATCATCATCATCATCATCCGCATCCTCCGCATTATCCGCCCCCTCCGCCTTATCATCACCCCCGCCCTCCTCCTCCCCCTCCTCTTTTTTTTTTTGGGCAGCAACGCCCATGCCTCCTGCATTTACAGACGCACCTGTCCGAGGCTCAAACAGGCACCGAGGAGCCAAGCTCCTATAGCAACGCGACAAAGTCGTCAATGTCAACTGTTATCGGGGCCTTGTCAGGATGCAAGCCCTTTTTGAGCTTGCGCAAGTTGCGGATTGACGTGATGGTGGGCTGGCCACAGACTTTGCCGAGCTTCAGAATTTGCGAGCCGCTGCGATAAAACTTGCAAGACAAGCAAACAAACAAATTCGAACGGTCGGAGCAGGGGAATGCCACGACCTTGTGCCCCAACCTCAGCAGCACACCTTGGCCCAGCCTGGAGTGTCCTGAACAGTCCCCAGGAGGAGGGCCCGCGCCCGAGAGCCCTTAAGGCAAACTCGGCACTGCCAGAAGGACCCAACTTGCACCCACGAGTGCCCAACTTCCAGAGGAGGGCGACGAGGAGCAGGAGGGAGCCTGGACCCGGCGGCGCCTCGAAACTCAAGACGCGGCCACAAGGGTAATTCGCCGGCCCAACGGGCCAGAGGCGTGCTAAGATCTCCGGTAACTGGTTAACAATTTTCTAGTTCGCGCGCGCGGGGCGGCCCCTGGGGGTCCCCGGACGAAAAGTACCCCGACCAGGTCCCGGCCGGCCCCCGGCCGGGTCCCGGCCGGGTCCCGGCCGGGTCCCCCCGAGCGCTCCATGAGCGCACCAACAGGGCTCCGAGACGTCCCCGAGAGCCCCAAGAAAGGCCAAGAGGCCCCCAAGAGGCCCCCAAGATGGTACACGAGGGGTCCGACATGCCACAAGATCGCTCCAAGACGCCCAAGATAGCCCCCAGACGCCCCAAGAGGCCTCCAAGAGCACTCCCAATAGGGCCCCCGGAGGCAAAAATCATTGTTTTTCCATAGGTTTTTGAAGAGATTTTGGAGCTTCCACCTTTTCGGCTTCCCGACGCCCCAAGACGGCCCAAGAGGCCCCCAAGATCGCCCCAAGAGGGCCCAAGAGGCACCCAAGAGGGCCCCAAGATGGCCCAAGAGGGCTCGAAGACGGCCCAAGAAGCCTCCAAAACGGTCCAAGAGGGCCCCAAGAACGCCCCCAAAGGGGCCCCAGAGAGGGAACACGAAACAACATTTCGAGCCCTCGGCCCTAAGAAGCCCCTACGAGGCCCCTAAGAGGCCCCAAGAGGCCCCCACGGGGCCCTCAGGAGGCCCCCAAGAGTCCCCCAAGCGGCCCCAGGAGGCCCCCCAAATGCCCCCCCGAGCGCCCCAGGAGTCCCCCAAGCGGCCCCAGGAACCCCCAAAGCGCCGCATTGACACCAGGCCCTCGGGCAAACGGCAGACATGAGACTGTATGGGCCGGCGGAATGAGCGAAGCGATTAAATAAAACAGACCCCGCTTTTAAGACCAGACGCGCTATCTTGATCTTCCCATCGAGCTCATCAGCCTCAACAGGAGTCAAGGAAGGGTGCAACAGTGCCGCCTCATTGGCAGCATGGTCAGCAAAGCGGTCGCCTAGCCGTCTGAAACGTTCACTGGCCGAAATGCCACTTTCATCGGCATCCTTGTGTGCCGACACTTTGTGGAGAGCACACAGGTTCCTACCAAAATGGCGCTTGCCTTGAAGCACGAGACCTGAGTACTGCCTCCTACCACAGAGCACGCCAGCACCGAGCGCCACGTGATCCACAACATTTTGGCAGTCACTGAAGCAAACGGACGGAGCATCGGCATAGGCTCCACAGAACGCAAACGCAGCATACTCGGCAGCCTGGGGGGTCTGAGGCCAAGGGGCCCACACAGGCCCCTTGAGGACACCTAGGAGCTCGCCATCATTCCCCACCATGGCCACCGCCCAGCCCGCACGCGACAGTTCTTTTACCACATGCCTGTGGCAAGAGCCGTCCATAAACAAATATCCCCACATGCTATCCCTCGGAGCCACCCTGTCAGCACCACACGCAGGAGAAGGAGGAGGGAGGTCCGCGACATGCCACACAAGAGAGACACCACCATCACACAGGGGTCTTGGGGCAACATCTCCAGGGTGACGGAACGCCCCATACAGAAAGAGCTCTTCCTCATACTCAGGGTCCGACGTATCACACGCAGCTTCCACAAGCCACTCGGGTAGCACTTCCTTGCGCTGCTAATCGCACGCCGTGCAGCAAAATAGGCGATGGTGCAAGGTGTCCTTCGCGACACCACACAACGGGCAGAGACTCGACACCTCGAAATAGCCAGCCGCCTCAGCATCGGCCCCTGTCCAAAAGGCACGACAAGCTTGAGCTCTCATGACACCCTTGGCCTTGGCGGGGATCTTGGACGACGAGAGCTGCTGCTTGACCACATCCCAACACAGCCTGTACCCCACCCCGTACTTATCCCCAGAATCCCTCTCCAGGTTTCTGAGCACCGCGTCACGACACAAGACCTTGACAAGGCGGGGGGGGGGGAAAGCGTCAGCGAGATGTCCCTACCAAAGTCATCCCTGAGGGTAGTGAAGTCAGGCATATCCCACCCAAGACGGTAGACACACATGCGGAGGGCCGAGAGCGGGCCACGAACCTTAGACCACGAATGGCTGTCGTGGCTGAAGGTCTGTATCCAGCCCTCGCGCAGCTCCGCCCAAGACAAACACCAAGGAAACGCCCGAGTGTGGCACAGCCAGATTTCTTTCGACCATCTGATAATAGGCGCCACACTCGCTCGCCAGCACGGGTCCCCCTCAAGCAGGCTGAGCACGGCCAGGGAACGCCCTTGCGAGCGTGGCTTAACACACGACATAGCAGCACGACGCAAGGTCAGGAGCTCGGCATCAGACACTCCGAAGATGTCAGACCCATAGGACGCACCAGCCAGGGGTCCCGCAGCAAACACCTTCAAGCAGCGCCTCCCGAGGACGTCCCCAATCTTTTTGAGCCTCCTGGTCTTGCGAAGCGCAGTCGCAAGACGAGCTTTAAACTTAGCCGCGCGGCCACGGCCAGGCGCCCTCAGGGAACGGCCCGCAGTGTAGTCAACCCCCAAGCTCGTAACTCTTCCAATGCCCACACCCTGGCCAGCCAGGGGCCCGAGTTTCTGGAGGAGCTGAGAGACGACTTCATTGTTGCTGGCAACCATCCCCACTTTGTCCATGGCTAGAAGGCACTGTAGCTCATCAGTGATGCACTTGTGCAGCGCTCGGGCTCCGCCCACCAGCGCCCGAACGACCTGTCTGGCGCTGCCCGTGCAGCTGAGACCCAGGTCGTCAACATACGCGTCGAAGTCCAAGCCTGGTAAACGAGGGGGCGAGTCGAAGCTGGCCAACGCGAAAACTCTGATCAAGCTAGTGGCGAACGAGCAGCCCGCCACTATGCCCCTGATGACGAAATAAGGCCCTTCGACATAGCCTCCAAGGGCCAGGTACCTAGCGGTAGCATACGCTCGAATGGCAAGCCTAGCGATGCCGAGAAGGAACCCATGTTGCTGACACCTGGCACAGAGCAGACGAAGGTCGATGTGTTCATAATACTTCCGAAGATCCCAGAAAATGGAAGCGGACACATCGCCACGGCTGAGTCCAGCCTCGGCCTTGAAGGCTTGCCGCCACACCACGTCAGAGGCGCCCCTGTTGGCCCCCGCCGCACAGAAATCCCGAGGATCATTGCTTGCCCAGCGTTGGGCAAACGACCGACGAGCCCGCCCCCAGAGGCGGTACCAACTGGGGAAAACCCCGATAGGCCGACAGCCCCCAGTGGGCT
Source organism: Prorocentrum cordatum (assembly GCA_963575745.1). Lineage (NCBI taxonomy): Eukaryota > Dinophyceae > Prorocentrales > Prorocentraceae > Prorocentrum > Prorocentrum cordatum. The sequence continues at coordinate 51,854 of CAUYUJ010002158.1, forward strand.
TGCCCAAGAGGGCCATGAGGACCCAGGAAATCTGTTGCGGCAGGGATCCCGTGGCCTCCATGACACAAAACCAGAGAGCGAGGCAGTGAAGCGCCTGATCACAGAGCAACGAGAAATGGCGACAATGAAAGCCGCCAACACTTACGGCACTAGACAGCCTATACTTCTTGGAAAAAGCACGCAACTCCGCTGGCTGAAAGACAGGCAGGGGTTCGAGTAACTCGTCATCGATACCCTTCCCGTCACCATCCCCCCAAATAGTCGAAAACTTGACAGCCTCGGCCCTCAAGAGGGCCATGGGGTCCGCAACAATGATGCCCCCAGCCGCGAGCGTGGTCGCGGGGGTCCAAGGCTCGGGGCCACGAATGGCTCTCTGAGCATTCCGACTGCCCTTACTCAATCCTTCTCGAACCCATTCCTGCCAAGACGCCTTAGACCTGGCAGCAGCCGCGACCTTAGCCTCCAAACAGGCTCGATCGACCGAGTCGAGCAGGGTAACAAGATCCGCGCGCAGGGAGTCGGCAACAACATTCGGCTCTCCACCATCCAGATCGCAGAGCTTAACATCGACGCCCGACTGACCAGGCGACTTACACAAGAGCCCACCCCCTGAGCCGCCTTGGCTCGGAGGTTGTCCAGACCTAAAATCGAGACCGCGCTGGGAAGAAACGTGGGGACGAGAACGATCCAGGCAGCGGGCAGCTAAGCCAGCACTAGCCTGAAAGAACTGGTGCCAGTCGGAGTCCGCCTTGACAGCAACCTCGACGGGCACAGAGACGACGTCGAGAGCCACTCCCCGACCAGCAGGTGGAAGCACCGCGCCATCACTCAAAAGGTAGCTCCTGAGAGCACGGAGCTGAGCAGCGAGCCACATGATGGACCTAAGGCTGGGATCCTTGACTTTGCCCGCAGATTTGATAACCATTTTCCTTCCACACAAGCTTGGGGCGTTTACCCCTCATGCCGCGGGCGGGAAGCTCAACCCCCAAGACGTTAGCCAAGTCAGACTCGGCCGCATTGGCCCACAAACGATAACCGGGCGTGAGCAGGCCCCTGGCTTTCTGCAGATCCCCCGAAAGGACAGCCCTGTGAGCAGCTTCGGCCTTGGCAGTAACCTCGGACCAATCACCAGGGCACGGTTGAGGCCCCACAGGCGCCGACGGAGGCAAATCGGGGGGGCGGCGGAAAGCGGGGGCTTTGAGAGAGCCGAGGGACGGGTGAAATTTAATGGCCACAGGTTTGCGCGGGGAAATATCCGACTCAGTGACCACTCTGACTTGCTGCAGGCACCGCCCCAAGGCTTCCGAGAGAACAAAAAAAATCAAAGGTGTCAGGAGACCCACCTCCAGCGGGGAAGTGGGTGTGCCCATCGGCCGACACAATGACACCTTTCAGAAGCTCCGCAAAGTTGGTTTCAAACAGGACCCCAGGAGAGAAGTTGAAATCACCAGCAACAACAAAATCGCAACCCTGAGACTCCAGAAAGGTCCCAACCGCCCGAAGGATGTCCATGTTAGCTTCCGACAGTCCTTGCGAGTGAACCAGGTAGACCGACACGATGGCGAACGGGGCACACCCAGGAACGTGAATCAGGGCAGCGACTGCTCGCCCTTCAACAAGAACCACTTCAGAAGCTTCGTAGCATCCAAGTCCATCGCGAGCCGCCACCATAACTCCCGAAGAAACACCTCCACCTTCGCCGAGCACGCCAGGCGCCCAAACAGTCTTGAACCCAGCCTTCATGCAGATTTCCGACTTCTGATCGATGTCTGAGGCTCTGAGGCGATGCTCTTGGCCAATGACGACGTGGGCCGACGTAGACTCCAGAAACTTGTAGAGCGTGCCCCAAGAGTTCCCATTGACAGTAGCCACCTCCAGCTGGAAATCCGAGGCCCCAGAGGAAACGGGAAGAGGAACGGGCCTCGGGGGCTCCAAGGGGTTGAATCCTGGGGTGTCTTGGACGTCCGCAGGGACCAAGGGCGCGACCCAGGAATTGGCTTCGGGAGTGGCGGCTCGGAACTCAGACTGAAACCTCTTAAAAAGCCTGATACCAGAGACTCTGGATTTCGAACCAATGACCGAGGCTCGAGAGGCAAAAAAGTCAAAAACAGACCGAATTCCAGAAACACAAGATTTACTGAAGCATAAAAGTTCCCCCCCCTCATGACGAGGGGGAGGCTCCACCTGACTCACAGGTGTGCAGAGCCGCATCTGCACGCGCACGAATGTCTGCTGGCGGCGCCTCAGCTGGCGCCTGCTGGCTGCTACCAGCCGTCGGGGAATGCTCACCCTCACCACTCGACGCGGCGGCTGTAGCGGCCTCAGTGCCGACGTCACCCCCACCAGCTTCATGAAGCCCATCTTCACGTTTGCGACGCTTGCCAGCCACACGAGCTTTATGCGCTTGATGTGCTGCTTGGGCGGACTTGGCCTGGTCGACCGCCTGCTGGAACAGCGTCTTAGCCATGTCCGCAATGCCCTGCGACAAGAGTGCCGTGCGCTTCTGAATCTCCTCGCGATCCTCAGCCGACAGCTCGAGCTCGTCGTCATCGCCGAAGTCATCGAGGATGTCGCAGCTGATGATGGAGCCGATGTCCACAGAGCCTGCAAGCAAATCCTCGAGCTTGAGCTTTGCCGTCTCGACGTTGGGCACAACCTTCGAATCAGCAGCAAGCTTCTGGACCGCCTCCTTGTACACCCTGTCAGCATCTTGCAACTCGCCGCGCACACGCTTGACCTTCTCGCCCTGCTCCTGCACCTCGGACTGCAAACGCAGGAGCCTCGCGAGGTCGCCCTCCAGCTGCTTCTCAATCCGCCGAACATGAGCGTGATGCTGTTGGGCGGCCTGATGTGCCGAGACTGGCTGCTTCGCACGCTCCTCAGTAGCCGCCAGCGACTTCGCAAAGGACGAATACTTGGCGGCACCTGCCTTGTCTCCAGCCTTCTGACACAGCCGAGCCAACTCCGACGCCTCATCCTTGGACAGATTGGGCACGGCCCCCACTGGCAGCGGCGCCAGCTGTCCAGCTCCCGCCACGGCGGGACCAGGCTGAGGTGCGCCACTTGCCCATGTACCTGCCCAACCGCCATGTACTCCTCTGCCCTTGCCGCCGCCACCCAAGCCCCCCTTGCCTCCAATGCCGCCGCCAGCGAAGCCTCCGCCTTTGCCCCCCATGAGTGGGCCGAGATGGAAGAAAGAGCCTGGGGGCGAGGCAGGACGTGCCCATGACCCTTGAGCAGCAGGTGGATGACCGACAGCGAGGCGAGGCAGAAGAGTGCTGCAATGGTAACAATGAGTGTCATCTGGAGCATTCTTCTTGCAACCACAGCCTGGGCAAGCAGCTCCCTGGCCTTGCTTCTTCTTTCCCTTCCAACCTCCTTGGACAACTGTCCACTCATCTGGGCGCACCCACGGCGCATACGAGAAAGATGCGGGCGCAAAAACCATCGAAGGACGAAGTGGGGAGGAAAAGAGAAGTTCCGCACACGAGACGTATTAGTGAATGTGATCCTGGCGGGCGAACGCCAGGGAAAGCAGTCGGGGGCCGCGAATCCCCCCCGCCACAACCTCAAAGTCCTTGAGCAACGCCTCCGGACCTTGAGCCAAAATGGCTACGGAGCCCTCCTCCTCCTCCTCATGATCATCATCATCCTCATCATCAGCATCATCATCCTCCTCCGCATCCTGATCCTCATAATCATGCAGATGAGGATGAGGAGAAATGCGATGGGGACGATGATGAGGATGACGGGCCCTGGGGGGGGGTGCTGGGGGGGCTGAGCATATATATATATATATATATACAAGACTGCATTGGCGCTTCGCGCCATGCCCCTTGGTCCTTCAACCCTTGCGCGCGTTGGCGTCTAGCGCGGCCCTCCACGGTCTTTGAACCGCGGCCGGTTCGCGCCCAGTTCCCGGACCTGCACCTTACTTGCTCGCGCCCTCGCTCTGCTGGTCCGCGCGCCACTGGGACTCCATGAGAATGTCCCAGCGGACCGATCAGCGGCGATGAGAGCGGCAGTGGAGGCTCCCAGAGCTCTCCGCAGCGCGTGCAGGAGAAGAGGTCTTGCTTCGGACGGCCGTCAGTGGCGCACGCCTTGCACGTCCGAGTGGATCGGTGCAGCTGGCAAGGGCTGAAGTGAGTTCGATCGTGCATGTCCCCGCAACGAGTGCATTGATAGTCTTTGTGTTGGGGGGCTGACCGTGACTGTGTTTCCCGTCGACTGGCACACGACTTGCAAGCCCGATTGGACTGCTGAAGTTGTGTTGTGGAGAATGATTCTGCAGGCAGGGTCTCGCCACAATCGGAGCAAGCGAATACAGACATCGAGGATGTGCCGTATGCGACAGCTTAAAAATGTAAGCCAACGGCTACGGATGCATGTGTGCGAACACGTGTGGAAAACAATGTTTCCTTAATGACTTGGAAGGGCCCTCGTGAAACCTCCATGGAACGATTACTCTGGGATGCGATAGGGCATAGGGCAGCAAGCATGCAAGCAACGTGCCGGATTCTGGAAATGCTAAGGACATCTACCGAATTCCGGGGAAATGTGCCGAATCTCGGGTTCGCAGCCGATTTCCCGGGAATTTGGTTGCGAACCCGGGATTTCAAGCATTTTGGTGTTTTGCGTGGGATGCCACTGTCTGGCAAACAACGGAGCAGCGCAGCGAAGCCGTTCCGGAGGTGGCGGTCAAGTGGGGCGATTCAGCAGTTTTGAAGCCTCTTGGGGGGCCGTTTTGGCTGCCTTTTGGAGAGCCATTTTGGGGCCTCGTGGGTTCTTTTTGGGAGTCCTCGGGGCCTTTGGAAGCCTCTTGGGGCCTCTTGGGGCCCTCCTGGGGCCTCCTGGGGCCCACTTGGGGCGGAAAGTTAGATGTTTGTACTTTTGATCGCCCTGTGGGGGCTCGTTTGAAGCTTTCTCGGGGCCCTCTTGGGCCTTCTTGGGCGCCTCTTGGGCTGTTTCGGGGCGCTCCAGAGCCGTCTTGGGGCCGTGTTGGGGCCGTTTTGGGGGCCCCCCGGGCCATCTTGGGGCGCTCTTGAGGGCCTCTAGTTCTGTCTTGGAGCGTCGGAAAGCTAAAATGGCGAGAAAGCAGAAAACATCGAAAAACACATTGGAAAATTGACCATTTCGGCCTCCCGGGGCCGTCTTGGGAGGCTTCTTTGGGGCCGCTTGGGGCGTCTTGGGGGCTCCTGAGGCTGTCTTGGGGCTATCTTTGGCGTCTTGGAGCGCTTTGTGCCTGTCTTGGAGCGCTCTTGAGGCACTCGGGACCGCTTCAATGGGCGTCCGGAGGGTCCCAAAGCCCCAGGATCCCAGGAGTCCGGTTTGGGGGGGGGGGGTGCAGGGTTTTGCGGCCGCCCGGGCTTGTAAAAATATAGAAAGAGGAATATATACACACACATACACGATACGAGACTGCAGTGGCGCTTCGCGCCAATGCAGTCTTGTTCAGGACGCTTCCCCATCAAGGCAATAACTCATCGCTTGAATTCAGCACCGCTCCTCATGGGGGGAGGGGGGCAAAGTTCCGTCTGGCGTTTCATCTGCCACCTCCAAGGTTTATCCCTACCCATCCCTTCATCCTCCTTTCCTCCTCTTCCGCCTCCTCTGGTGGTTGAGTCCATCGTTTGAGGGCGTAAGGAGCGTTGCCATGACACGCCGAAAAAGTCGCAGTAGCTCCGAACAAATCGATTTTTGGTCGCTTCCCGAATGCCTGGAGAGCTCCAGGCACTCAGAAAATTGTCGATCGTCGAACTTCGAATCTAGATCCATTGCCTGTCTCTCTCGATCGAGGAATTTAAACCTCGAGCCTCAAGCGTGGAACCAAGATCGTCGGGTCAGCTCGGTGTACTTCGTAGGAGAACGCCGTCTGGGCGTTTTGGGGCTCTGTTGGGCCGTCCTGGGGCCCTCTTGGCCGTCCTGGGGCCTTCTTGGGCCGTCTTGGGGAGCTGAGGCCCTCCAGAGATCTTCTGAAGCCATCTAGGGCCCTCTTGGGGGCCTCCAATGGCCTTCTCGGGGGTCTCCCATGGCTTTCGTGAGTCTCTCTTGGGAGCCTTCTGGGGGCATCTTGGGCTTCTTGTGGGCAAGCTCGGGGCCCTCTCGGGCAGTCTTGGGGCCTCTTGGGCAGTCTTCAAACCCTCTGGGGGGCCTCTTGGGCCGTCTTGGGGCGATGTCGGGGGCCCATCGGGCAGTCTCGAACGCTGCGAAGACCCAACAATCGGAAACGCTAAAAATATACATTTTCCTTTGGGAATGGGACGATGTTGGCTTCTTCGTGGCTCTTTGAACGGCCTCTTGGGGCGTCTTGGGGGCCTCTTGGGCCGTCTTCAGACCATCAAGGTTCCTCTTGGAGCGCTCTTGTGCTGTCTTGGGTTTCTCTTGCGCCTCTCCGATGGCCCCTCTGATCGCCTTGAGTCTACTCGCAAGGCCAGGCAAGGCGCCCTAGGAAGCTTGGAAGGGCCAGCGGACCTTTTCAAAGGGCATCCGGGGCGTTCCTGGGGGGGTCCAACTGAGGGGGGGTCCGGGTAATAAAAATATAAGCATCGATACATATATATATATATATATATACATACATACATATATACATATACATATACATATATACAAGACTGCAATGATGCTTCGCGCCATGCACCTTGGTCCTTGAAGTTTGGTATGCAGGCGGCGTAGCAGAAAGGTCAAGCCGACAATTTAGAGACAACTCCTTGTTGCCTTTTCCAGCATCGCCGCTATAATCATGTTATTCGTTATCCTTCCTCCATGCTCATTTTTCCTTATTTTCGCCGTACCCTGCGCATTCTCCCCCTCCTCAGCTCTTTTTTGCGGAGGCTCCTCCTTGGAAAGCCTCTGGGGGCCTCACAAAAGTTGTTTCAGGCTTTCTGAAGGCCTTCTGGAGGCATCCCGGGCGTATTCTGGGGGCCTCTGGGGACTCCCTCGGGCCACCCTGCCTCCAACCGCGGTCTCCCTGAACGACCTGGTCACGATTTGGAATGCTTCGGAGGGCGTCTTGGGGCCATCTTGGGCCGCCATGGGGCTCTCTAAGGGCCATCTTGGACCCGTGTTGTGCCGTTTTGGGGCTCTCTTGGACTGCCTGGAAGCCGTTTCGGATGGTTGTGGGGCGATGTTGGAGCCTCCCAGGCGGCTTCGGACGCCCAGAAGACCGCCGTCTTGGAGCGTCGGGAAGCCGAAAAGAGGACAACCCCAAAAGTCAGCAAAAACCAACAGAAAATCAAAGATTTGTGGCTTGTGGGCCTTCTGGGGAGTGCTCTTAGAGGCCTCTTTGGGGCCGTCTGGAGGCCTTGGGCCATCTTGAGGTCACGTCGGTCACTCTTGGAGCGCTCTTGTGCTGTCTTGGGGGCCTCTGGGACGTCTCCGATGACCCCCCTGATCGCCCTAGGTGTGCTGGGAAGGCTTGGCAAAACGCCCTGCGAGGCCCGGGGGGCCGCTTCGAGGCCCGTCTGGAGGGTCCCAAAGCCGAAGATCCCGGGAGTCCGGCTTTGGGGCGAGGGGGGGGGGGACGGGGGGACGGGTTTTCCCCCCGCCCGGGCTTATAAAAATATAGGAAGAGGAATATACAACATGTGTACAGTGACATGCATGCACATGTGCATCGTATGTCTACACATGGGCCTGATGCACAGGGACAGCTGAAACTGCTTACATACCTCGAAGCTTGACAAACAGAAGACGATATAGAGAGAGGGAATATGGGAGGCAGGGAGGGAGTAGGGAGATAAGCAAAGAGAAGTGCAAAACCAACACCTTCGCCATCAGAAGAAGAAGCCCAGAATCTTGCCACCGGTGTGCTTCCGGCGGGCCTCCTCTTGGTCCATGATCCTCTGGGCGAGCGGCAAAGCTGGCAGATATCATGTGTGGTTGAAAGGGATATGAGTGGCACGTCCAGAAGCGACACGGCAATGCTTCCACCACGCATGATGAGTAGAGTCCTCCTCTTACCCGCTGCCTACTTGGAATCCGAGGACGACCATAGACCCTCGCCTTCTCTGCCCATCTGCCCAGCGATACCATGACCAATTCATACCCGAGACCAGTGTTCGTTCATCCGCTCGATCTGGAGGCCAATTTATTGACAGAGTGAGGGGCCAAACGGTCTTACACATTCCCTGGGTGCATGACTGAAGTGGGGTTCCGCAATGCGGATTCTTGTTGCATCGTTGAGTTGTCGTCGTCCTGCCAGCGACCCACCCCGCAACCCGCACGCGACCCACCCGCGACCCGCCCGCGACCCATTCGCGACCAAACCGCGACCCACCCGCGACCCAGACGCATTGCTTTGCCTGCGGCGGGCTCATTGTGTAATGTGTCGAAAAATCGGCGCCTGCTACGGGCTTCACCAAATTTGCTCTCGAGCCTTGCCCCCTCCCTCTTGTCCGCAAGTGCAAGAACTTGGCAGCGGTTGTGCCCCAAAGCGGGGATGGATTTGCTGCGTCGAGCATGTGCCTTCTGCTACCTGCCTCCCGAGCGGCGAAAGCGAGGTACTGCGACCAAACGCCCGCGCCACCGCCTTCTCCAGCTGGCTGCGGCGCACCATGTGAGACGAGTGGGATGGTTTTCTACACAGCCGCGACAAAACTTATAACAAAACTGCAAGACGATCTCATTCATCTGTTTGCCACGAGCGACGCCCACAAGAGGAACATTAAGTGGAATAATCCGCCTTCCAACGTTTGCAACGTGCAGGACTGGTGGCCAGGGCCAGGTATCCCAAGTATTCCTTAATGGTCCACGCACAACATTGGGAGGAGGATGCAACTTACTAACCGGGTGATGTTCCAGCTTGATCCCTCATTGTGATGTGGTCACATGCGGTTCGACATTCGGCCGTGTGGTGCCGTTCCTTCGAGACGCCCGCCATGAATTGTGCACGGACTTCATGATGGTATCTCTTATCTTTGACAGGCATCGAACGATTAGCGCGACAGCATCCATCTCATTTGATCCACGTGAAGTGTGGCCTCTTTGTCCACATGCCGATGTAGTTATAAACTTTTGTCGCGGCTGTGCAAAGAGCTGATTGGAAACCCTGGCCCCTCCAGAGGATCGGGGAGACGCGCTAACCCAGATCGGCCAGAGCCACGTCGCGAACCCCGGCTCGCCGAGTAGCACATAGCTCCCAAACCAGGGTCAGCGGAGGGAGGGAGGAAAGAGGAAGGGGTCAACTCCACGTGGCTGCCAGGCCCAGGTCAGCCAGAGGGCATCAGAGAGCACTGGCTGACCGCCGCTGCGTGCGCCTCTCGAGGAGGAGGAGGAGGAGGAGGAGGGGGAGGAGGAGGAGGAGCAGGGAGAGGGGGAGGATTTGTTTTCCAGCGCAAGGCCTTCCACCTTTGAAAACAAAAGAAACCGCAACGAGGGCCTACGGCTTCTCTGGCCATTACCTTAGGTTCAATGAAACCAGGGACCCGCTTGGACCACAACCCCAAGGAGTTTCGGGTGAACACCACGGGCCAACTGCTTCCAAGCGAATTTGGCTCCCGAGTTTGTGGGGGAGCCTGTACAAACACGCGCCAGCTTGCGCACCATGCCATGGCCAGAGTATGCCTTGCAACGCAGGCAGACCACGAGCGAAGCACCATCCGAACAATCGAGATTAATTACACGGTGCTGGAGCCTGGCCAGGGCTTCGGGGTCAAGCTTATGGAGCCCCCAACACTGACCACGCAACGGAATGCAAACGGAGCGGGAGACCTTACAGCAACCCTCGCAACGCCAGAACCTCGAGAGGTGGATCCAGCGGTGCGGGACGATGTCGGGGCGGGGCGCCAACGGCGGCCTCACACGGTCGACTCCCTCTCCTAGCCGCAGAGGCGGCCAAAGAGGCAGCAACTTCGCTGCCAGAACACCAACAACGCGAGACACAGCGACCTTCTGATCCACTTCCTCCATCATCAGAAGATCAGGCTGGGGGTAAGAGCGGGCCGCAACTTTAGCTGAAGCGTCGGCCAAGTTGTTGCCTAGCCTCTTAAACTTGTCATCTGCATCCGTGGACGCGTCCACGTCCAAGTGAGCTTGCACCTTCTACATGTTGATATATGGGAGGTTCTGTCTAATGAATTGGGCACAGCAGCCAGCATACAGTCTCTTGAGAGACACTTCGCACATTCGCAGACATTGAAATAATCACTGAAAATGGTGGAGCGACCAATTAGATGGTGAGCAGCGGCCGTGAGAGCATGAAACTCTGCGCTCTGAGGGGTTTGGGGGTAGGGAGGCCAGACGGGACCCCTGATGCGGATGACCCCCCCCGTGCGTTTTACGATCCGGCAGAGTCGCAGCCCAGCCCGCCCGCGACAACTCAGGGATGGCGCGGTTGAAACAGTACCCGTCAACGAAGAGTTCCCCCGAGAACGAGGTTTCGAAGTCCAGGTGCTCGAAGCCTGGGCATAATTCAGCAACTAAACCAATTGATAGGCCGAAGAAATGTTTCACCAAGATGCTCGAAAACTCCGAAGGAAGCAAGAACATCATCCGCTTTCTCAGCCCATTCGCGCACCTCGGCAGGGATGATGGAGGACCGAGCCTCCTCGCATGCAGAACATATCCACGATATGTGCCTAGGTGCGTCGTCAGCTTCTCCGCTTAGATCACAGGTGGTCGAGATCTGGAGCACGGGATCGGGTGTAAATCGCGCGGCAGAACAACGATCGAATACAACCTTTCTCGAACGGGGCCACCTTCCTACTTCGAAGCCAAGACAGGACGCCGCCCCCATAGGCACGGCCAACATTGAGTCTAGCCCCCAGGTCCCACCCGAAACAGCTAAAGGCACGGCCAGACCAAAGGAGTGGCAACCACAAGGGGGCCCTGAAAAGACACGAGGGACTTCAGGATCCCCATGCAGAATCCTGCTGACACGAGCGCGCAGGGCCTCAAGGTGGGCCCGAAACGAGGAGGGTTTGGCCGAGAACGGTGCGTCAAGCTCCCCGAAACTCCGAGCGTTCACCCCTTCGTCAGGCTTCACCTTGGCCCAACATTGAACCAGAAAGATATCGTCGGGCTCATCAAACGCCTGGACAACAAAATCTCGACTCGAAAAGACGGGGGCCTGTCTTTCAGGATGGGCGCCAAAACTTGAATGAACGAAGCAACTGGACACGACCGCGGGGAAGCCCAAACCTGAACCAGAGAGAGGGGGCTCGAGGGCGGCCCGAGGAGAGGGCCTAAGAGAAACGTTCAGGTCTGGGCCCCGTTGGGACCCCCAGCCCAGATGAGCAACATTGGGTGCGTTGTTATGCTTTAGCGGGAGCCCCCCACCCGCTGGGCTGCAAGACGGCTGCAGCAGCAGCGGGGGCGGCGTTTGTAAAATCCTTGCAGCGCGAGCTCCAGGGGCCTGCGCCTTAGTAGCAGACGAAATCGACCCAGCAGGCGCGGACCCAGAACCCGTCCCTGGCGTAGGCGGCTGCGCCGCAGCTGCGGCGGCCTTGTCGCCAGATGGCGGGGCCGCCGCGGGCGCAGCTGCCCCCGCCGACGCCTGACGCGCCGGGGGGGCAGCAGCAGCAGCCGTGGCGGCCTGTACTCCAGGAGGATCATCAGCAGGTCGTTCATTTCGTTGGACACAGCGGCGCTTGCCCGCCATGCGCTTGACCTCCTGGGCGTGCATCTCCTGGAATTGCTTGAACTGGTCCGCCATGCCGCCAAAGAGGTCCTTCATTGACTTCTGTGACGCTTCCTTGAGCTTGAAAACCCTGCTGTCGATCTCGTCTCTGTCCTGCTGCGTGATCTCGTAATACTCAGAGGTGGGGTCGACCAGGGAATCGATACTGATGGGCATAACTTGGAAATCGCACTCCAGTATTTCTTCGATATCGATCCGAGTGGGCTTCTTGCAGACCGAGGCGTTGAGCTTAGCGACGAGGTCCTGATGCTTAGACTCGGCCAGAGCCAGTGCTTCAGAACACTCACGTACTTTATCTTGTTGGGCAACCATCTCCTCAGCCAACCGATCGTAGTTCGGGCAAGCCTTGTCGCAACGGTCCCTGCAGTTCCAAAGCTCCTGGAAAGCTTTTTTGACCTGCTGGCTGAGGGAGATCTCCACTTCCTTCGACTTCTTGAGCGCAGCCAGGGACTGCTTCTGCTTGAGGGCCCTTTGTTCGTCGCCGCACTTCTCGAGTAGGGTGATGAGCTGCTCCAAGTCCGCGATGGTAGGCTGCGCCTGCGAGGATGGCCCAGGCTGCTGGGCCATGAACTGAGGTCCAGCACGGAGAGGGAGCTGTTGACCAGCTGGCGGGTGACCTCCTTGACCTCCCCAGACACCTCCCGCAGCAGGAGGTGGATGAGCGTCGAGTTGCGGTCTCTGGGTCTTGCACTGCTTGCAGAACCACTAGCTCGCCTTGTTCTTCTTGCAGCCACATGAGGTGCAGCGCCTAAGGGGGCCGCGCTGGTATTGGTGCCAGTGGCACTGCTGCGGCCACCCCGCGTCTCCTTGGCCAGAGGTCCAGCCAGCCCACCCCGCGCCGCCAGCAGCACCAGCGGGAGAAGCAGGAGGAGGCGGAACCATGGCGCTTCCGTAGTTCTGAAAATACATTGCTTTCACCGCCAAGGCAGACGGCGCTCAAGCGAGCACAAAAATTGGTCCAGCACAAGGTGAGACTGACCAGGCAAACGACCTGAGCCAGAATGCGCTTGAAAGGGGGAGGGGTAGGAGGAGGAGGTGGACGAGGAGGAGGAGGAGGAGGAGGTGGAGGAGGAGGTGGAGGAGGAGGAGGAGGAGGAGGTGGAGGAGGAGGAGGAGAAGGTGGAGAAGGTGGAGGAGGAGGAGGAGGAGAAGGTGGAGAAGGAGGAGGAGGAGGAGGAGGAGGAGGAGGACGTGGAGGTGGAGGAGGAGGAGGAGGAGGAGGAGGAGGAGGAGGAGGAGGAGAGCCCCGCCGCCCTCCCTGCACCGCTGCGCCGGCCCCGCGCGGCAGCGAGGCGGGGAGGCGGCGGAAAGGCGGTGCCCTCCGCGCTCCAGCGAGGCGCCCCGTTCCGCGGAGGTGCCCGCCGCGCCCCGTCGGGGAGGGGGGGCCCGCCCCGAGGCCTCTCGAGGCCGCGGCTGGAGTCCTCGGCGGCGCGCCCGGCGGGGGAGGCAGAGGGGGGCCGGCCTCAGAGGAAGGCTCAAGGAAGGCCTCCGGCCTCGCAGGAAGCTGTCGAAGCCTTCTCCACAGCCCCGCTGCCTTCCGACCGCCGCTTCTCGAGCAGGTCTGACCTCTCCGAGCGCCGCGGACAATGCCCCCCTCGGCGCGCCGCCGAGATCAGCGGTCCGCCGCGACACCGCCTGGGTCCGGAGCGTCCTCGCCCCCCACGGCCTTCAATGCGCACCAGAACAGGCTCCTGCCAGGCAGCTGCCACAACGACAGCAAAGATCGAAAGACAACAAAATAAGGGCCTTCGGTGGAGCTCCCTATGGGGCCACGAAAACGTGTGAGGGGTGTGTGCCAAAGTGAGTGCGGTGGCGCCATGCGAACCCTGCCAATGGGGCCTTCGGAGGAGCTCCCTAAAGGGCCACGGAACGTGTGAGGGGTGTGCCGGAATTGGTGCAGTGGCGGCATGCGAACCCTGCCACTGGGCCCTTCGGTGGAGCTCCCTATGGGGCCACGAAACGTGTGAGGGGTGCACCGACATGGGCGCGGTGGTGCCATGCGAACCGTGCCAATGGGGCCTTCGGTGGAGCTCCCTGTGGGGCCACGAAACGTACGAGGAGTGCACCGACATGGGTCATGCGAACCCTGCCACTGGGGCCTTCGATGGAGCTCCCTATGGGGCCACGAAACGTGTGAGGGGTGTGCCGAAATGGGTGCGGTGGCCCCATGCGAATCGTGCCACTGGGGCCTTCGGTGGAGCTCCCTGTGGCGCCACGAAACGTGTGAGCGGTGTACCGAAATGGGCGCGGTGGTGGCATGCGAACCCTGCCACTGGGGCCTTCGGTGGGGCCCCCTATGGCGCCACGAAACGTGTGAGCGGTGTACCGAAATGGGCGCGGTGGCGCCACTGCTGCCAATGGGGCCTTCGGCGGGGCCCCCTATGGCGCCACGAAACGTGTGAGAGGTGTGCCGAAATGGGTGCGGTGGCGCCATGCGAACCCTGCCACTGGGGCCTTCGGTGGGGCTCCCTATGGGGCCACGAAACGTGTGAGGGGTGCGCCGAATCAGAGACATGCGGAGGGCAGAAGCAAGGGACGGGAGGAGGGAGGAGGGGGAGGAGCGCGGAGTCGTTGAGGTGAGGTGAGGAACGCGGGGCGCTCTCTCTCTCTCTCTCTCGCTCTCTCTCTCTCTCACAGTCTAAGCATGAATCCCACAAAGCACACGTGGCAGGAGAGCGGGAGAGCGGGCTACCCGCCCGGCGCCGCCGCCGCGCCAGCCTGGCCCGCGGCCCGGACCCCTCAGAACGAGGACCCGACACCACAGGATGGTTGGGAAAAAGCGGGGGTGCAAGCGCGGAACCCGCGGAGGCCCCCTGCTGGGCGCGGGAGGCCAGCGCCCTGGCCCTGCCGAGGGCCGGGCGCCAGAGGGGCGTGCGGCCACGTGCGCGTGCAGCTCGCGCCCAGGCTCCCCCCCGGGCTGGCCACATCGAGCGAGCGACGGTCCAAAGCGGGGCGTCGCGAGGGCACACCGCGACCTTGCGCGGTGGCGTGCGCGGGACGCCCGCGCGGCACGCCACGCTGGGAGCGAGGGCGCCCACGCGCCACTTTACGCGGGCAGCTGTCGCGCCAAAGTGGGCGCAGACGACCCCTGTTCTTTGCGTCGCTCAAGTGTAATCAGCTTCCTGGTGGCATGCGGTCTCGACCCCTGCGGGTCTTGGAATCTGCAGAAATCTTCCTGGCGGCATGCGGTCTCGACCCCTGCGGGTCTCGGAATCTGCGGGATGCCTGCGGCAAAAGGAGCCCCGGGGTGGGTGTCGGACGACGAAGCGTCGTCGTTGGGACCCGCGGGGGAAGGGCTCGCATGCGGCTGAGGAGCAAGAGGGGCGCGCACCAAAGCTCCCTGCTCCCGGGGCGGGGCATCCACCAGCACGACGTGGCTGAGCTCGACAGGCGTCTCGAGCCGAGGCGCGCGAGGGTGCATCGACGTGCTCGGGAGCAGACCTCGGCGGGGGCGAGGGGGGGAGAAATGAGAAGGAGAAAGGCGGCGGGACTTCTCAGAAGCCCTCGGGCCTCCCGCGAGAAGCTGCCTGCGTCTTCGGGGAAGGCTTCGAACACTTCTCAGAAGGCCCGGGGGACTCCCGAGCCTTCTGAGAAGTTCCGCCACTTCTCGCTTCCCCCCCCCCCCCCGCGCTCGCCGCCGAAGGTGGGGAAACCAAAAGGCACCGATACCGCTACTCCCCGGACCTCTCCCGGGGTGCGCTCTGACCAGAATTTCGAGGCGAACCTGGCGGTGGCGACGAGGGCCTCCCAGGAGACCCCAGAGCGGGGAAGACGGGGCAAGGGTGGAGGTCTGGGTGCCTGCCTGCTCCTCTGAGAAGAGGGAGAAAGGGAGGAGGCGGCGCACGTCCGCGCCGTCCCTCCGAGCGTCCGAGCAAGCAGGCCGCGCGGCGGCCGCACGCCTCCCGCAGCGGCTGCTGCCGCCGCCGGCGTGCGGGGGGGCAGGACGAGGGGAGGATTTGAGTCGGGCATGTCCCTCTGCAGAGGGAAGACAGATTAAGCTAGTCCAAGCATAAAACGGGGACGATCGTTCGACTACGCTGCTGACTGTGCTTTGCGTTTCGTCCAAAAGCCGCCTGCAGGAGGACATGCCCGACCTAAGGGAAGGCGCGCGGGCGCCACGCTGCGAGGACGCCGCGCGGCGCCGCGCGCGCCTCGCCGCGCCGCCGCGTGGCGCACGGCCGTTTGAGCTTCACCAGCGGCGAGCGGGGGGGGGGGCAGCGATGAAGGGGCCGGGCCTGCTCAGAAGGCTCGGGGGTCTCCCGGGCCTTCCGAGAAGTGCTCGAGGCCTTCCCCGAAGGCGCAGGCAGCTTCTCGGGAGGCCCGAGGGTTTCTGGGAAGTCCCGCCGCCTCCTGAGGAGGCCTCCTCCTTCTCATGTCCCCCCCCCCTCGCCCGCCGCCGAGGAGAGATCGGGTCGTACGCCCGATGACGCGGCGGCAGGCGCTACATGACGAATGAATTCAGACGGGCGCATCGTCGACAGGCGGGCCGGCCGCGCACCTCAGAGGGGGGCGAAGATGATCAGGCAGACCAGCACGACGAGCAGGGCGCAGTCGGCCACCAGCCGGTTGTCCCGGTAGAGGCGCACGGTGTCCTTTTGAAGGGGCCGAAGACGCACTAAGACATGGACACGGGCCCCCCGCATCCCCAAGTCCCTCACGTGTTCCATACTTTTTCTGGCTGCTCGTCTTCCCCTCCGCCTCCCCCATCCCCGTATCTTCTGGAGGAACAAGAAACGGCATGACCATAAACTGTTGGCGCTCCGCGCGGATTTCTTGGATCTGACCTGGACCCCCCTCCGTGTCGCGTTCCGCGCGCCAGGGGCGGCGCCAGGGGGGGCCCAGCGCAGATCCAACAAACCCGCGCGGAGCGCCAGAAGTTTATACTTATGGCGTCCTTCGACACACACCCATATTTTCCGAGGAACCGACTGATTAACCAAGAAAGGACCCCTTAACCCTTTAGGAGGGGACTTAAAGTTAGGAGGGCCAAAAACATTAGGGATTGGGTGTTTGTCCTGCAGGTGTATCAGACCAAACCGCCCAGAATGAGAATCTCTAATGCCAAGACGGGGGCCTCAGTGAGGCCACGTCTTCACGATGCTATTAGGGTTTGGGGCTATCTTGTTCTCGATGATCGACGATGACCTGTGTCGGTGTGCCTTCTTCCTTTTTCGGCTGGTCCCCCCCCCTCGGCGTCCGCCCCGCCGCAGCCAGGACTTGCCTGAGCGGACCATGCTTCCTCTCTTCCCGTTGCGCAGGGGTCTCCTCCTCTCCCCCCGCGCAACTGCGGCCCAATTTGCATCGAGCGCGCCCCACTGATGCCCGATCGCCGGAGCAGTGAACTCTCTGTCCAACCGCCGACGCAAAAAATGTCTGTGCGCCTTTGGAGGTCTAAACATGGGCACCAACACCAACACAGGGGGTTGTCTCCACATGGGGAAGATGATCCTAGATTTCGGTGTTGGTGGCAATATTCCGGTCACCTTGGAAGCCAGAATACAGTCGGACTTGATTAGAGAGGGCTCGCGAGAGGACACAAGACCCTTCCGAGGGCCACAGCGCCACAGGAATGCAGGAGGCATGGGCCGCGAGACACAGGACACAAGGGCACCCTTGATTTGGCAGGGTCGACCTACTAATCCGGGCCGAGTGCCTTACCACCATCACCGAGATCGGGATCTTCTTCCCTCGGTGGATGCACACCGCCGATATTGGTGTTGGTGTCAACCTCTAGGCCTGCGACGCCTTCTGCCCCTCCCGAGTCCTGCAGGGCCCTGCTCTCGAGCGCGGGGGCCCACCAGTCGGCCTCGGGCCCCTCGCCGCTGGGGGCCCGGCCGCGCCCCCCGCGGTCCGGCCGCGCAAGCTCCCCGGGGAGGGGCGCGGCGAGCTCCGGCAGCTCGAGCTCCTCGCGCCGCGGGAGCACGGTCGGGAGCTGATGGGTCGATGTTCCACCACCACTGCCACGGGTAGGAAAAGGAGGAGGAGGAGGAGGAGGAGGAGGAGGAGGAGGAGGAGGAGAGGGAGGAGGAGGAGAAGGGAGGAGGAGGAAGGAGGAGGAGGAGGAGGAGGAGGAGGAGGAGGAGGAGGAGGAGGAGGAGAGGGGAGGAGGAGGAGAGAGGAGGAGGGGGAGGGGGGGGGAGGAGGAGGAGGAGGAGGAGGAGGAGGAGGAGGAGAAGGAGGAGGAGGAGGAGGAGGAGGAGGAGAAGGAGGAGGAGGAGGAGAAGAGGAGGAGGAGGAGGAGGAGGAGGAGGAGGAGGAGGAGGAGAGGGAGGAGGAGGAGAAGGAGGAGGGAGGGAGGAGGAGGAGGAGGAGGAGGAGGAGGAGGAGGAGGAGGAGGAGGAGGAGGAGGAGGAGGAGGAGGAGGAGGAGGAGGAGAGGAGGAGGAGGAGGAGGAGGAGGAGGAGGAGGAGGAGGAGGAGGAGGAGGAGGAGTGAGAGTTTGAGCGTGCGTAAAACGTAGGGTTTCAGGGAGTAAGTGCCTGGTGAGGGGGAAGGGTCTCTCTTGCCTTCTGTCCCTTTCCCCCTCTCCGCGGCCCCTCTGGGGCTCAAGTTCCTTCTCGAGCCCTTGAGGGGGCGACTCGCGCGGGGGAGCGCGACCCGCCCCGCGGACCAGGGTCCGCACAGGGGCCGAGAGCCATGTGGAGGTGAGGCGCGAGGAGTGGCGCTGCGCCAGCCCAGTGCACACGAGGCGCTGGCAGTCGGAGGCAGCGCAGCAGCTCCCACATGATGGCGTTGCTGCCCATGCTCATCGGGGCCGTGGCAGCTGTCGAGATCGGCCGCAGGTGGCGGGCGCAGCCGGCGACGCCGGCCTTGCCCCCCGCGGCCCGCACCGCGGACAGGTCGCTGCCCGCGGAGGCCGAGCTGGCCAACGGAGGGGCGTACGCGCCTCTGCTGCGGGCGCTGGAGGAGGACCAGCGGCGCCGTGGCACGGCGGCGGCAACTGAGTTGCCGCAGCGCCAGCCCCCCCCCCAGCTGGGCCCGCACCCGCTGCCGGGAAGGGGAGAGGAGGGCCCACGGGGCCAGCGGCAGTCCCGCCCTCGGGAGGCAAGGGGCGCCAGCAGCCGTCGATGGCGTCGGCATCGGCCCAGCCACCCGTGGAGGCACCGCCATCAGCCGCCGGCGACGGAGGTGAGGAGGGCTCACGGCGCCGCGGGAGCGGGATGTGGAGCTGGTTCGCGGGTCGTCGGCGGGACCCCCCGCTGCGGCGCAGTCCTGAGAGCGCTGGCGGCTCGGAGGAGGCGGAGGAGGAGATGCGAGGCTGGTTCAGCTTCGGGGGAGTCAAGTTCGGAGTAAGCTGGCTCGGAGGTTGGATTACTGACCTGCCGCCGACGGAGATACAGTGGTCGGATCTGATGTGGGGCGGAGGTGGCCTCGTTGGGAGCGGCCTCAACACGGTGGGTTACGCGGCGTTCGGCACGGGTTGGCCCTTGCTGTGCTGGACCACCTTCGCAGGGTTGATCGTGGCGCTTGTCATCGGCTTGGGGTATGGTCTTCACTCCATCGCCTCGGCAGTCGACGTGCTGGTCTGCACACCCCTCCGCTGCCTGGGTCGGGCGCTGGGATTGTGCTGCCCGACAGCGAAGCCACAGGTCACGGCCGCCGAGGAAGGAGTGGTCCCAGAGCTGAGAGGACCAGCCACCGCCATTGCCGTGGAGAACGAGTTCTACGCCCAGCTCCGCGCAAAAGGGGCCGACAAGGTGCCGCATCACCTGATCATCAAGGTGGGCGACACCGCCGCGAGGCTGGAGAGGCCACCTTTGAATACTGGGATTAAGTATAAGAAGGCAGGAGTGGCATGGCCGCACCGCGAAGTGCTTGCTACCACGTCAAGGCGACTGCGCGACCTGCTGGAGGATTCCCAGGACAAGGTGGTGCACCTGTGCAGAGACACGCCCTGCACGGACGAAGGTAACTACGCGGTGCATGCCCCGGCGTACGGGCACGTGACAGCTGAGACGGACACCAACTTGGAGGCGCTGGTGGAGGCGGCGCCGAAGCCTTGTTGGGCCGGCCGGGCAGTGGGGGCAGCGGCTGCATCGTGTGGGCGGGGCTGTGCCGCTTTGGGGCTGAAGGGGTGTGCCAGGCTCTGCGGGCCCCTCAAGCGCTGCGGCCAGAGGGGTTGCCAGCGCGGCCGGCGAAGCAGAGCAGACATCCCCGCCGCCCTGTTGAAAGACCCGAACTCGGAGACGGAGTCGGAGCCGGGGCACCAGCGCTGCATGGCCAACGAGGTGCTGTACCAGGAGGGTGACACGATATTCCAGCTGTGCAAGGAGAAGTGTCGAGACCGAGCCCGAGGTGCCCCAGTCCGCCTGGTCAAGGAGGATGGCGAGAAGTCGAATGTCAAGGGGGCGGAGAAGGTGGTCAACCTGTGCTGGCAGCACACGAACGCCTACGAGCGCGAGAGAGGAGTGAAGAAGTGTGCGCACCTCGGCTGCCATGCGTTGGGTCGAGTTCTGAACCGTGGGGTGCTGACGTGATTGGAGCACGACTTGGCGAATGAGGAGACCGCACGACTTGTCGCCGTCGCCGAGGGACCGGCGCCTGTGGTGGCCGGAATGGCATCCGAGCAGCCCACGCGGTACAGGTCGAGGTCGCCTACGCCGACGGCTGGGAGACCACTCCTACCCTTGGTGTCGGCCAGTGGGGCATGGCTAACGGCCCTGGTGCGAGGCCCACGGGGTACGGAGATGGCGAAGAAGTACTATTGCTACGGGTGCCAGCTGGCGGTCGAGGAGGAGGGCTGGACTACGTATCGTACCCCAGGGCTCGAGGCCCAGGCGACTGTCCCATCCAACCTGGGGCCGGTGATCGACGACCGGGTGCGTGCCGAGGCTGCCACCGCTGGAGCGCCCGCCATCATCGTGCGGACGGCGAACCAGATACCCGACGGAATGGACGAGTACGGCCAGACAGCTAGCCCGGTGGCTCAGGCGCTGGCGCGGGGCGCGACGGGGAGGGAGGACGATCCCCCGTGCATTCTGACGCGGGGGATCGAGGAGGCAGGAGGGCGAGACGAAGGACACGCTCGGAGGCACCCGCCCCCGATTTCCCCGACGTACCCAACGCAGCCACCGTGGGTGGACACGATAACTCGAGGAGAGCTGGGGGGCCTACTGAATGGGGCGGCCCGGGAGCGCTGGCGTCGACGAGGGGAGGCGGCCTTGGCGCTGGAGCTCCTGAAGGCAAGGGCCAGCGGAGAGGATCACCCGCTGGACGTGGCCGAGAGATATCAGCACTCCGAGGGTTTCGATGATCTGGGAGAGGCGTGCGACGCGATCGTTGAGTCGCTCGAAGCCTTGGAGAGGGACCGTGGCTCCTTCATGACGGACGACGAGGTGGAGAACCTGCGGCAGCTAGCTGAGGTGCTGAGAGAGAGGCGCGGCCTGAGCCAGGCACATGAGGAGGAGGTGGCGGGAGGAGCATGGCGGGAGGGGCTGGCACGGCCGGCCCCTGGCCCTGCGCGGCCGCCCACGCCTCCCATGGCCCGCCCATCGGCGGTGGAGATGCCACCCGGCTTGGGAAGGATGCCCGAGCCAGGCCGGCCAGCCAGGGAGGAGAAGGGGTCAGCTCGAGGTTGGGAGCCCAAGCGGCGGGCAACCGACTTGGGCGGTCAAGGAGTCGACTTGCGGGGCAGCACAGTGCGGGCCGAGCTGGGCCGAGGCCCACCGACGGGTCGACCAGGACATGACCCCACACCACCCCCCATGGACCTGTTCGAACATCGGGCTGGCCCGACCTTTGGGGCCCCGGCGAGGAGAGCGCGAGTGAGTTTCGACGAAGAAGAGTATGGCCCGTCGGAAAAGGTTCGGAGGTCAGCGGGAGCACTCGGCGACCCCGAGGACAAGGGCAGCGAAGGAATGGTTAAGGTCATGGCGGACATCGCGTACAACCTCGACCTAACGAACAAGCGGGCGGAAGACGCAGCGGCGGGGAAGATGGGCACCCTCCAGTCGATCACGAAGGACCACGAGCTGCTTGTCCTGGCGGCGCGTGGATGCGGGCGGTTCCGGGTGGCCATCTGCCCGGACGACTTGGGCCGGGCGCTCGTCAAGGCACTCCTGCGCATGGCGGAGCATTCCTCGGCGTTGTTCAAGCACCACCGCTGGCCCACCCTGATCAACTACCGGATCGCCTTCGGCATCGCGTCGGGGTCATGGGGAGGCAAGTCGGTCGAGACGCTGGCCGCTCACGCGCTCAGTGTGGCCGACTGGGTGACTTGCCCAGAGGAGTTGTTCGATGACTACGTACCCACGACAGAGTACAAGATCGAGCCGCGTCCGAAGCAGCCTGTGGATATGCTGAAGTGGGCACGGCAGGCTCGCAACGGCATATGGGCGGTATGTTTGGCGTATGGGGCCGAGCACTGGGACGAGAGGAGCGAGGCTTTGGACTACCTCATCCGGCAGCACGAGGCGAAGCCGCGGAAGTACACCGCCCGTTTCATCCAGGATGCCTGGGAGGAGCTGAACGGGCGGTGGTGGGAGGAGCTTCGGTGAAAGGTGAAGGAGGTGCAGCGCTACTGCAACAAGGAGCTCATGAGGAAGGAGGACTTTATCTTCGCCGCTCGGACGCCGACGCCAGAAGGACCACCGCTGCTGACACTGCCTACGACGTTCGAGGTGGAGGACCCGGACGGGTACTTCAAGACGGTTATCTTCGAGCGCCTGGTCAAGACCGCGGACAACGCCTACTGGGAGAACGCTCACCGTGCCCAGCTGCGTCCACTTGCAGCAGGAGGAGTGGAGGAGGTCGAGGAGCGCCGCCCAGCAGGAGGTCTGCCCCAGCTCCCTTCAGGTGGCGGGGGCGGAGAGAAGGTTGGCGGTCTGACAGGAGGCGGAGGAGGAGGAGCAGGAGGAGGTGCCCTGAAGGCTGGAGCGAGCAAGGTCAAACTCCCGCCGGAAGTCCTCTCGGCTCTGACTGGGCCCGAGGTTGCGGAATCGGTCAAACACGGGCCGAACGACTCCAAGGGAAAGCCCACATGTTGGGATGCAGCGTGCCACGATGGGTGCTCTAAGACGGCCACCACGTGTCAGCGGTCCCACGCGGAAGGTATCAAGAGCGCTGACAGGGCACACTGGACTGTGAAGGCGCAGTACATCAAGCGGGGAGGTCTTAAGACGGGACCGAAGATAAAGATCGAGGATCGGCTCGTCAAGATCAAGCAGCTCCGAGCGGATGCCCAGAAGGAGCAGGCCGCGAAGGTGCAGGAAGGAAAGGATCAGGCAGCGCAACGAGGTGGTCGGCGAGGAGGAGCAACGGAAGCTGGCCGATCCGTGGTGGCGGAGGAAGCTGCCAAGCCGCCCGGGGAGTACGCGGACATGGAGTACACTACTCAGGAGCGCGAGCTCCAGGAGTTGGTGCAGGGCCCCGATGAGAGCTGGATGCGGGACCACGGGGGCCAAGCCGCGGTTGTTTACCCACCCGAACTGCCGGAAGACGTGCCAGAGGTGGCGAAGGTGCATATGGCGATGGCGGACCAGGTTCGCAGCTCGCCGGAAGCAAAGTTGGTGGCTGGCGCGCCGAGCCGTCTCCGTTCACATTGTCATGGCCGCTTGCTGGATGGGTACCTCGGGGGGCAGATCACCCCGATCGAGGAGATCCTGCAGGATGCTGTGGAGCTGGGAGATGAGGAGTTGGCGGGCCAGGCCCGGCCGTACTTGGCGTCACGGGTGGAACGAGTTGGGGGAGAACTTGAGGGTCCAGAAGTGCATGTGGGCAAAGTGGTGTGGGGGCCAGCGGAGGAACCAGGACGTGGCCGAGTTCATATCAAGGGGCGCATCTGGGACATCCTTGACTACAGAGACCAGCTGGCCGTCACCGAGGAGCTGGCGGAGTACCTACCTGAGTGCCAGGCTGGGGAGGCTGAGGAGAGACAGTGTGTCTTCATCAACACGGCTGCGGCACACCTGCACTCCAAGGGTGGGGGCGACCCATCCGTGGCAGAGGTGATGGAATTGGCGCAGCAGTGGCGCGTCGCCATGTGGGAAGAGGCTAAGCAGGCTGAGACGTTCATGGGGCCGCCCGACGCTTACATTCCCATCACCGAGTCGGACGTGAGAATGTTCTGCCACGACACGCTCCACCTGAGTCATGACAAGGACTACCGGACCCTGGCAGCTTTCCCGCCGACCGCGCTGCGGGAGACGGCCATCCACGTGGTCCGCGTCGACCCCTGGGGCCGAGCGCGGCTCGAAGTCATCGTAGGGGTGAAGTACGACCCGAAGGTCAGCGGGCGGGACGTGTGGATGCTACTCTACAAGGGTCATTTGCAGGTACTGGTGCCTCCTCAGGTGGATGCCGACACACTTCGGGGGGACTTCACGGGCGGGCACCCGCCACATGAGGTACTGGCTGCGGGTTGGGACGTCTACCTGGATGACGCGATGCATGAAGATGCGAAGGTGCCAGGAGACGTGGCGAAGAGGTGCCCGCGGTGCCGGGCGGCAAGGGAGGCTGGGCGTGAGCGGAAGGCCGGGGAGCAAGACATCATTGGGGAGGACCCGAGGTGGAGGGTCCTTGGCAACTGGAGCAACCCGGCCTGGAAGCGGTACGAGCGCCACGGGCAGGCAACAGGAGGAAGGCGGCCTTGCTGGAAGGGGCGCACACTGACGGCGAAGGAGGTCTGGGCAGGCACCCAAGGGTGGTCGGACTCGCTTCGGAAGGCCGGGGTCGAAGTCGGTCCAGCGGTCGAGCTGTACTCAGACCCAGAACGTGGCAAGGGCTTGCAGGAGGAGCACGACACCAGGCGCAAGGAGGTGCAGGAGGCGCTACTGGAGGAGGCCAGACAGTGTGTGTACTTGCTCTGGTGGCTCGGGTTCGAGTGCCGTACCTTCTGCCCGTGGATGCTGCGCAATGGCGGCACACGCACTTTCGACGTTCCTGCTGGGCGACCTGATGGGCCATCGTGGGAGATCGAAGGGACGGCCATGGCCAACTTCGCTGGACGTTTGTTCGAGACCATCGCCGACGCCGGTGCGCTGCCGACAGCGGAGCACCCCGCGCCAGATGGTCGGTATCCCAAGGCGTACGACTTGGACAGGTGGCGCCAGATCCTGCGCCGGAAGGATGTCCTGGTTGTGCCGGTGGACCAGTGCGAGTACGGCCTGGGGCCTCAGGACGGCGTGGGAGGAGATGAACGGTATAGAAAGCGATCGTGGTTGGTCACGTGCGTGCGACATCTGCAGGAAGTGGCCCGCCGGTGCACACACCAGCATAAGCATGTCGAGCTGAAGGGCGTCGACACTGTCACGAAGCACAAGCGGACGTCAGACGCGGGCCACTACCCTGAGAAGCTGCTTAGTGCCATCACCCGGGCTATGATTAACGAGGCCCTGGAGCTGGGCGCCACGCTGACCCAGAAGCGCGGAGGCAGGGGGGGGAGAGCCCCCCCACCGTCAACAAATTGTTCGGCGACGTTGGCGGGGCACATTTCCGAGGGCGATGAGGACCAAGAGGAGGGCGCCAACCCACAGCTGGACGACCTACGCGATCGAGTCGGAGGAGCGGCCCCAGACACCGATCGGCGCGCTTTGAATTTCTGGACGGCGGCTCGTTCAGAGCCCGGGCACAGTGACGAGGCGTTCGGGCGCATGATTTTACGAGGCGCGGAGCTCCTGGACGCTCACGGGGGATGGCAGGAGGCGTCCACAGCCCATCGAGCTGCCTGGAAGTCGGACCAGGGGGACCACCTCAAGGGCGTGCACGACAGCTACCTCGAGGGGAAGGTGGAGCCGGAGCTCCTGGAGTACCTGAGGCGGGTCGCGACGAATGGGGTGGAGGTCAGGCACGAGGGTGAGATCACGAGGGTCAGGGCCAAGCCTCACCAGTCAGCGGCGCAGCACCAGGAGGAGGCCAGGCGGAAGATCTGGGACGACATCGTGAAGGGGCGAGCCTGGGCCGCCCCGTCCAGCCACCCAGGGCTGGAGGGGATCATGGAGTCACCCCAGGGCAGGGTCCCGAAGATGCGGCCCGACCGCGCGATCGCAGACGAGGGCCGCTTCATCAACGACATGAGGGACGCCAACGCGGGATGCGACAAGCTGAACCACCCCCCGGCGAAGTTGCCCACCCACCGCGAGATCGCGAGGACCATGCTCTGGTGGAGATGCCGGTGTCCGAAGGTGCGGGTCTACTTGGCGAAGCGGGACTTCCAGGCGGCCTTCAAACTTTTGTGGGTCGAATTGCCCGGCCTCCGCATCATGGCGGTGAGCCTCCAGGGGTTGGCCGGAGCCGAGCCGACGACGGTGCTCTACCTTACGATGGTGTTTGGTTGGACCGGTGCACCGGGCGAATGGGCAGCGTGGGGACGCGGCGTGCAGGATGCCCACCAAGCCCATCGTCCACCAGCGGAGGAGCTCCACGACGAAGTCGCGCACTCGTCCGAGGTCCTGGTCGACGACGGAGTTTTGGTGGAGCCGGCCCTGGGCGCGAGGCCCTGGCTTTCTGCCTGGACCTTCGACGCTATGTCGAAGCTACTCCAGCGGAGGAGCTAGCGGAGGAGGGCGAGTTCAGTACCGAGAAGCTCATCTGGGGCTTGCTCTTCCAGCTGGAGGACTCCGAGGGCCGGGCGGTAGACCGCGCGACGCTCCCAGAACCCAAGATCCAGAAGATGAGCTACCTCCTTCAGGAGGCGGAGCTCGAGCCGGGTCAGCGGGTGGCGCGGCTGAAGACGGTGCAGCGGCTCCGCGGGTTGGGGGCGCACTTCGCGGCGGTCAACCAGGCGCTGGGCACGGAGCTGGGGGCGCTGGACGCGCTGATGTGCCAGCCCCATGGGCCCACCGCACGGGCCACGCCGAAGGGAGGCGAGGAGGAGCAGGAGGTCGCCTGGCAGGAGTTCTGGGATAGCTGCGACATGCTGCGGGTGATGGTCGCGCGGCCGGAGACGTGGGGCGCCACTTTCCTCTCCTCGTTCGTGGGCATGCTCGAGCCGCGGGAGCGGTTGGCCATCCCCGGCACCATGGAGCAAGTGGCATGGGTCGGCGGCGACTCGACCTTGGAGGCGGCGGGGCAGATCGATTGGGCGGCCAAGGTCTATGCGAGACAGGAGTTGGCGGGCTACATGGAAGCGTTGAAGATGGCCGCTGGGTTACCCGAGGAATGGGTGATCATAGCGCTCGGGGAGCTGTTCTGCATAGTAGGTTTCGCAGTCGCCCGCGGGCAGGCCTGGAGAGAGCGGCTGATCATCTACGTGGGGGACAACCAGACGGTCCAGAGTTGGGTAGAGACACGCCGGCCGAAGAATCGGATGGCGAGGCACCTGGTGAGACTGCTCAACTACGTAGAGGCCAAGTACCACTGCCGCGTCCTCGCTGCACCGTACATCAGGACGTACAGCAACGAGATGGCGGACATGATCACCAGGGCCGACGAGGCTGAGGTCAAGCGTCGCATGGCTGAGGAGGGTTTTGAGCCGATCGACCTGGCGGGCACGTGGGCGGAGGTACTGTCACAAGGTTACGAGAGGCGCGTCCACGCCGTCGCCCTCGTGGACCCCGAGGACTGGCAGGCGGCTATGCAGCTCATGGCCCGCCGGTCGCCAGGGGAGGTCCCGCGCCCGCTCCTCCAGACCGCCTGGCGCGTGGTGGAGGTGAGAAGCACGCTGGCCCCGTACGCCAGGGCCGCCGGCGTGCTGGGAGCGCGTGGCGAGGCGGAGCTGTTGAAGGGCTGGCCCGACTTTCAGGCAGGCGGGGCGGGGAGAGAAGGCGACCTGACGTTGGTGGTGACCTCCCTAGGCCCGTCGCGGGTGGGCCCGCACCTACAGGACCTCGCCCGGGAGCTGCACCGTTTGGCCGCCCAGTGGGCCTTGGTGGATGTACCTCCTGGCCCCACCGTGCGGATGTGCTGAAGTTCTTTCGGAACGTTGGGTAGAGTGCTGCCGAAGACGGGCGCGCGTGCAGCGAGTACGGCGACCCGGTGGCCCAGCGGAAGGCGTGGGCATTGGCGTCGAAGGGCGGAGCGCCAGTGCCGGTGGGCTGGTTGGGGAGCCACGAGGCCAAGCCCCCGCCACCCTTGCCAATGGCAGGAGGGATGATGAACGCTCGCCGAGTCGAGGAGGAGGAGTGGCTGGCGCCCGAGGATGGGCGGCTGGTGGTGGACCCGCGGGCGGCGAGGTCGCCCCCTCATCTCCCGCGGATCATTGGCCATTGGCATCCGCGGGGGCAGGTCGGCAGGCGCCCCGTGTACGGCAGCTCCAGCCCCTCACCGACCCCTCGGGTGGATGAGAGCGGGGTGCTGGAGCCTGTCTTGGTCTACGATGCGAAGGGCCCCCCGCCGGGGGTCCGACCGCTCCAAGCGCAGGAGGTTTGGCACTTGCGTGGAGGGTCCAGTGCTGACTGGCTCACACTTTGTGGGCAGTTGAGCCACGGGGACTTGCTGAGGGGAGTCCTGCGCGCGTGCCCCCCGCGTGCAGCCGCGGCTGCGCTAACAGCGGCCCTCAGGCAAGCGGAGGTATCCACCGAGTCAGGAGAGAGGGCGGCGGGCATCTGCCGCCGCCCAGAGGACGAGGGGAGACGACGGGAGCTCACGAGCTGGCTCCAAGCTGACGAGAGGCGCCGGCAGGAGACTGTGAGGAGGAGTGAGCGGCACGGTGGCATGCTGCCAGGGGAGCGAGCGCAAAGCTTGCTCGACGACCCCTACCCCGATGTGATCCTACTGCGAGTGGGACGCGACCCAGATGGAGGACCGCAGTGCTGGAACGAGTGTGGGAGGAGCTGCGCTCGCTTGGAGCACGACTGGGGCTGGTACTGCTGTCGGACATGCCGTGACACGGATGGCGACACCCATGGGCCGTACTGTCAGGCACGACACGAGGACCTCCAGAGGAGGCAGAGGGA
Source organism: Prorocentrum cordatum (assembly GCA_963575745.1). Classification (NCBI taxonomy): domain Eukaryota; class Dinophyceae; order Prorocentrales; family Prorocentraceae; genus Prorocentrum; species Prorocentrum cordatum. Next base: position 80,323 of record CAUYUJ010002158.1, read on the forward strand.
GGCTGGCTACCGCCCCCCAGCGAGCGAGGAGGCTAGCGGCAGCGGCGGTCCTGGAGCCCAGGCAGCAGGCGAGGAGGCTTCGAGGCACCCGCCGCCCAAGGCGGCGCCGGGCGGCCGCCTCCCACCCATCTGGGAGGAGCAGCGGCCTGCGGCGGTGAAGGCACCGCCCAGGACGGCCAGGGAGGGCCTGCAGCCCGAAGGTTCACCCGCCGGAAGGGCGCAGGGCCCGCTGGTGGGTGCCGGAGGAGACCCACTGGCCACCAGGAGCCGGCATGCGGGAGGTTCAGAGGATGAGAGCTGGGGCCCCTGGACGGCCACAGGGCGACGCGCGGTTGCCGAAGGAGTGGGAGAGGGCGCCAGCGGTGCGGATCAGGCCCCACCCCCCCCAGAGGCGAGGGAAGCCTTGCGGCCGTGCCGGCTCCCAGGGTGCCCCTACTTGGAGCACTCCCAACCCGCGACTGCAGTCGACGGGGGAGCACTGTGGCGGCCAGGGTTCTGCTGCAACAAGTGCGCAGGGCGGTCGGAGGGAGCGGGCTGGGCAGAAGGAGGCGCGAAGCACTTCAGGCACTGCGAGAAGATGCCCCACGGCCAGCCGCCCCCGGGAGGGGAGGGGCCGTCAGAGACCGCAGCAGCAAGTAAGAAGCGCAAGCAGGAGCGCAAGCAAGAGATCGCAGCGGCTGCCGCCCGGGCGCTGGCCGCCGCTGCGTTGGCCGCCCCCCCTGCGGGGTCTGAGTCATGGGCCGCGGAGGAGCAGGGCGAGGAGAGCGGCAGCGGAAGTCCAAGCGAGGAGCGCCCCCCCCCCCGTCACCAGGGGAGCTCGCCCGGCGGGCGCGCGCGGAGCGAGGGGCTGCCCGGCAGAGGAAGGCGGAGGCAGATCGGCCCGAGGATGCGGCCGGGCACCCCGGCGCGGGGCAGGCGGAGCACATCCACCTAAGGGCGAAGACCCCACCTGCACCAGCAGCGGTCAAGCAGGAGGAGAGGTCGGAGGAAGAGCCCCCGGCAGAGGTCGCGCGGGCGGTTGGTCAGACTTACCGTGCGCTCGCTAGGCGGGTGGAGTTCCAGAGGACGGGGCTCTGGTCCGCTCCAGAGGAGGAGGACCGCCCCAGGGGGAGGGCCGCCGGGGCGGAGACGTCAGTGGTCCACCCTCGGCCTGGCCGAGAGCCACTCCCGCAGCCAGAGGGGCGGGCCGACCGCGAGCCGCTGCCCCAACCAGGAAGTTGGGCCCCCCCTTCGGGGGAGTCGAGTGGGTCCCGCGGGCCGGAGAGGCGGCCACAGCCCCCTGGTCACCGGGCGGAGGAGGACCCGCTCAGGCCTGGCGGACCTGCACGTGCTGCCGAGGCTGTGAGGGACCTCAACTCACCCGAGTCCTACTCGGAGGAGGACTATGAAGAAACAGAGGAGGAGGTTGAAGCACTTCGGCCAGTGCCTTTCCCAGGAGGCGGCCCAGACGCCCGCTATGCGTGGTGCGAGTACTGCGGTGCGCAGGGCGAGGGCCGGGACACGAGCTGCCCGATGTGCAACAAGACCTACCCCATTTCGATGGCCAAGGACCGGTTGGCGGCAGTGCAGAGGGCAGCCAAGGCAGGGAGTGCCGCCGCGGTCGCCCCCCGGCACGGGAGAGGAGAGGAGTGCGAGCGTGAGGAGGTGGCGCGGCGCGCGGCACCGGAGGCTGGACCGCCCGAGGACATCGACCCGGAGGCGGTGAGCCGGTACCTGGAAGCGGCAGCAGGCAGCGGACAGGGCAGCGAATGGCTCGAGCGGCAGCTCAGGCGGATCGCCAGGGAGGACTTCAGGCGTGCCGGCGGGCGTGCCGATGCTGGGTACGCGCCAGAGCTCCAGAGGTTGGTAGACGCAGCCGTGGTGGCTTCGGTGGCAAAGGGGACGAAGGCGACCTACGGCGTCGCTTGGAGGCAGCGGACGACGTTCTGCCGGATCCGCAGGAGGTCGCCCATCCTGCATGGTGAGACTCGTGAAGAGCGTCACCAAGATGAGGAGGAGCTGCTGCTGTTCATGGTGCACCTGCACAACCCCAGAGCATCATCTCAGTCATTTTTTTGGTAGATCTGCCACCGCAACTAAACTTTTAGTAATCCTCTATGAAATATGCATACACATGTGGATTTTAGTGGATCTTCTAAAACATGTCTTCTGCGAACACGCTAACGCCGAAGAGCAGGCGCTAGAAAACCGCGCGGGGGGCGCGGAACCAGCAAACCAACACAGAGGTGGCGCGAGCGGCCCCTAAGCACCAGACGAATCCCACGAAGGTTTCGAGTCAGCGACGGATACGACATGTTTTTTTTTCTCTTCCAAAATCCGCACGCCGCAAGCAAGCACGAGGGGCAACATTCGGCATCGCTCAGAATTCGCAAATATGGCACCCGACGGACCCTCGTCACCTCTCGCGAGCCCCAGGGCAGTCAGCCTGGGACGAGCCATTCGACGGATACGACATGATTGAGCCAAAATGGCGACGGAAAGGAGGGGAGGAGGATGAGAAGGAGAAGGGGGAGGGGGAGGAGAAGGAGGAGGAGGGGGGGGAAGAGGAGAAGGAGGAGATGGAGGGTGGGGAAGGAGGAGGAGGGGGAGGGGGAGGAGAAGGAGGAGGAGGAGGAGGAGGAACACTCCCCCCACGGATGCACGGGGCTCCCTCCAGGGACGGCGCGGGGTCCAGGCAGCGCGGTCCCCATGAGCCCGGTCCCCATCGGTTCGTCGTCGTCGTCGTCGTCGTCGTCGTCGTCGTCGTCGTCGTCGTCGCGTCGTCGTCGTCGTCGTCGCCGTCGCCGTCGCCGTCGCCGTCGCAGTCGCCGTCGCCGTCGCCGAGCCCAGGCCCCCATCTCATGAGCCCAGGTCCCCATCGGTTCGTCGTCGTCGTCGTCGTCGTCGTCGTCGTCGTCGCCGTCGTCGTCGTCGTCGTCGTCGTCGTCGCCGTCGCCGTCGCCGTCGCAGTCGCCGTCGCCGTCGCCGAGCCCAGGCCCCCATCTCATGAGCCCAGGTCCCCATCGGTTATTCGTCGTCGTCGTCGTCGTCGTCGTCGTCGTCGAACTCGTCGAACTCGTAGTCGTCGTCGTCATCGTCGTCGTCGCCGTCGCCGTCGCCCAAAACGGGCGCCCCCGAAGATCCGCCAAGCCGCATGAGCCCAAGTCCCCATCTCATGAGCCCAAGTCCCCATCGGTTGTTGTTCGTCGTCGTCGTCGTCGTCGTCGTCGTCGTCGTCGTCGAGTGTCGTCGTCGTCGTCGTCGTCGTCGTCGTCGAACTCGTCGTCGTCGTCGTCGTCGTCGTCGTTTTCGTCCTCATCCTTCTGGCGCAGGCGTCACCGAGGGGGGCGGATGGCGCCAAGCCATTTTCCGACTCAGCTCAGGGCAATTTCACACACGCGCACACACGCACGCACAACGACGCGATCGCGTCTCCAGGGCTCGGACCCCAATCTCAAGCCAGAGTTGCCGCGAAGGCAGAACGCAGCCTGGCTGGCGGAGGCCACGGGGAGGAGGAGCGGGAGGGGGAGGTAGGGGGAAGATGAGGAGGACGAGGAGGAGGATGGGGAGGGATGAGGATAGATGAGGCTCTGAGGAGGAGGAGGAGGAGGAGGAGGAGGAGGAGCGGGATAGGGGAGGAGGAGGAGGATGGCGAGGAGGAGGATGATGATGAGGAGGAGGAGGAGGCAGCTGCGAAGCAACAAAAACCCGCAACGCTTGCTGCGCCGCTCAAGGGGCATCTCTTCTCGATCCCTTCCCCTCCGCCTCCCCCTCCGCCGCCCCACTTTACTTACCAATATTCCCGCGCGTTTCCGCGCCCTCCCAGCAGCGATGCGACTAGTGCGCAAACTCACAGAGCTCGCACGCGCGGCAGCTGCGAAGCAACAAAAAAAACGCAACGCTTGCTGCGCCGCTCAAGGGGCATCTCTTCTCCCTCCCCCTTCCGCCGCCCCACTTTACTTACCAATATTCCCACGCGTTTCCGCGCCCTCCCAGCAGCCAGCAGCGATGCGACTAGCGCGCAAATTCACAGAGCTCGCACGCGCGGTACTGACGCAGAAGCTCACTATGCAATGTCGTACCGTGGCATAGTTTTGCTCTACGCGTTGCCACCCCAATTTCGCTCTCATCCGCGTAGCACCACCCACATTTCGGCGAGTCCCAGTATGTGATCCCTTCCTCGATCACGTGTAGGAAGAGGTGGTGCTTGGGGAACATCCTCCAGACGAGCGATCCTGGGTTACGTTCTAGCTCACTCCTTGAAAGTTCTGCATATAACAGTATATGCTTTGTGCCCAGACGTCGGGCCCTGTCGGCGGACTCCCCTCCAGGGGCCCAGTTGTTCAGCTCTCTGTAAAACTCGGCTAGCCTACGCACGCACTGGAGCTTAAGTTTGTCATGATCGCTCTCATGTGGGAAGTAATTTGTGAGGATGACTTCTGTTGCCTGTAGGATGTATCGGCTCTCGGCGGCCTTCACTTTCAGCTTTGGTGGGCTGTCCTTCTGTTTAATCATGCCTAACGTCAAGTTATTGATGGGCGGTTCTATCTCCTGTTCCCTGGAAGCAATGTGAATCATATTCAGGAGCTGGGTCGCCACCCGCCTATTCGTCTCGGACTCTGGCGTCGAAGTCGTGCCCCCGAGAGTCAGCCATAGCTCCCAGAATACACTCCCGAGTAGGTATACCACCACGCCTGGCAGATCTTTGATGAGAGGGACGGGGAGGAGGAGCAGGTGGAGGAGGAGGAGAGGGAGAAGGGTGAGAGGGGGATCGGCTGTCTAATCCAACGCCCTACCTCCCCGTCTACCTTCGCTTTCCCATGCGTCGCCGTCGTCGTCGTCGTCGTAGTCTTTCTCCTCCTCGTCCGTCCTCCATCCTCCTCATCCCTCATCTTCGCCCGCCGCCCTCCACATCCCTCATTTCATCCTCCGCTTCCTCCTCCCCCTCCGCATCCTCCTCCTCCTCTTCATCCTCGCTCCCCTCCCATCCTCCTCATCCCTCATACTTCCCCCGCACCCCACATTCCTCCGCATCCCATCCCTCCATCCCACCCTCCTCCTCCTTCCCCCGCACACCCGCAGTCTCCACTCCTCATTCGATGTGATTGCATCTGCTGCACGCGCTGAAAAAATGCGAAGGCGTGTCCTAAATCGCCAGCGTGCATCAGGTCCACGCCGACGTACTCAAGCAAGAAGCCTGGCCACTGATACACGCAGCTCAAGAATCGCCCTTCACGGCGAGCTCTCCTGACGTAGGCGCGGTGGGTCCACCGCTGCCTTCGCCAAGGCGCAGCGGCATCTGCGCGGCGATAGTCGTGGTCGGTCTTGTTCGCTGAGCACAGCCAACAGACCTCGCCCGAAGTGCCCTCGCCCCTCCACCCCGTAAGATTGAACGCCTGCTTCATCCACGACCAGTCGCCGCGCAATTGAATGCACGCGCAGCGAGCTATCATAGGCTGCCCAACAAGATTAGCACGATGCTTGTCATTCGCAAACGGTGAGATGTCGAATCGGATGCCGTCGTGGCGCTCGCCAGGATATCTACTGCTCTTGAAGGCTTGCAATACCCACCCCATCACTTTCCACACCTCCTCGAAAGTGTGGCGGCCGTGGCAACCACACGAACACGTGCACCTACACGGGAGCGCTCAAGCAATGCACACTGGGCTCTAGGGGACCCAAACAGTTTCAGGCTGAAACAATCACAGACAAATTGCACATCACAGAACCATCACATATAAATTACAGATTACAGGAAAATCACAGATAAATTACAGATTACAGAAAAATCACAGATAAATCACAGATTACAGGACAATCACAGATAAATTACAGATTACAAAAAAATCACAGATAAATTACAGATTACAGAAAAACCATGGAAATTACAGATTACAGAAAAATCACAGATAAATTATAAATTACAGAAAATCTAGTGAAATTACACATCACTGAAACATCACAGATAAATTACAGATTACAGGAAAATCACAGATAAATTACAGATTGCAGACAAATCACAAAAAAAATACAGATTACAGAAAATCCAGGGAAACCAAATGAATATCCAATGTGTCCAGGCTGCACGGGCTCCCAGCCTGAAATTGCAGGGCTCCCGCAATCACCGATGAAATCATTTGCCCGCGGGGCCTCTTTGGAAACGAGCAGAACCAGAAACGATCATGCCGCGACCCAGTCAAAACATTATACACCATTAGGTATAATGTATCCCGATGAGCATACGGGGCGGCATCTCCCCAGACGCCCATAGCGAGAAATTTGCCCCCCAAGGCGTCGACGCCGACCCTCTCCCCCCAGGATGCGAGGGTCTGCTTGAGATGTTCTTGATCTGCCTTGAAGCCGCTCCACTCCTCCAGAGTGTCGGTACTGATATAATGATTCAGCAACTCGTGCGGCAACAGAAACGACGCCAATAGGTGCTTCCGAGTGTTCGATCTTGGGCACCAGCCTGGAATGTAAGCGTGGTACAACGGTGGGAGGTCTGTGTTTTTCTCGAACTTTCTCATCACACCGCGGTAGTGGTTCCCCTGGCTCCGCCCGCACATTCCAATGTCACGGACATCTGCTGGGCATTCTTTCGGGCACGAAGCAGAAATTGCGAGAGCACCTTCGGCGACGTCCGTCGCCGCCAGACGGCCTTTGAAGAACTTCCTCCGCAGGAAGCTGTTGACGTCTGCAGCCCCATCGCGTCGAAACAATTCTGCCTCGACGCGAAGTCTTTGCTTGGCGAACGCAGCAAACGGGAGCAACAGAGCTGCGAGAAACAAAAAAAAGAACAAGCTCCTGCGGGGGCGGAGGCGTAGCGTCGCCGAAGGATTCGTCCTGCAGGCGCTGGCGAATGCCGCCCCGTAGCGGCATAGCGCGCAGCCTCGAGGCGGCGAGTGGTAGCTAGTGGTAGCTAAAATAGCTCGGGCCACGCAGCGGAGCGCGACTCGCCCTAGCCTCCTGTCTCCCTCATCCCACCTCGTCCGCTCATCCCTTCCCGATCCGCCCCTCCCTCATCCCTCATCCCCCCCCCCTCCCTCATCCCCTCATCTCCCCCCGTCCCTCCATCTCCCTTCATCGTTTCAGAGCAACTCGCACGTCGCGATCCAATCGCGCGAACCCCAATGCGCAGCCATCGCAGAATGCTCGCTCCCCGATTGCACTGGTCACACCAGTATGAGGGATGAGGAGGATGGGAGGGGGGTGAGGATGATGAGGAAGAGGAGGATGCGGAGGGGGAGGAGGAAGCGGAGGACGAAATGAGAGATGAGGAGGACGGCGGGCGAAGATGAGGGATGAGGAGGATGGAGGATGGACGAGGAGGAGACAGACGACGACGACGACGACGACGACGACGACAACGACGACGACGACGACGACGACGACGACAACGACGACGACGACGACGACGACGACGATGTGGTTCCAGAATTCGCGCGAGAGGGGAAACATGGAACCCTGGACGGGCCAGGAGGAGACGACGACGACGACGACGACGACGACGACGACGACGACGACGACGACGACGACGACGACGACAAAGACGACGACGGTACCCGAACCTCGCTCTCCCTCCGTTCCGACAGACGACGAGAGGGGGAGGCGCGGTAGCAGGCGCTTGCTAGGCCTAAGCGCTCATCTTGCGGATGTCGTCCAAGTTCTTCTTCTTCCAGTCGTCGAAGTCAGCCTCCAGAGGACGCGCGGGGGGGGGGGGGGATTGGCGACGACGGCGGATGAGGGTCGGGAGGATGATTGGGGGGTAGAGAGGATTGGGGGGACAGGGAGGATCGGGAAGAGGGGAGGATTGGGGCGAGGACTGGGATGAGGAGAAGGAGGAATTTCGGGAGGCCCAGTATGGGTGGAGGTGCCTTCAGCTTGGCCAGGGCGGTCTCCAGCGTGGTCGCAGTCTTCTCGATGTCCTTTGTCGTCGTGGTGTCGTCGAGGCGCTCCTTCATGGACTTCGCGGGCGTGTAGGTGGCGGTGATGAACGCGTCGACGTTCTTCTTCGTCTGGGCGGCCTTGTCCATGAGGTAGGCCTTCATCTCCTTCGGGTAGTTCTTCCTCACGAGCTTGTCGCCCATGGCTGGAATGTCAGTCAGGGTCGATTGCACCTCCTTGCACCAAGCCTTGCTGGTCCTGATCGCCGCCTCCAGCGACTTCGTAGCAGCGGTCCGCTTCTTCTCCTCGGGCGACTTTTTAGCTTCAGTCTCCTGCTTCTTGCGCTCGATCTCCTTCTTCTCCGCCTCGGTCTTCCCACGACGGCCACCAGTGCTTGCGGCTGGGTTGCCAGATGAACTCGAACTGGGATCGTCGCCGATCGGCGCGGCGACCATCGCATCCCTCACCTGCTCGAAGGCGGCCTGGTCCATCTTCGCGGTCGCCGACACGTGTGTCGTCTCCTCCTTGCCGTCGTGCATCCGCTTGACCTGCTTGGTCCACTTGTAGAGCTTGACCTTCATCTCGCGGAATTCTGGGATGTCGTGCGGCTTCGACTGCAAGTACTTTGAGTACACCTCGGCGTGCTCGGGGCTCCCTGCGTACAGGGGCCCCGCCATCTGGACCAGCGTGATCCACTCCTCGTCGCCAATGGTCGCCGTGCCAGACGTGACCTGAGAGAGTTTTTGTTCACAGTAGTCGTCGTCGTCGTCGTCGTCGTCGTCGTCGTCGTCGTCGTCGTCGTCGTCGTCGTCGTCTCCTTCGTCGTCGTCGTCGTCGTCGTTGTCGTCGTCGTCGTCGTCGTCGTCGTTGTCGTCGTCGTCGTCGTCGTCGTCGTCGTCGTCGTCGTCGTCGTCGTCGTCGTCGTCGCCCTCATCGTCAAGGTTATGTTCATCGCCCTCGGACCTTGGTCGAGTGCGTCCCCTTGCGCTCGCCGCAAGCGCCAGGGTCGATCATGAATTTCACCAGCCAATGGCGACGCTCGTTGTCGCCCGTGGCCTTGGAGTACTCGATGTGGAGGTTCGGGGCGACCGACTTCAGGGTGGAGCCGAGGCAGCTGTAGAGCGCCTTCATTTGATCATCGAAGAGCACCTGCTTGATCTGATCAGGCGTCAGATTGTCGACGTCGACGTTATTATCCTTCAACGTGGCAAGGGCCTTCAGGACTGGCTTCGGCGTCTTGCGCGCCGCCAGCTTGGCCCTCTCATCATTCTCCGCGGGGTCCGCCGCCGTCTGCTTCTCCTTCTGGGGCGATGGAGAATTACTTTTTTTGGAGGGGGGGGGCTGGACGGGGCTTGCCTAGCAGGTTCTGGACTGGGCTTGCCTAGCAGGGCCTGGAGAAAGGGCCCAAGAGGGCCCATGCGAGAGAGAGAGTGGCAACGCGGGGGTAGATAGCACATGCGCCGTCTACCCCCACGGGGGGTAAACAACACGCGCGCTGTCTACCCCCACGGGGGGTAGACCCCCACATGTGTTATCTCCCCCTGCTCTGGGGGGTGCAATGCTTCAACGCCCACGGTCCTCGCCAGTCGCCGCAGGCGCAGCGGCGGGCACCAGTTGCTGTCCCCCATCGCCGTCCTCGCCTCCTCCCTCAGGGGCCCCCTTCTGGCGCCTCCTCTTCGACGTAGTGCCTGGCTCAGCCTTCACGCCCACTGGAGATGCCTCAGGTGCACCAGGTACCTTCGCCTCCTCATTCTCCTCCTCCTCCTGCTTCACCCTCACGGCCGGGGCGCCCTCAGGAGCTGCGGCCTTCCTTTTCCTGCCCCCCCTCTCGCCCTTCTTGGCACCGCCAGGGGCCTCGACTTTGCTCGGCGATGCCACCTCGGCCTTCACTGCCGCGTACTTGGAGAGCGGGGCGTCAGACGATTCGTTGCTCCTCACCTCTTCGGCAGCTGCATCTGGCTCCGCCTTGCCTCGGCCACGGCCACGGCCGCGTCCTTTCCCGCCGCCACGGCCGCGCACGGAAGCAATGAGCTGCGATTTCTTGGCTGCCATGCCCAAGGTAACTGGAATGCGCTCGCCGAGCGCGCAACGTAGATGCACTTGAGCCTGCAAGTCTCAGAAGAGTGCTCAATCTCGATCGTTTTCTGGCCTGGTTGTTTTTCAGGGCCACGGTCCTGGAAGATCGGCCCGCGGCTCCGGAAGGTTGACCCGATATCCCGGAAGGTTGGCCCGAGGTCCAGGAAACTCGGTCTGGAATATCTGTAATTTTTTCTGTAATCTGTAATCTGTAATTTTATCGGTGTACCAAATCATATATATATATATATATATATATATGCAATCGTAAATTACAGATTACAGATTACAGAAAAATTACAGATTACAGAAAAATAACAGATTTCCAGAGCAGTTCCGATCCAGAAAAAAATAATCAGATCTGCATTTCCCCCATCGCATGGTGGGGGGGGCGGAGGGGGAGAAGAGGGGAGGTAGGAGGAGGAGGAGGAGGAGGGGGAGGGAGGAGAAGGAGGAGGAGACGGGAGAAGGATGGGGCCAGCATCCACCATCGCTCAGTTTAGCCCGAGTGGCACTCGACAGTGAGATGGCGGCAAACAGCGCGTGGACCCTAGAACAGTGGGATTGCGCCATGAGTGCGCGTCCTCAGAACAGTTGAACGGCCAGAGAGGTGGGAGATGCAAGCACTGCGTTGGGAGACGCACGCACTGGCGTTGGGAGATGCAATTGTGACCCGATTCGCTCGATACTCGATCCAGTAGGCGAGGTGGGCGAGGCGACGAGGACGAGGGCGCCGCGCCCCCCAAAAGAGACGCAAGTTCAGACCTAGGTGTTTCACGAGCCGCGTCCTGCAGCTCGCGCCGAAACGTTTTCGCTGCCACCGATTTGGAGCTACCCTCTTCCTCCTCTCCTCTCCCTCCCTTCCTCCTCCCTCCCCCTTCCTCTCTCTCTCTCTCTCTCTCTCCCTCCCCCCCTTCCTCTCTGTCCTCCTATCCTCCCCCTCTTCCTCTCCCTCCACTGCACTGGTTCCTCCCTCAATCGAGCACCTTTGAAGCATATGGTTGCGCACAGGGTAACGTCACCTGAACGCGGGGAACGGCTGCGCCGAGCCCGCATGGCTCGGCGACGAGTCAGTGACATCAACAGCGGGCGCGCGTGCGCCGCTGGCCGCAGCTGAAGGCGAGCCTTGAGACAGCTCCTGAGCGAGCTTCTCAGACTCTATATACTCCTGTACCTTGCGCACAGCTACAGTGGCGGAGTCGCTATCGGACGACGAGAGCCGCCTGCGCTTGGGCTTCTCGCGGCGCTTGTGCGCTCTTATCATGTTCGCAAGATTCTCTACTGCCGAGCCACCAGAAGCATCTGAACGGGGCAGCTTCGACGGCGGCTCGCCCTCATCTTCGCCCGAACCGCAGCTCTTGCCATTCGGCGAGCTGCACTCGTCATCGGCCACGGGGACAGGCTCACGTGCAGGGCTCTCCGATGTCGAGCTCAGATCTGCCACGGGGTCCTGGGGCTCCTCAGGGGCTGCTTCACGATCAGCTCCACGATCAGCGGGCCCCTCAGGGGCTCCTTCACTATCGGCTAGCTGGGAGTCGAACTGGATATCACACAGGCGTGCATCCCAGCGCGAACTACTCTCGAACCCAGAGCTGTCACAAAGCCAACCGTGGCCTCTCGTGAACTGACTGATGGTGCTGAGCTCATAGTATGCAGGCACGTCGCACGTGCGCGGCTGCGTTCTCTTCTTGAACTTGCACCAGTTGCGCAACACGTACTTCAGCCACCTGCGACTGGCAGGCCCGCCGAAATCACATCCACAAACACCGCGCCCACAACAACCACATCAGACCTCGCATCAACCACACCCACAAAACATCACACACACACACACACACGCACACACACGCACGCACGCACGCACACACACACACACACACACACACACACACGCACGCGCACACGCACACACACACGCACACACACACACACACACACACACACACACACGCACACACACGACAATCACACCCACGACAATAGCACCCACATACACGCCCAAGGACTACTGAACTGGGCGGGTGATTTAAAGTGAACGCGGCCTCTGCTCAGATTCCAAGAGGTTCACGGCTGCGCCGACGTGTATGCCCTCGTCGTGGGTGCAGGGGTTCCCGAGGAGCGCGGTCCACCAAGCAGACCCCATGACTCTCACAATTTTCTGCGCGGCGAACTGGGGCAATCGGAACGTGTGGCCGCACATGTGGGAATCGCTGACCTTGAAATTATACATGTTGCACAACATCAGAAACATTGGAAATACCCACACTGCGCTCTCAGGAGGATTCCTCAAAAAGAAATGCACGCGCCTCCCGATGCAGATCAAAGCCAGGTAGATCACGCGCCGCATGAAGGCGCTGGCCTGCGGCGGCGGGCGAGGGGAGAGGGGCGCGCGTGCACTGGCATCTGGATCTGCGTATCGCTGCAATCTTCGTCACCCTCCTTCCCTAACTCATCCCGTCGCCTCATCGACATCTCCGACCCTCTCCTCCCACGTTCTCCCCATCCCTCCCCTCCTGTTCCTCCCCCCCTCCCTGCTCTTCCTCCTCCTCCTCCTCCTCCTCCTCCTCCACCCCCCCCCCCCCCCCCCCCCACCCCCCCCCTCCTCGTTCACCGCCTCCTGCCAACCCCCGCCTCCCACGGTTCCCCATCTCTCTCTCTCGTCTCTCTCTCTCCTCTACTCTCTCCTCCTCTCTCTCTCTCTCTCTCTCTCTCTATCTCTCTATTTCTCTCTTTCTCTCTCTCTCTGTCTCTCTCTCCCTTTCTTCCTCGCCCGCCCGCCCCCGTGCAGGACATTGGGAGAAGAAGCCTTGGGCGACATCCACAATGCGGCCGAGGGCAACGCGGAGGGCGGGGGCAGGTTTCGGGGACTCTCTGCAGCGTCTCGAGCTGAATCGACCCACGCAGGGGGAGGAGGAGAGGGAAGAAGAGGCGGTAGAGGAGGAGGAGGAGGAGGAGGAGGAGGGGGGAGGGAGGAGGCGGAGGAGGATGAGGAGGAGGAAGGGCCCTCAAACGGTGCGAGAACGCCCCGCTTCAAGAAACATGCGACGCGCGGACGCCAGGGGCCCGCAGCCCCACAGTGAAGCTGCTACCATGAGGACCGCCAGATGAGGAGCCAAGCCCCGTGATGACCCCACCAGCGCACGGACATGTTCGATATATATTGGAATTACTAGTGTTTCTGTAATCCGTAATTTATCTGTGATTTTTCTGTAATCTGTAATTTATCTGTGGTTTCTCTGTTATCTTGGATCTGGCTACGATGGTGATGACGATGACGATGATGGTGATGACGATGACGATGAATCTGCCAGGGCTGCGTGATCCGCCCTGCTATCAGCTGGTTAGCCGATGAGCCTCGCCTTTGCTTTGCGGGCCCTCTCGCGAACGTCTTCGAAAAAAACTATCAGGCAGCGACTTCAGCGAGCGCCCTGGAGCTGGAGTGTTCTTCACGAACGGTGAGATAGCATCCTTGATCTTCATGATGATGTCCTTTGGGTCGTCAGCCTCGGATGCCTGGACGCTGGCGATCTGCTTCTTGTCGCCGACGTTGCCGTCGACGTGCACGATCAGGGTTGAGGAGTCGTTGTGCCCGCCCCTCCACTTCAAGTCCAGACAGAACTGCTCCAGCGGCGCCATGAGCGGGGGGGCAGCAGGCGCCTCGGCAATATCTGTCCTCCAGGCCCCAACAAGCTCAGCGGGATCTACAGCGGCACCTCCTGCGATGGGAGCATCCGCGGGCGCAGCTGCAGGCCGCTTGAGCGCAGCAGCTGGCCGCTTGCACCTGCCCGCTGGCTTCTTGTTGACTGGGGCGCCCCCCTCGCATTCGCTCTCCTCGGCCGTCTTCTTTTTCCTCTTGTCGGGCTGGTGTGGCAAGGGCCTCGGGCTGCCGATGAGGCCGCGCTCGTCGAGCCTCTCGCTCACGATGTCGGTCTCCTCCTCGTCGCCAGCGCCGAAGACGGCGATGATGAAGCCATCTGCGCCCTTCTTGTGAGACGTAGCTGGGACGTGCTTGCCGTTGTCGAGCAGCCTCGTGACGGCGCTCCCCCGCAAGATCGCGTCAACAACAATCCGCTCCTCGCCGTCGCCGCAATCGGCTGCAGGCGCGACCGAGCTCGACGACACAGACTGAACCTCGTCCTCGACATCAGGTGGATCAAGCACCTCGAGGCCGCTGCCGACGCTAGATGCTCCTCCAGGCGAGCTCGCGACCACGCGAGGGCTCGACACCACCGACTTGACGGAACGTCGGGCCGATCCTGACGCAGGCCCAGTCTGACGGAACGCTGGGAATGGGTTCTGGATGCTGCCTGGATGGCGCCACCATCCCGCATCAGAGCCGCCCGCGCACCTCACCCCAGATCACCCGCATCGTCGTCGTCGTCGTCGTCGTCGTCGTCGTCGTCGTCGTCGTCGTCGCCGCCGTCGTCGCCGTCGTCGTCGTGAAGATGACCATTCGAACACCCCCCCCCCCAACGATCCGCCAAGCGGCGGCGTTGGCGGCGGCGTCGTCGTCGTCGCCGTCGCCGTCGCCGTCGCCGTCGTCGTCGTCGTCGTCGTCGTCGTCGTCGAGATGGCGGTGATCTGGGCCGAGGGCGACGAACGTCTCTGAAACGGATGGGGGCCCCGCAAGCCTAGGCGGCGCACTGGAGTACTCGGAGCTGCATCTTCTATGTGAACGTAACACTGTTGCAAGCCTGGCGGGTGCGAGGAGGCGTTGGTCTCCGACGCGCCGCGGCGAC
>CAUYUJ010002158.1:100000-110304 GCA_963575745.1 Prorocentrum cordatum
GGGCCGCGAGCCCCAGTCGGCACCACCCGCAAGTCACGGGCGCCGAAGGGGCGTGCGGAGGTGAGGAGGCCGAGGGCCGGGGCGTCCCGCCAGTGCGGTCCCCGAGGAGAGGTGGAGGTGGCTGGGGCGTCCCGCCAGTGCGGTCCCCGAGGAGAGGTGGAGGAAGCCGGCTGGTGCTCCGCCAGCGCCGGCACGCGCTGTGCAGTGAGGCGCCCAGCTGTGAGCCCCGTTCGGCACCACCCGCAAGTCACGGGCGCCGAGGGGGCGAGAGAAGCTGGGTGGCCGAGGAGCCGCCAGTCTGGCGGCACAGCTGGGCCTCTGCTGAGGCCTGGCCTGAGCGTGGTGAAGGACGGCACGCGCCTGCGGCTGCCAAAAGCGCGCGCGTGCTTGTCCGCTGCTAGTGTTTTTTGTTTAAGCCCGAACAGTGCTTGTGCTCGTCGCGGGTCGGGCGCCCACTGTTTGGTTTCTACCAGGCACCTTCTCACTTAAACGTGAGAGTTTGAGCGTGCGTAAAACGTAGGGTTTCAGGGAGTAAGTGCCTGGTGAGGGGGAAGGGTCTCTCTTGCCTTCTGTCCCTTTCCCCCTCTCCGCGGCCCCTCTGGGGCTCAAGTTCCTTCTCGGGCCCTTCCCTCCCAGGCCCTCCCTGGCCCATCGTAGGTCCTTTTCCCTTTTCGGCCTTGACCGCCTAGCGGTTCGGGCCGAGGAGCCGCCAGTCTGGCGGCACAGCTGGGCCTCTGCTGAGGCCTGGCCTGAGCGTGGTGAAGGACGGCACGCGCCTGCGGCTGCCAAAAGCGCGCGCGTGCTTGTCCGCTGCTAGTGTTTTTTGTTTAAGCCCGAACAGTGCTTGTGCTCGTCGCGGGTCGGGCGCCCACTGTTTGGTTTCTACCAGGCACCTTCTCACTTAAACGGAGGAGGAGAGAGGAGAGAGGAGGGAGGGAGGGAGGGGGAGGGAGGGAGGGAGGGAGGGAGGGAGGGGAGGGGGGGAGGGGGGAGGGAGGAGGGAGGGAGGGCGGAGAGGGAGGGAGGAGGGAGGGAGGGAGGAGGAGAGGAGGAGGAGGAGGAGGAGGAGGAGGAGAGGAGGAGGAGGAGGGAGGAGGAGAGGGAGGAGGGAGGAGGGGGAGGAGGGAGGAGGAGGAGGGAGGAGGAGGAGGGAGGAGGAGGAGGAGGAGGAGGAGGAGGGAGGAGGAGGGAGGAGGAGGAGAAGGGAGGCGAAGGGAGGAGGAGGAGGAGGAGGAGGAGGAGGAGAGGAGGGAGGAAGAGGAGGAGGGATGGATGGATGGACAGCGCCTTGAAAGGTCGGGAGGTGACAGCACCAAAAGCTTGGGGGGGGGATCGACCCGAGTTAAACCGCCCTGGAGGCTCTTGCCTCCTCTTTAGCTTTAATTCTGGCGACCAGGGACGCCATTCGCTGCTCATAAGTGGGGGCCGAGGGAGAGTCCGCAAACGCTCGCGGGACTGAGGTAACACACAGCTCGGGCTTATCATCCGACTCAAGGGCAACATCGAGCCTTGACACAGGCAACGCCTTCTCAATCAAGGCCTTGATTTTCATGTTGGGGCCAAGCCCGCGACGAAAACGGCTCAGGACGTCCAGTCCTTTCCGCGTCGGCTTACCACAGACCTCGGCGAGCTTTAGGGCTCTACCCTGGGACCAACCCCCACATTTCAAACACAGAATCTGCTGCTCACGGCAGGGGCCCAGAACCAGGTCCGACCGAGGAGCATCAAGAGCCGAGCCCGACACGGCGACGAGTTGGTGCCCAAGGGGATCGCGCAGCAGCTTCTGGAGAGCAGGAGGCGGTCCCCTGCACCCGAAAATGGGCCGATCGGGTCGATCACACACCGTCCAACAATAACGACACTGCATGCCCAGTTCGGTTCTCCTCCAGAGGTGCCAGGTCTTCTTCTGACGACTACGACCCTGGGTTGTGAAAGCAGCTCGCTTCCAACGCACCTCATTTTTGAAGAGGGGTAAAACTTCGGAAGCAAGCTTTATAAACGCATTGGCTCGATTTTGGTACAGCTCAACGTGGTCCAAAAAGGTGGGCAGGGGCCGAGGATGGCCCTCAATGGCCTTCTTGGCATGCTCATCCACAGCACGATTCGCAAAACCAAACCTACGATCATCACCTTCCAAGTCCTCAAGGGCAGAGAGCTCTCGATGGGCCTTTACATGGAAGGTGGACAGAAATTCAGTGCCTGCTAGCTCATGGGCAAACCGCCTCACACCAGCAAATTTATTGGAACCACTCAGCTGTTTCCAGAGGGGCCTCTGCGTTTGACAAATCACAGCTTTACAATCGAGGGCCAACGCCGTGGGGCGATCTGAAACTTGCCCGACCAGGGCCGCCCCCGCATGCTCGGCCATCGCAGGGGTCTGGGGAAGACCGCCAGGAACAATGCCCCTCAAGATGGCAAGAAGCGATTCGCTGCCTGGCTCCATGAGGGCGATCGCCCGCGCGGCACGATGGAGACATCGGAGGGCCTGCTTCGTGCAGCTGCCGTCGGAGGCCATCTCAAGCTCGATCACATCACCTGCAAGCGTTGCGAGCTCCTCAGGCTGCATATTCAAATCCTGACCTGCGCCGTCGAGGATGCCACAATGAGCGTGGGTGGCTGGAGGGGGCACATCTTCATCCGAGAACGTGAACAAACCACGAGTAAACACAGGATCATCGCTGTGTGCCCCCTCGTTCAAAATTTCCGACGGAATGTCTAGAGACTGTCGGGCCTCCACCACCTCAGGACGCGAGCAGGTGTACAACCTATGGTGCAACGTGTCACGTTGGCCGCAAACACACATGCCATCCGTGAGGTAACCAGCATCACACGCGCGCGCCTCGGTCCATATCGCATCCGTGGCGCACGACAAGAGAAGGAACTGCTGCTGACGCGTGTGCTGCTTATTACGCGTACACATGCAATTGCGCACAAGGTCGAAAGTGGCTCGCATACCGTGCGCGTGCCCTAACCTGCGTGCAAAACGAAGCTCCGCTTCTCGCTGCAATCCCTCTCGGAGGAGATCGAGGAGGAGGCGAGGGGGAGTCTTACTCACATCTACTGTGCAGCCCCAATGGTCAATCCACTGGGTGCCTGATACCACTTTCCAGCCTGCACGACGAGCCGACAACGTGGCACGCGCAAGGGGGCCACGGCTGGACTTCCAATCGCTAGCCTCGCTAGCCCTGGCCTGCTCCCAAAGCTGAAGCAACTCCTGGAAAGGGATCAGGGATCGATTGGGACTGACCTGGGCATTCCACAACATGCGACACCACTGGAGAGCAGGGCCAACGGCAGCTCGTGTGTCCCACTCTCCGTACAAAACGAGTTTTGCCGTGGCACTGGTCCCTCCATGGGAGGGCGGCAACCGACGAGCCTGGGTCCTTCGCACAGTGTTAAGCTCAGCATCCGAAAAGCCCAAAACCTCAGAACCGTACGACGAAGCAGGAGCAACACCCGTGCGAATGACCTGTGAGAGACCTTTATTGGCCTCTTTATTCGGAGCTCGGGACTTAAACCTGCCGATCTTTTTCACTCGCAGCTTCATTCCCCAGAGGCGGGACCGCTGTTTTACACGCGCACGAGCAGCAGAGCGCTTGGCACCAGCACTGTCATCTACGCCAAGATATGTGACCGATTGCTTCGCAACCTTGGGCTCAAGCCCTAGGCCACACACGACGTCGCGTGCAAGTGAAATATCGCTGGCAACAACAGCAACTTTATCATTAACTGCTGCATTTATCTGCCTGCTCGCGTGATAAAAGGCACGACCTGCATCGACTGCTAATTGCACCGCACTCTGTCTCTGGCCACAGGAAATCTGAATGCCCGAGTCATCAATATACGATGTGAAATTGACTAGTGTCGGCTGGCTAGCAACAAACTGATCGAAAGACTTCACAGCATGCACCTTGATGCTGATATCATTGAAGCAATCGCCTGCAGGTAACCCGAATTCGGCATGTGCGACCCCTTCAGAGTGGTGCTGTCTGAGACGTAGCACTCGAGGAGCCCTCCATACATTGAAAACGAGTTTCAAAAATGCAGTGGGTACTTTAAACGCAAGAAACTTGTCCCGAAGTTCCACAAGGGGGATCGTTTCGTAATATTTCGAATAGTCGGCGATAATGAGCACACTGTAGCGGCGCGAGACTACGTCAGCCTCAGCTCGCGCTGCCTGTGCCCAGGCACAGTCCACAGAACTCCTCCCCCGACTAGCCCCCCAGTACCCACGCTCCACCTCCTCCATAAGCGATCCTAGCATAGGCCGCCGCAGCCTTTGCCAGATGCGATACATACCGCTGTAAAGCACTATGAGCCTATGCCCAGACGACGGTTTAGGCAGCATTGGCATGAGCACCCACAGCAACTGCTTAGGTAAGAGGCCGATCGCCTCGCAACACTGCCACAAACCTGCTAGCAAATCTAATCCGTCGTCGTCGAGCAACAAGAAATGCCTCGGATGAAATTGATCCAAGGACCTAGCGGTAGATTCCGAAAAACTCTGGATCACCTTACGAACCTCACTCGGAGCCGCCCTCGGGAAACTGGACCGATCGGGAATCCAGGCAACCGGTGGGGAGGCGGTTGCTCGCCAGAGCTTGCGATAAATCTGCAGCTCATGCTGCACGACACTGTGGGGATCAGCACTGGGGCCTTTAGGGTCATGCACAACCGTAGGCAAAACAACACTCCGAACCTTCGTGACCCTATGAAGGCCCCGCGCTCCCCCCATGCTGGCAGTCTTGCACCAATCACTCCAGCTGGTCTGGATCTCTTTTGATGCACCTTTGACGGCCACAGAGAAGTCCTCAGCAATGTCTTCGAGTAATTCTTCCACATTCTCACGAAAGAACTCAGAACACAGCATCTTGCGGGCCTTCTGAACCGAATTATCTAAACGAGCGCTCAAACCGAGCCCTGGATAGTCATTATCACGAAAAACCGCCAGCTCGGCAAGCATCGTTTGCTGTGTATGCTCATTCATGTCATCTAAATCAGCTAACTGGCCTAGGTGTTGGACTGCGTTGCGAAGCCACTGCCACCCATCAGCTATTAAACATTTTTCAGTGTCGTCTGGCACGGGATATTCCACATTGACCCAGCGCGGTGCAACTTGGCGCCCGAAACTGCCGAAGGTATCTTTCGCGCCCCCAGTGCAAGTACTGATATGCCGTGCAGCGATCTGGGCAAACTTGCCCCAACTTGTGCTAAGCAAGTGATGCACTACCCCTGGATCGGTCTTCTCATCCCCCGCCATCTCGACACAGCGCTCCACCAAACCCCTCGCAGGACCCCAATCTGGCGGCGAGGGTTGAGGACCGAAAGGGGGGAAATAGGAAGAGCAGGGGCAACAGTATACACTAGATGCTGCACTCGATATCCCTGACTGGCTATAGCGAGCTGCACGGGTCTATGGGGCCTGATCGCCCATCGCGCGTCTAGCTTAACATGTTTATACGCACGCATGCACGGACCATTCAACCCGAAAAAATCAATAATCGAGCTACCCGTACCACCTCGACAAGTGTATAGCTTAGTAGAGACGAGGGTGAGACGAGCAAAACTACAGAAACCTGAAGCCTCGACCTCGTCAGGAGACATATTCCAATCACCCCCAACTATACAGGGACCGTCAATACTCTCAACTACTGCACCTGCTGCTGCCATCAACTTGGCGTTCTTGCCCTGAGGGCCTAAGCTGGGATACAGGTACATATTTATAAGATGTAGGGTAGGCCACCCTGGAAGATCAAGTTGCACGTGCTGCACGCGATGCTCACACACCTGATGCACACCGAGCTGTGGCGCGCGCACACCGCACTCACTGCGCACGAAAACAGCCACACCTGCACTGGGCACGTTGCCTGCTGAGGGACAGGAAGGCAACGCCATAAGACTCCATCCTCGCACTTGTGCCCAACTCTGAATGGCTTCAACCTGATCGGCCACGTGACCAAACTCTTGCACAATCACGACTAACGCTCGAGTGACTTTGAGCCGCTTCTTGAGCGTACTCTTGCCTCCACTGCAATTGAACGTTTCAATGACATGCTCACCAGCGATCTGCCCTACTTCAGGATGCGAGGGAGGAAACGCAGCTGGTCTGAAACCTGTCACTAGAGGCAAGAGGAAACCGTTCGCATCATATCTGTCCTGTTGAGCACAAGCTCCCTGGGCTGGGCGCGCAGACATCGTCGCAGCGCCCTCAGAAGTCGGTCTGACAGGGGAGGCGCGGCTGGCGCACTCGCTCCCCTCGCCGCCAGGAGGACGCTCAGCATCTGCAGCGCCAACAACATTGGTCCTCGATGATCGAAGGGAGTGCTGGCTGACCACTACCCCCTCCGACGTAGTACAACCATCATGCGCAAGGAGGTCACCATCACCCCAAACGCGCACGCTTAGCCGAGTAGAGCTCCTCCAACTTGGCAGTGAAATCCTCGAAGCTGTTGGAATGGGCCCACAGGTTCTTCCGCTCTTCCTCCGAGAGTTCACTGAGTTCATTGTTACGCTTTTGACTGGCTGCATCATTGCCTCGTGCGGCGCTAGCTGCGCCGTCATCTGCACCAGGTTGGGCTGCTCCACCGCCGCCACCATCACGTTGACCATCACCAGGAGGCGCAACACCCATGCCAGCATCAGGTTCGCCCTCCTTGGGCAGGACGCGGATGTGCTCCTGCAGCTTCTTCCAGAGATCGCTGTTGAGGAAAGCCTCAGCCTCTGGATTCTCAGCCTTGAAGGTGTCGACGTCAAGGAGCAACACTGAGCCTGGTTCTGCTTTTCCTTGCTCGCCTCCTTCTCCACGTTCACCCTTCTGTGATACCAGCTGGGCAGTCCTGTCGAACTCCGTCTGCAAGACCACCAGCTGCTCCTTCTTTGCCACCAACGACTGCTCGCGCTCCTCGATGGATACACGCAACTTCTCGTACTGCTCACGCTTGTCAACCAGATCCTTCGACATCTGCTCGATCGCCGCCTTCGCCTTGCTGAGCTCCTGGGCTGCACGCCTATGAGCTGTCTGAGGCGGCCGCATCTGCTTCTGCTGGTCGCGCAAGCTGGACAACTTCTTCTCCATGCTCTCCCGTATGTCTTTGAACTCATCATCCTTGGCCATAGACTTGATGGAGGCCTCCAGCTCTTGGACCTGAACCGCAACTTTAGCTCGTCGCCCTTCATCAGTGTCTGGAGCTGCCTCCGCCGTCTCAGCCGCCTTATGCTGTGCCTCACGTTGCCACGGTGGAACTTGAGGTACGGTACTCGTGGTACTCGTACTGGTACTCTTTGCCAGCGATGCCACGAGGGAGTCAAGCTTCTTTTCCAGCGCGCCGAGCTTGTCTCCTTTGCCACCGCCTTTCTGTGGCTTGTCGCCACCTTTCCCTTTACCACGGGCTTTGCCACCACCGCTCTCGAGCTGCTGCAACACGACTTTGTGGGCAGTGACTGCACGTGCACGAATGTGGGCTGGTGCCGAGCGCCCGCACTCGCACTTGATCCTCGACGCCCAGTTGTGCAGACGCGTGCACGAGCCACACGCCCACTCTGGCTTGCGTGGGCCGAGCAGAACATCCCACTCCTTGTCATCAAGAGCGGGGGCCATCCGCTGACCACACTCAGACGAAAGAAATAGCTCCTGCAGGAGCTCACTGCTGAAAGCTTGGCCGAGGCAGCCAGGCCTTGGGAAGGGGCTGCCCTTCCACCTCGGCCTCGAGCCTCTGGAGTCGGGACGGGAGGTAAGCTCCGTCTTGAGCCAAAATGGCTACGGAGGGGAAGAGGAGGGAGGAGGAGGGAGGAGGAGGAGGAGGTTGAGGAGGAGGAGGAGGAGGAGGAGCACCTCCCCATCCTCCCTTCTCCCCCGCCCTACCTATCGTGGTGGTGGAAAGCTGGCCCATCAGGAACTGTTGCACAGCGGGCTGCGGTGGCGGCCCTGGCGACACGCCGCGCCTTGCAAGCGGATAGCGTGTCGCTCCGCTCCGCGGGGCGGGGCGGAGCGCTCGGAAGGGCTCGGGACGCTGGCGCTCGGAAACGGGGACGTGGATAGCGCGTCGCGCCACAGCGTGGTGGGCCAGAGCCCACGGCGCGGCGCGCTGAGCCAACGTTCCTGACCGTGTGTCTCGTGTGCCCACGTCTGCTGCCGCGGAGTCGTGCTCTGGGGGCGCGGGGAGCGGCTCACATGGAGATCTGCCCGCCCAGGCGGGCGGGCAAGTGTCCATATTCACCACACCTCGAGCTCCCAGGGCATGACTCCGACGCAGAGGATGTGGCCACACTCTGAAGGTGGGCTCCTGCTCCTGTGCGCCACTGGGCGAGCCCACGGTGCTCATCCAGCGCCCTTCCAGGATGCTGTCCAGCAGGACAATGGTGTCTCTCTCCTCCGCGGGACCCCCGAAGCTGCCAGATGCGGTCGCGGCGTGCTTCAGGGACTTCATCATGATCCTGGCCACCGCCAGCAGCGGCACGGACAGCAGCATGCCCGGCACGCCCCAGACCTGATAGAAAAACCAGATGCCCAGGATCACGATCACCGAATGGATCTCCACGGAGATGCCGAAGAAGACCGGCTCCACGAGGAAGTCCACACAGAAGTGCACGCACGCCTGGCACGCGAAGGCCAGGCAGACCTGCGTCGGAGTCTTCCGCACGTCAATGATGGCCAGGATGCACGGCAGCGCCGCGGCAACGGGGGAGCCGATGCCGGGCAGGAAGTTGGCCAGGAAGGCCAGGAGGCCGAACGCGGCGGGCAGATCGAGCCCACTGGCCCAGAGGGTGATGGCCACGGAGAAGCCGGTGAGGGCGGAGATGAGGCACTTCACCTTCATGTAGCGCGCGGTGGACTCGAAGGCATCTTTGGAAAGCGTGCTGCTCTCCATCTTGATGGGGCTCCACAGCATATAGATGAGGAAGATGAAGGTGACGATCGCCTGCAGTGCCGCATAGAGCACGCTCTCGGTCACAACAGTGCCGATATCCTGGACCTCTGCAACCAGCCCGTCGAGGAGCTTGTTGTAGTCGAGCGCCTCGATGTGCATAGAGTGAATGTACGTTCGAAACCACCTCTTCAGTCGGTCGGCGCCCTCCTGGTAGAACTTGATGTTGTTCGAGATCGTCACACCCGCTCTGACGAACACCCTGGCAGTAAGCCACAGCGAGCGCCCTGTGAAGAGAATGCAGAGGAGGATGGATAGAGAACCAAGGACTACATAAACATAGAATTTGGAGGTCCGCTGGGTTTTCTTGGATTTCCGCTGGGCTGAGCGGCAACGTTAAGGGAGGGAACTGGCTCAGAGGGGAACATCGAGCTTGAGTCGGCGATACATCGCCAATGTATCGACGGTACGCCCCCGATAGCAAGACCGAAAGGTCCTGAGCGGGACGGGCTATCGAACTCCTGTCGGCGATCAATGGGCTTTGGAGGTCGATGCATAGGCCTCTGAGCCTACTATCGCATCCTGACGTTGCCCCTGATAGGCCACCACCCTCTCATTCACCCCTTCCCCGGCGGTGTGCGGAGTGGCGTCCAGCGACTAGCAAACAAACCCGCATGGACGCCCAAAAGTTTCTGTCTACGCCATTTCGTTGGTTCTCTGATGGAGATCGCCAGCAGCGCCTTCTTGACGAACGGCGCCGGCTCCGCCACCTGCTCCGCGTTCTGCGCCGAGGGGGAGTCCTCCGGGGGCGAGTCCTGCGAGAGCCGTCCGTACAGGTTGGCGGTCATGGCGGTGCCCTCCCTCCCGCCCTCCCTGCGTTGGACAAGCGCGCGCTACTACTCGCAAAACAACTATTCACGCATAACCTAGATCCACCGCAGGCGATTTACGATCCATTACATTCAGACGTTTGCGAGTAGGCTCTTTGCGTGTAGCGGAACGCGCTCGGTGATGCGCCCGCCCTCATCCATCTCAGCGCAGCTCGTGGGAGGTTTGGGGGGCAAGCTCAGGAGGTCCGTCTCATCCAGATCATTGAGCTACCAAGCTTGAGTACACCAGATGTGGCTGGGACTGTCCACGCGGAGCCATGCTCAGTGGCAAACATTCAGATGCAGATGACTAGCACATGGAGGCACACTTGGCGACCAAACCACAGAGGCCGATGAGTAATTCAGCCAGCCAGGAGTTGCACACTAATCCATATCCAACCATACTACTACTACGACTGCTCCTACTACTACTACTACTACTGCTACTACTACTACTACTACTACTACTAACGGACTTAATAACTACTACTACTAACTACTACTACTACTACTACTACTGCTACTACTACTACTACTACTACTACTACTACTAGTACTACTACTACTACTA
>CAUYUJ010002158.1:110404-125404 GCA_963575745.1 Prorocentrum cordatum
CTCCTCCTCCTCCTCCCTCCTCTTTCTCCTCCTCCTCCTCCTCCTCCTCCTCCTCCTCCTTCTCCTCCTCCTACTACTACTCCTCCTACTCCTCCTCCCTCGCGCCAATGGCCTCGAGGCTCCCCTGGGGTCGGCCGGGAACGCCGGAGAGCTCCAGACAGGCCTTCAGCCCGAGCGCGTCGAAGGCTTTCACCGCCAGCCTCTGGAGAACTCGCATGATAAACACCTTCAGGGGGTCCAGGATCATCATGCAGAGGACCGCGAAGATGAACGGGAGCAGCACCTCGGCGAAGGTGCTGAGAAGCTGGATGCCCAGGTAGGAGGCCGCGAGGCTGACCGCGAACTTGACGAGGTAGAGGCCCTTCACCTCCTGCGGCACGTGCCTGGCGTAGAAGCCCTGCTCTCCGGCTGAGGCCTCTCTCGGCCGCGGCGGGCAGGACCGCCGGAGCGGCAGCCGACGGCCACGCGCCAGCGGCTCCGACTCCGCGCCCACCCCCGCCTGCGCCAGCCCGTCACGCCACGCGCACCCCCGCAGAGGCGTCGCGGCGGCCCCGGCGGCCGCGGCGGCCGCGGCGGCGGCGGCCGCGCCCACGGGCCTCTCCCTCGGGGGGGGGGGGCAGACGAGGGCCGGCAGCAGCACCAGCATCGCAGGGAAGAGAAGGGGGTGTCCCTGTGGCGGCGCGGCGCGGCCCTCCAAACCAGGCAGGCAGCACACAAAAACTTCCAGAGACGTGTCCAGAGCAGGAGCCCCTTGGCGCACGAACATACCCCTGGACTCCGCAGACATGTCTGGACGAAACTAACCTCGTGGGTCCTACGAGCCGCTGCCTCTCGGCGTCTCGCCCGATGGCTCACGGGGGGCCTCGGCGCCATGGACCCCCTCGCGGCGGGCGTCTCTGCTGGTGGTGATATGGTGCCGAGCCTTCCCAGACATCCGACGTCGTGACTTTCTCAACACGGGGCCCCCGGAAGCCCCGACCCTCTCCCAGCTTGACGGCCCCTTGCCCCGCGAGGGCGCCCGGCAGCCGAAAAAGCGGCAATCAGAGTCGCCCGGCGTGCTCTTGTGCCCGCGACGCGAGCACGTCTGGGTTCGCTCCCCCGACCTGAGCACGCCCTGGCTCTCCACGTCGCCGGCGAGCCTCGAGCCCGCCCTCCGCCGCCTGGAGGTGCCGCCCTCGGCGCCCTCGGCGCCCAGGCCGCCCCGCAGCACCACGCCGCCCTCGGCGCCGCAGGCGCCCAGCGTGCCGCCGCCGCGCGGCACTCCGGCGCCCAGCGGGTCGCCCTGCACGAGCGCCTCGCCCGCGCCCGGCGAGCCGCCGCCAGGCAAGGGCGGCGGGCTGCCGTCGCCGCCGCCTGGGGCTGCCATGGCCCGCCGCCGCGAGCCTGGCGGGACCGCTCGGGCCAGGAGGGCTGCGGAGGAGGGAGGGAGGAGCGAGTTCAGCAGGGACCGGCCGTCCCGGCCCTCCCATAGGCATGCCACGAAGTGCTCCTAGAACAAAGGATGTTCAGAAAGCAAGAACACATCGAAGAGCAAAAGCACTGCTCTTAGAACATGGAACCGATGTACGAAAACAAGACGGCCTCCACCAGACTTGTGCTAAGAGCAGTTTCGTGCTGAGCTCACAGGGCTCTCAGAACAATCCTTTCGCTGGCCTTCCTGGGCAAGCCGGGGCGCCTCGCCACCGTTTGAGCGAGACTGCCTCCGGCCGAGAGAGCACCCACTCCTCCTCGCTCGCTTTAAGTCGGGCATGTCCCCCTACAGGGAGATTTTGGGCGAAAGTGTAAAAATACACCAAAAAGATACCCCCGAATGGGCAAAAATAGTCAAAAAATCGTCCCCCGATTTTTTTACTATCTTTAAATTTTCCTCCTGTAGAGGGACACGCCCGACTGAACGCTCGCTCCTCCCGCCCGTCCGCCGGCCACCCTGCAGCTCGGGCCTCTGGATGGCCAGCGTGAAGCCCCGCGGGGCCACGACAGAACGCCGAAATTCACTGCGGCAGGGTCGAGAGCACACCAGCGCGCAGACGAGCGACGGCGTGGCCTCCTCCTGCTCCTCCTCCTCCGCATGCCCGGATTTGGAGGCTCATTTTCGGGGCGGTAGGTTCCAGAGAGCCGCCTGGTTTTGCTGGGTCCCAGCCCACAAGAGCCCCGAGGCGGCCCTCTCCCTTGGGATCTCTCTCAGGTGGTGGGTGGGGAACATGTGGGCCGACTGGTTCGCCAAGCTCGGGGCGTCAGCGCATGCCGTGTCGTCTGTCCACGCGGAGTACCTCTCGTCGGTGCTCCAGCGTGCCAAAGCGATCCTGAAGTTGTCTCTTGGGCGGCAAGCCGAGCGGTCGATCTCGACCTCTGGCACGATCCGCCCGGGGCCGTTCCCCGGCGTCCCCGTGCAGTCGGGCCGCGTGTTCTCAAGCTAGTGTCGCACGACCTTGTTCGCGTCGAGCCGGCGATGGAGGCTCGATGCCGCAGATGTTTGTGTTGCCCGCACTGACGGGCACCTCGCCCATCTTTTGAATGGCGAATGCAAGCTGCTGCCCACCCAGGCGTGGGCTGCGCGGTGTTTTTTCTCGAAGCCCGGTCTGATGGTCCACGATTTCAGGGGTCCTGTTACGGGTCCGTGCGTGTCCGAGGCCCTGGCGGCGGCTGAGGAGGTCCTGGGGTCCGTGCCTGCGCCGCCAGGGGAGCCACCAGACGGGCTCGAGGCTTTCAGGGAGCCAGAACACGTTTTAGTCACCCACGGGGCCACGACGGCGGGCGGTGGCGGCGGCTCCCGTAGGGCGTCGTCAGCACGACGTGCCCGAACTGCCGGGAGGGCAGCAGGTCGCTGGCGATCTGCTCGATGCCTGGCAGGCGGGAGGGAGGGAGGGAGGGGAGGGGAGGGAGATAGGAGGCAACTACTGGGAGGTTTTCGTCGGAAAGATTAAGGGGGACTAGGCCCCATTTGGGAGCTGTTACGCCTGAGTGGGCCTCGGATTAAGCGGGATTAAGCCGGATTAAGCGGGATTAAGCGGGAGTAAGCGGGATTACGCAGGACTGAGCAGGATTAAGCCGGATGTCGGACCAGGGCAAAATCAGAATTTGACCTCCCAGGAGTTGCATCCGAAAGGGAGGAAGGAAGGAGGGGGGAGAGGAGAGGAAGAAGGTCACTCACTCAAGGCTGAAGGCACCTGGGGCGGACCCCAATCCAGCGGCCCTGCGGCAGCAGGCTGGATCACGTTGTCCCCACGACGAAGGTAAGAATCAGGCCTCCGCTTCAGCGATGGGATATCCCGCAGGGAAAGAACGTCCCCCTGTGCGAGTACGAGGACTGAGACGAAAGGAGACTGGGGGCTGCACCGTTCAGCAGCCAGGCAGGCGAGCGCGGCCAGGCAGGCGAGCGCGGTGTCCGACGACGACCACGGCCACGGCAACGGCAAAAACGGCAGCGACGACGACCACGACGACGACGACGACGACCACCACGACGACGACGACGACGACGACGACCACGACCACGACCACGACCACGACCACGACCACGACCGCCACCACGGCCACGACGACGACGACGAAGACGACAATGACGGCGGCGGCGGCCGACGACGACGACGACCACCACGACCACGACCACGACCACGACCACGACCACGACCACGACCACGACCACGACCACGACCACCACCACGGCCTCGACGACGACGACGACGACAACCACGACGACGACGAAGACGACCACAGCCACGACGACGACAACGACGACGACGACGAAGACGACGACGACGACGACGACGACGACGACGACGACGACGACGACGACGACGACGACGACGACGGCGGCGACGACGACGACGACGACGACGGCTGCGACGGCTGGCTGGCGCGCGCGGGGGGCGCGGCGGCCTCCGAGGGCGACGTCGAAGCGCGGCGAGATGACCCCGCACCTGGGTCAGCCCCTCCAACTCCTCCTCCTCCTCCTCCTCCTCCTCCTCCTCCTCCTCCTCCTCCTCCTCCTCCCCCCCTCTCCTCCTCCTCCGCCACCTCCTCCTCCTCCTCCTCCTCCTCCTCCTCCTCCTCCTCCTCCTCCTCCTCCTCCTCCTCCTCCTCCTCCTCCATTCCATCTCCTTATAATAACCTCTCCCTGTCGGACCCAGAAGCCAGTTTTTAGGGCGGGCCAGGTGTTTGGCCTGAGACTTCCTCACCATGTATGACCCTGAAGCTTACACGTTGACAACAGTTTCACACATGAAGGGCGGGTCGTTTTCAAAATGTGGCTCTCTCCTTAGCGCCGCGCACACCCGTTTTCTTTCATTTGCAAGGGCTTCACGCATTGAGGGCGACCCGTTTTCAAAATGTGGCTGTCGCCTAAGCGTCGCGTACACTCGCTTTAGAAATGTGCAAGAGCTTCACGGATTGAGGGCGGTTCCTTTTCAACATGTGGCTCTCGCCATAGCGCCGCGTAAATTCGTGTTTACATGTGCAAGTGTTTCACGGATTCCCATGATCAGCGTACCAGAAATGATGTGTTGGAAGGTTTCAAGGATATGAGGGTGCAACTGTTACGTTGATTCGCGGGCACGATCCAGGATCGTCAAGAAACAACAATCAGATTGATCCGTGGCGTTGGAATCCCAAGAACAATGGTTTGGCATGCTTCAGGGTCTTCAAACGGTTGTCTTCGAACGAGGCAATTCCCTCAGTGGAGCTGAACCGTTATAAGGGGCCTACGAAGAGGGGGCTTGGAGGGAGGGTGTATTCCAACATCGTTGATGAGAGTTTACACTGGTCCTCCTCCTCCTCCTCCTCCTCCTCCAACTCCTCCTCCTCCTCCTCCTCCTCCTCCTCCTCCTCCTCCTCCTCCTCCTCCTCCTCCTCCTCCTCCTCCTCCTACTCCTCACTCCCCAAGGGCCTCTTCCGTTCGGGAGGCCTCCAGCGGCGGGGACCGTCTTGTGGACCGAAAGCATCCAAAGACCTCCTCCTCCCGCTGTGCGTGCACGAAGGGAAAGGGGGAGAAGGGAGAGAGAGGAGGGGAAACGAGAAGGAGGAGGAGGAGGAGGAAAACCCATACTGCTGCCCTTCCCTCGCTTTTACCTTTTGCAGCTTCCTGGAAGGCCCTCATCGCCACCGCTAGATTCGCCTCGAGATCCTGGTCAGAACGGAACCAACCTGGGAGAAGTCAGAGGAGTGGCGGTATCGGTATCTGCTGGCTCCCCCAAGAAAGAGGAGGAGAACGACGACGAAGAGAGGAAGGGCGAGGGGAAGTAGGAGTAGAGCAGGCGACGCTGAGCAGTACAGTGCGGGCGCGGCCGCAAGAAACCCTCGCAGAAACCCAACCCTGAAAACCCGCGCGCGAGGTGCACCTGAGGGGAAGCCCGGAGCACCCTGAACGCAGCCGCTCCTTCCCCGGCTGCGGGAGGCCACCGCGCGGCGCGCGGAGCGAAGAAACCCAGAATACCCTGACGAAAAGCAGATGGTTTCTTGATGAGCGCCCCCACTGTACCGCAGACGATCTGGAACGGCCGAGCCATGCGCTTGTTGATGCGCCTCCTCCTACCTTCGCTTCCCCCCCCCCTGCTCAATCGATCTGGGATGTGGAAGGGAAGGGGGGACCACGGGCGCGAGAACGACGACGATGAAGCCGATGACCACGAGAACGACCACGTCGGCGAAGACGTCGACGCCGACGCCGACGCCGACGCCGACGCCTCCGCCGCCGCCGCCGCCGCCGACGACGACGACATTGACGACGACGAGGCGGTGCTCCTCCCTGCCGCTGGCGATCTGGGCCGGTCGAGCCCTGCGCTTGTTGATGCGCCCGATCAGGTCCACCACGACCTGCCGGACCCCGCGGGGCGGGGCCCGTGTTCTCCCCTCCGGCCCCCGCTCCCCAGAGGGACCAGGCGACACACCAGCGGAATAGTGGAAGGCTGTTCCACCGAACCCTGGGGGGGCTGTGCTGGCTGACGAACCTGTGAAACGCGTGCTGGGGAGAGGAGGGCATCCCAGCGGAGCGAAAGCTGTCTGCAGCTACTTCTGCGTGTAAGAACAAAGGCGCAGTGGAAAAACGCGAAAATTGTAAGCCCATCAGCCTAAGCCTCGTGCTCCGACACCTCCAAGAAGCAGGAGCTGCAGAACGCCTCACTCCAACGCAATGTGGTTTCCGGCACGGGCGCGGCACATCAGATGAAATGCATGCAGTACGTCGACGTATCGAAGCAGCTTTCAAACACGAAACGAATGGGGTGGCGTTTCTGGCACTGTATTGGAAAAAAGCTTTCGACTCGATCATCCATGGGGCCCTCTTCGAAGCTTTAAGGGTATTTAGTGTTCCACAGGGGTGTGTGAATATGATTGGTAATATTTGTGAGGCAAGGCAGTTCTACGTAACAAAGGGCGCACAAGTCCCAACCACGACGCCAATGTTCTGGAATCTTTCAGGGTTGCCCGTTCTCCCCACTCCTATTGGTCATGCTAATGGCAGTGGTTATGGAAGACGCCACCAGCAGATTGGAACATAATACCAAAGACGTACTTTTGGTTGGGGACTAGTCAGAATACTACAGGCAGACGATAC
Source organism: Prorocentrum cordatum (assembly GCA_963575745.1). Taxonomy (NCBI): domain Eukaryota; class Dinophyceae; order Prorocentrales; family Prorocentraceae; genus Prorocentrum; species Prorocentrum cordatum. The sequence goes on from CAUYUJ010002158.1 coordinate 116,955, forward strand.
GCTACTGGTGGGCCGGTGCCAACACAAGTTACAAAATCTGCTGGACGAGATTGCGGCTGCAGGCGCCAGGGTCAGCATGGCATTGCACTGGGACAAATTCCAGCTTGCGCAAGTCAACTGCGACGTACATCTACTTACCCCTGCGGGGAACAGCATAATTCCCCAAAGTGAAATGATTCATTTGAGCGCCACTCGGAACAGCAACAGGCAACTGGCATCGGCACTCAATCAAGAAGTTGGAGCGGCCCGGGGGACATCTGCAAATGTTCGCGTGCACGGAAACGGACGTCAATTACGGCAAACAGGGAACTGCAACTTTTCCAAGCTCAGACCACGTATGCCTTGAGCTCTGCTTGGTTGAACACGGCTTAAAGACACAGAATGAATGCTTTCCAAGCTCGGCGCCTAAGGAAGATTGTGAGTGTACCACACTTGTACTGGTCGTGGGTGCCAAACCAAACGGTATTTGAAAAAGGCGAAACAAATACCAGTTTACAGCACCCACTTACGACGGCTTCGAATTCTCTGGTTCGGTAAGATTGGGAGAACATGCGACGAAGACGCATTGAGAACAATCGTGCCTGGGTCCAATTAGCAAATAAAAATTTACGCAGGAGACCTGTGAAACCCAGAAACGAATGGGCGAAGTGCCTTCATGATCGAGTTCGTGCCAGCTGCAATACATAAGGGAACCTTATGGAATGTCTAAGCGACGCTTCAAAATAGAAAGATGTTACGTTGCGCTTTCTTTCAGAAACTGTGACGTGATGACAGATCGCTTTCCTGCCGAGAATGAAGGACTTAAGCCAAACACCAATGGCTTCCGGCAGACATGTACAACTGTCTGGAGCGAACTGGGCAAACCGAACTGGCCTGAGCTCAGCACCAATGGTAGTCGGCAAACATGTAAAGCTGTTCACAGCGTATTGAGTGAACTTAACTGGCTTGAGCCAACCACCAATGATATTCGTCAAACATGTAAAACAATCCAGAGCGGATTGGGCAAGCCGAACTGCATTCCTCCTGGTGGCACTGCCCACACTTTGCGTCAAAGTCTGTATTAGACGTGCGGGTTCGACAAAATGGAAGACAATTCAATGAAGATTCACACCGTATGGATGACGCTGTTGCCCATGCGGCCTTCCAGAGGTACGTGTACACAGCACGCCTCTTTAAGACGTGTGATGCCGCCCTGCCCGCTCTTTCCCGCTCTTCCCTCTTGTTCCAGCCGCACACGCTGCAAATCAAGAGTCGGATGGCGCGCCGCTGCTCCTGCAAAGCGGAGCGTAGAGGCTGGCACCGTCTCCCTCCTCCTCCTCCTCCTCCTCCTCCTCCTCCTTCTCCCCCTCCTCCTCCTCCTCCTCCTCCTCCTCCTCCTCCTCCTCCTCCTCCTCCTCCTCCTCATGTTCGCCCACGCGCTCCGGCGTATGGCTCGGCTGACGGACTCCCTCGCTCCCCGCGTCCTGCTTCGCGCCACACCACGGCGAGGCGACCACGGGCACTGGCCTGCAGCCTGGCCCAGCTCGAAACGACAAACAAATGTGTCCCGACCGCTCCCGTGACTCCGTCGGCGAGCTCAGCGGGGCCCAACAGTCCGCAAGTTGGCGGGATGAGCCCCCCATTGTGCCCTCCTCCTCCTCCTCCTCCTCCTCCTCCTCCTCCTCCTCCTCCCCCGCATGTTCGTTGCTGCCCTTCCGGTTGGGGGGCCTCGGCCAGGTCCCGTTCCGCGGCTGGACCGCGACGGTCAGGGCCGCGGGGCGAGCCAGGCGTGCGCACATTGCGACCAGGCGCGCAGGGCGCCACGTGGTCGAAGGAGGCGGCAGGAGATCTTACGGGCGGCCACGCTGTCCAGACGACCTGCGTCCAGGGAGAGCGCGCGCTGGCTCCCGCCACTGGGCAGGTTCCGTCTTCGCCGGCCGCGGAAGTCTGCATCGAGGCACAGGAACAGCCGCGACGTCTTCCTGGTGGTGTGGACCGTCTTCATCACCATTGTCATTATCGGTACCAGCCAGCATCGCCACTCATCGTCGTCACTGTCGGCGTTCCCGCCATCACTACTCATTTGTATTACGTTTATTATCACCACCATCATCATCCTAGTAAACACCATCACCACCGCGATCAACATCGCCATCATCTCCACCACTATCAAAGTAAACATAAACCACAACCATCAGAAATATCATCATCAGCAGCAGCATCATCATCAGCAGCATCAACATCATCAATCTTCAGCAGCAGCATCAGCATCAGCATCAGCATCATCATCAGCATAAGCAGCATCAGCATCATCATCACTGTCAACACCATCATCATCATCATCATCATCATCATCATCATCATCATCATCAGCATCAGCATCATCATCATCATCATCATCATCATCATCATCATCATCCTGGTCGTCAGCACCATCAGCAGCAGCATCACCACCACCACTATATGTATAATCGCCATCATCAACACCACACTTGCCATCGCCCTCATCATCAGCATCATCATATCAGCAACATAATAATCATCTCCATCAACAGCATCGTCATCATCAGCAGCATCACCATCGTCATCAGCATCAACAGCATCATCGTTATCACCTTCACCATCATCATTATCATCATTACCATACTCACCAACATTAGTATAATCATCCTCATCCTCACCAACAACATCATCACCATCATCAGCAGCAGCAACTTCCTCATCACCATCATCACAAGCATCCACAGCAGCATCAGCATCGCCATCATCATCATCCTCATCAGCAGCAGCAGCAGTAGCAGTGCCACCATCAGCATCACCATCAGCATCACCATCAGTAGCATCATCATCAGCATCATCATCAGCATCAGCATCATCATCAGCATCAGCTTCATCAAAACCAGCAGCAGCATCCTCATCATCATCGGCATCATCATCGTCACCACCATCATCACCACCACCCTCATCAACAACAGCAGCATCAGCATCGTCATCCACGTCATCATCTTCGCCCTCGCTTGCCGACCGCTGCCCCTCTCATGACGGCAGGCTGCACCCGGCGCGCAGGCGGGCGGCACCTCTTTCGGCGCCGCGCTCCCTCGGCGAGACTCGGCCCGCCGAGGGGGGGGGGGGCTGCCTGCAGCAGCTGCTGCTGCCCACATGTCTGTCTTCCTGTTCCTGCTATCCCTCCGCCTCTCGTGCGCGTTTCTTATTCGGCGTTTCGACATTGAGCAAAGAGGGGGGGAGGGGGGGGTCTAGCTGGACCTGAGCTGAATGCGAATGTTTGCAACAGCGCCTCATATGGGGGAAAAAACTCTACCTGCTCGAAACACGCGCCAAAAAAGAGCCAAGATCTACTCAATGCGGGGGGGGGGGCATGGGGGGGTGCGAGGGCCCGCGCCAGTCGGCAAAACAATGAATAAAAAAGATCACCTTCTCGCAGGCAAATAAAAACTAGTTACATCAACTTTCGGAGGCTCGCGCGGATGTCTCGAAACGGGGGCCCCAGCGCCGCTCCAAGAAATATCCGCGCGGATCTCCGAAAGCGTATGTTTATGTAGTCGTGTGTGTGTGTGTGTCGTTCTGCATTGTCATCCCCGTCCTTCCTCTCCACCTTGGGCCACGCGCTGGTCAGAAAGGCTCAAGGGAAAAGCTGCGCGAATCCGCGCGTAGAATTGATCCTGCGCCATCGTCGCCCTTTATCTTCCTCCTTTTCCTCCTCTTCCTCTCCTCCTCCTCCTCCTTCCCCTCCTCCTCCTCCTCCTCCTCCTCCTCCTCCGCCTCCTCCTCCGCCTCCTCCTCCTCCTCCTCCTCCTCCTCCTCCTCCTCCTCCTCCTCCTTATCGAGGCTGTCGTTCTCTTCTGCGCCTGGGTGTTTGGAGGAGTCGGCAGCTCCCTGTGCTCCTCCTCCGACCCCTGCGCGCATCACCGCTGGAGCGCGGCGTCGCTCTCGGCCTGCTCGAGTCGAGTCGAATCGAACCTCCAGCTCGCTTCCTTGCCGCACAACCGCTCCCTCCTCTGCGCCTGACTCGGCGCCCCGCCCGCGGGCCCCACCTTGCCAGCACGGTGGTCGTCGATGATCTGGGGGGCGGCGGGGGCGGTCCACGAAAGTGAGCAGTCCAGGAGGAGAGGGCTGAGCGAGAAGGGGCACGCAGCAGGAGGACACGCGTGTTTTGGCGTGCGCATTGAGTGCTGGGGGTCTCGGCACCCTGGGCGGGCGCGAGCCGCATGCGCCCGCGGGAGGGTGGGCCCGCGGCCTCGGTGCGCACCCTTCTCCTTGCCTCGCCCGTCGCTGCCGACTGCCGCGAGTCGCAGCTCCCATCGGGCGGCGGCAGCGTCAGTGTCGCTGCTGCTCGCCTTGAGCTCAGAGCTCGAGGAGCAGCCTGATGGACGGCGGAGAGCGGAGGAGGAGACGCAGGAGAGAAGGGGGAGGACGAGGGCGAGAGGGGGGAGGGGGCGGACCCCTCGACGGGGTGCTCGCTGTGCCGCACGGCCCGCGCGGCAGCAGCCCCGCGCTGGCACCCATCACGCAGCACCCATCACGGCCATGCCGGGAGAGTCGGCGGCGCGCCCACAGTGTTTGTGGATGCCATGGAACTATAGATGTGTTTTCAGTCGATAATATATGTTCTAAAAATGTTTCGAACAGGTTTTCAACATGTTTAACATATATTTGACACATCTTCTAGACATCTGGAAATGATTTGGCAGCCTGCTTCCTCTCCATTCATCGACTTCCACAACACAATGTGGTAACTTAAAGTCGAGTTTTGAGCTATCGTGGGAGATTTGAACACTCGTGTTCAGGATTGGTATCTCCCTCATTTAAAAATGATGTATGTGGCGTTTGCCCGTCTTAGTTTCAGGTCCGCAGCTACAACATTACTATCTGAGTCTAAACACTTGGCGGAACCAAAGCCCTGTCAATGGGGGGGGAGTCAGAGGGAGCGGGCCTTCTCAGACGGCTCGGAAGTCCTCCAGCCTTCTGGGGAGGTCCCTCGAACCCTTCCCCAAAGGCGCCACAAACCTCTCAGAGGGCGCGAGGGCTTCCGAGAAGCCCCGCCACCCTCTGCGAAGGCCTCCTCCCTCTCACCTGCCCCCCTCGCTCGCCGCCGAAGATGGGCTGAGGAGGCCCCCCAGAAACCAGCAAGAGGAGCCCAAGCTTAAAACGTCGATCTACTATTTTTTGATCCCAAGGCGGAGGAGGAGGGCAGGAGGGAGGAGGGCATGCGGGAGGAGGGCAGGCCAAAGGAGGCCAGTGGTTTCCCTTCTCCTCCCGCAAGCGCCGGCACGGTCTGTCGAACGACCACGCGCCGCCGACTCTGAGCCCACCTGGCGACACGACGAACCAGTAGGCGAAGGTACCATGAGCCTCGCCAGGCGCCCCAGCGCCTCGCTCCTCCTCCTCCTCCTCCTCCTCCTCCTCCTCCTCCTCCGCCTCCTCCTGACCATCTTATGATTACTCTGATTTCCTCATTGACCATTTATTATTAGTGTCATTCGTCTTAGTATTGCTATTCCTCCTAGTATTAGTACTATTGTTGCTCATATGGGTATGTTGCTTACGTTTCTTCTTCTTAATAATGTTACTAATAGTATTCGTATTGTTGATCGTGCTAGTTACTCTTAGTGCCCATAGTGCTACTAGTATTACTCATAGTCTTCGTAATACGATTCATGCTCGTATGAAGAAAATTATTATTAGCATGATTAACGGTTTTAGTGTTATTCGCATTCGTACTCTCAAACGCTTAATAGTAGTACCACTGTTTGTTAGTATGACTTGTAGCCGCAGTAATAGTTTGATGATCAGTAACATGATTCGTACGATTAGTACGCTTCTTCGTTGTACACATATTACTCACCGTAGTACGCTGTTTATGTTGCTTAGTATGGTTAACAGTATTGCTGTAGTGTGTCTTACTCGTTGTATGAATATTATACTTATCAGTTGCAGTCGTATTAGCATTGCTAATTGTGGTCGCTTTCTTCTTCGTCGTATTATGCTTATTCGAATTAGCAATATCAGTGTGAACATTATTACTGCGAATCGGATTCTTCTGATTAATATGAATGATGTTGGTATGATTCCTCATTCTCCTCCTCCTCCGCCTCCTCCTCCTTCTCCCAGCCATGCCTTCCGCGCGGCAGGTGCTGCTCGAGGGGCCGCTGAGATGAGAAATGGAGAGCGGAAGCGGGTCTGGGCGTCCCTCGACAGCCCTGCCTCGCTCCAGAGCTCTGGTCAGGACAGCGGCGCTCTCCGTGTGGGCCGCGAGAGGACGGCGTGCGCGCGACGTCCTCCCGCATGCTCGGCTTGTGATCATCGGATGCCGACGGGTCCGTCGGGTGAGCAGGCGGAGGAGGAGGAGGGCAAGGAGGAAGAGGACGAGGAGGAGGAGGAGGAGGAGGAGGAGGATGTGGGCGGGAGCCCAGGAGCAGAGGGGGCGGGCGGACGAAGAGCGAGAGAGGCAAGATGTGGCCGACGAGCGGCGCCTCGAGGTCGCCGATGTAGCCCTTCTTCTGCATCACCTGGAGGAACTTGATGATCACCTGGCTGGCGCCGAGGGACGCTAGGAGTAGACCGGGGAGCATCGAGCTTCGAGGGCGGATGCTTGGGCGCGTCTGGGCTTTTCTGGGCCTCGGACTTCGGTGGACCTCTGGAGGGCCACGGAAACGGCCCTCAGACGCCGAGAATTGTGAAAGCCTCCAGCTATGCGGGGACCCCGCGACAGCGCTACAAAGAGTATATGCCACCACCGCCTCTAACCCCGACTCCAACCTGTACTAGGGTGGCGGTGGTGGTGGTGGTGGTGGCCATTATGAGTCTCAAAGGTGGGAATGTGAAAAAAATGGGGAGGATGATGGAAGGAGATCGGAGGCGCCCTTGTCCTGCCACTCCTCCTCCTCCTCCTCCTCCTCCTCCTCCTCCTCCTCCTCCTCGTCCTCCTCCTCGTCCTCCTCCTCGTCCTCCTCCTCCTCCTCCTCCTCCACCTCCTCCTCCTCCTCCTCCTCCTCCTCCTCCTCCTCCTCCTCCTCCTCCTCCTCCTCCTCCCCCTCATTCTCCGCCTCCTTCTCCTCCTCCCCCTGCCCTCCTTCTCCTCCTCCTCCTCCTCCTCCTCCTCGAGAACGGGGGATTGTGGAGTCCCTGTGGTTCCAAAGCGCGCGCGCGAGGCTTTCGCGCTGAGTTCGCGACTGTTTCTGTGCAAACTCTGCTCTGTGTCGTCCTCCTCCTCCTCCTCCTCCTCCTCCTCCGCCTCCTCCTCCTCCTCCTCCTCCTCCTCCTCCTCCCCTGCTCTGCCTTTTTTTTTTCTCCTGGCGCCCCCCCCCAGATTTGTTTTTTTGTTTTTCTCTGGGGGGGGGCGCCAGGAGGAAAAAAAAAAAAAGGAATGCGACGTGGCCACATCTGCCCTCCCCCCCTAGAAGGATTCCTAGTGAACGCCCCCATAAGAAGGGTTTACAGTGAAATCCTCGACAGAAGGGTTCCTATCGAAACCCTCCAGAATGATTCCTACTGAAATCCTCCACATGTGGATTCCTACTGAAACCCTCCACTGAATGATTCCTGCTGAAATCCTCGAATGGCGATGGCAATGGCACTGGCAATGGCAATGGTAATGGTAATGACAGTGGTAATGGTAATGGTACTGGCAATGGTTACTGGTTACGGTAATGATAGTGGTAACGGGGTAGCGAGGCAATGACAATGGCAATGGCAACGGTAATGGTAATGGTAATGGCAATGGCAGTGGCAATGGCAATGGCAATGGGAATGGCAATGACAATGGCAATGGCAATGGTAATGGCCATGGCAATGGTAATGGTAAGGGTAAAGGTAAAGGTAGAGGGAAAGATAATGGTAATGGCAATGGCAGTGGTAATGGTAATGGAAATGGTAATGGTAATGAGAGTGGGAATGGGAACGGGAACGGGAATGGAAATGATAGTGGTAGTGGTAATGGTAATGGCACTGGTAATGTTAATGGTAATGGTAATGGTAATGGTATTGGGAATGGGAATACGAATGGGAATTCTAATGGTAATGGCAGCGGTAATGGTAATGGGAATGGGAATGGGAATGGGAATGGGAATGGAAATGTTACTGGCAATGGTAATGGTAGTGGCGAATGGCAATGGCAATGGCAATGGTAATGGTAATGAAAAATGTTAATGACAGGGATCATGGTACTGGTACTGGTAATGGTCATGGTAACGGTAATGGTAATGGTAACGGGGTAGCGATTGGCAATGGCAATGACAATGACAATGGCAACGGTAATGGTAATGGCAATGGCATTGGGATTGGCAATGGCAATGGCAATGACAATGATAATGGCCATGGCAATGGCAACGGCAATGGTAAGTGTAATGGGAATGGCAATGGTAGTGGGAATGGGAACGGGAATGAGAATGGGAATGGAAACGGGAACGGGAATGGAAATGGTAGTGGTAGTGGTAACGGAAATGGGAATGATA
>CAUYUJ010002158.1:132904-165404 GCA_963575745.1 Prorocentrum cordatum
CGCGAGCTCGCCGAAATGGTGCTCGATGGCAGAACGGACGAACTCCAAGGATAGGCGGGCGCCTCTGGCTTGGTTTCCCGGATTCGGCCAGGCCCAGGCGGACTCGGAAGACCAGACAGAGTAGAGAGTGCAGAGTAGAACGCAGAGAGCAGGGCACAGAGAGTATAAAGCAAAGGACTGAGAGTGCAAACACTGAAGAAAAGCAAATGTCGAGGGAGCAAGAGCAGAGAGCAGGTGGTAGAGGACGTGCAGGGATCAGACGCAGAGGTGGAAGGCAGAGAGTAGGAGGAGGAGAAGGCAAAGAGCATAGAGCACCTTCCGACAGCTCAGCACTGCGGTGCAGGTGGGGGCAGAGCCCAAGGCTTTGTGGAAGAGCCTCGTACCCCAGTGGCACATCTTCGCACTCGGTGCCGAGCGAGGCGCAAAGCGCGCTTATATTATCTCGCGCCCCCGCCCCACCCCGCCCCGCCCCTAGAGGGAAGACCGCTCTCTGGCACAGGCTGCGAGCGGCCAGCTATGTATCTCCTCCTCATCATCATCAGCAGCATCATCAGCATCATCAGCATCATCATCATCATCGTCATCATCATCATCATCATCATCATCATCATCATCGTCATCATCATCATCAGCATCATCATCAGCATCGTCATCATCCTCATCCTCATCCTCATCCTCATCATCATCAGCATCAGCATCATCATCATCAGCAGCATCATCATCATCTTCATCATCGTCCATCCCTCCATCCATCAATCCATCCACCCACCCACCCACCCACCCACCCATCCATCCATCCATCCATCCTCCTCCGCATCATCATCATCATCATCATCATCATCATCATCATCATCATCATCATCATCATCATCATCATCATCATCGTCATCATTATCATCATCATCATCCGTCCCTCCTTCTCCTCCTCCTCCTCCGCCTGCTCCTCCTCCTCCTCCTTCTCCTCCTCCTCCTCCTCCTCCTCCTCCCGCCCTCCGCCGAGCTGCAAACACAAGCAAGGAGCGCGCGGCGGGACGCCTTGGAGTTGGGCCGCACGAGGACCTGGCGCTTGCCCCGCTTCTCGGCGTTGACGATGCCTGGCCCCCCCCGCTCCCTCCTCCTCCTCCTCCTCCTCCTCCTCCTCCTCTCCTCTCCTGCTCCTCCTCCTCCTCATCGTCATCATCATCAGCAGCACCATCAGCATCATCATCATCATCATCATCATCATCATCATCATCATCATCATCATCATCATCATCATCATCAGGAGCAGCAGCAGCATCATCAGCATCATCAGCATCGTCAGCATCAGCATCAGCATCATCAGCAGCGTCAGCATCCTCCTCCTCCTCCTCCTCCTCCTCCTCCTCCTCCTCACCCTCCTCCTCCTCCCCCTCCTCCTCCTCATCCTCCTCGTTCTCCTCCGTCCGCCCATGGAGGAGGCGGGGGCGCCAGCAGCTCTCTCGGAGGAGGCGGGCACGGACGAGGAGGAGGAGGAGGAGGAGGAGGGGGAGGAGGAGCAGGAGGAGGAGGAGGAGTAAAAGAGGGACACGGCGGACGGCGCAGGCGCAATCGCCCTCTGCGCTGCGGAGCTGGCGCGGCCGAGTGCGAGAGCCGACGTCGGCGACGTGCAGGGCTGCGCCTCTCACGGGACTTCCCGCCCGCCCCCCCCCCTCGCCAACCCACCCCGAATAAACGACGAAGAAAGGCGACGGAGACGATCAAGAACAGGGATGCGAGCATGTGCACACACACACACTTTTTGCGTCGGCGGCCAGGCAGAGTGACTGCGCTGGCGGAAGGGCAAATGTTGGACGAACTGCTGCGAATTCAGCCGCGATGCACGAGGGGAGGAGGGGAGGCGCCCGGCGACGGCGGGGAGGAAGCCGGGCCCGAGAACACACACACACACACACACGTCATAGATCTGGGTACACACCGTAGATCGCTTATGTCGGCCACACGCAAGAGTGACCCTGGGTACGTGTGACCCTTGGTGCGCGGCTTTGGGGGGGCCGCGGGGCGGCTCAATCCAGGCGCGCAAGCCGCTGCTACCGCTTCGCGTTCGGCGACCGAGGGACCCCAATGGGCTCGCACCGAAGGTCACTCTGGCGAAGTGCCACTCATGCGTGTAGTCGAGTATGGCTCGGAAGCCCTGGGCTTGCCGGCGCGGCCCTCCCTTCGGGGGGTCCAGCCTTGCCCGCCCGCGGAGTCGCCGTCCTCGTCTGGCACTCGCTGGCGTCCGTGGGCCCTCCGCCGGCTTCCGGCGAAGGCGCAAGGCCACTGCTGCGGTTCCTCCGAGACGAGCCCGTCTCTTGGAACGCCCTGCATGAGAAGAGGCGCGGCGACGGTGCAGGGCGAGCCGCTAGGGCAGAGCGGGCGTGGCGCCCGGCAGCACTTGCCAGCGATCGAGTGGGGCGACCTCCTCCGTATGACCCGCAGTGGGGTGATCGATTCGGGCCTCCTGTGCGCGCGTGCAGACGTCTTTTCTTCTCCGTAGCAACGTCCACACGTTTCGATGTTGACCCTGTTAGCTCGCGCGCGTGCACTACGCATCACGAGCCAAGTGAAAAGAGAGGTCGCGAACCGGACCCGCAGCCCCAGTCGAGAGGGGCGGGGGCCGAGGCTGCGCTATGCAGCGCTGTGCCGCCCGGGCAGAAGCAGCGAGGACACGCCTCCCGCGGGCGTCCTCCGTCCGCTCGCATCTCACTGGGGCGCGCCGCACGGGCACGAGACAGCCACGCAGATCAAGAACGGCCCCTGGGCCTGTCCTGGGGTGCGCTCAGGCCAGAACCTCAAAACGGGTCCGGCTGCGGTCACGAGGACGCTCCCTGAAGCCCCCAAAATGATTTTCAACACTTGTAGGAATACAGCCAGACGCAGAATAGATGAACATCCTTCAAGAGCATGCGACCCTCCGCCGGCCAAGACACTCAGAGCGTCCACGGGTGCACTCCCCAGGAAGCACAAGAACGTCCGACAAGCACGCAGAACACTAGGGCACCCTCCCCGAACCAACCCCGATCTTGTACCTCGCTCCGATCGTACCGTGCGAGGCGGGGATTTATCCAGATCCACCGCCTGGGCACCGACGCCCCGGGGACCCAGCGGGCGGTGGATGTGGATATATTCGGGACCCCGGGGGCCAAGATAGATCCATGTTCACCGCCCGGCGAGATCTCCCACAAGATCGATCCTCCAGGCGGAGGGTGTGTAGAGATCCCCGCCTCAGATGCTGGATCTCGCTGTCCGGCACGCCTGGGTCTGAAAGCCTCCTCCTCCTCCTCCTCCTCCTCCTCCCTCCTCCTCCTCCTGCTCCACCTCCTCCTCCACCTCCTCCTCCTCCTCCGCCTCCGCCTCCGCCTCCGCCTCCGCCTCCGCCTCCACCTCCGCCTCCCTCCTCCTCCTCCTCCTCCTCCTCCGCCTCCTCCTCCTCCTCTTCCTCCTCCTCCTCCTCCTCCTCGTCCTCCTCCTACTCCACCTCCTCCTCCCCCCCTCCTCCATTGACGTCGCTGCATTGACGTCGTCGTTGCTTCTCGAGCTGCCCACGGCGTCGCACGGGTGCACAATGGTCTGTCCTGCAGGGGTGTCGGCGGCTGCAGTTGGGAGTATTGCATTGAGTACACGCACGGGGACCATTTCTTGATCGACTTTACCATCCCATTTCGGCTCCCGCTTGCGTCCCTCGGGCAGGGTGCCATCCGCATGCCGCGCTGGTGGAACAAAGCGGACTCCTGGGCCGACGGGCTCACAGAGGCCCGCCCAGTCTTGCAAGCGTATGCGTACACCCTGCGGCACTATTGTGGCGACGGGGAGGCAGCCGCCAGCTCGAGAACGCTGGGCGCGCGCGCGGCTCAGTGGTTAGGGGATGCCGCTGCGTGGCTGCTGCACCTCGTCTTGGGGCTGGTACTGGCAGGCTGGGTGGTCCCGAAAAATTCCTCTCCTCCCCCGAGCCGTACAGAGGCTCCTGAACTGCGAGGCAGGGTACGGTCAGCCATAGAGGGGCCAGGGACCGCACAGGAGCGTGCTGTAAAGTGCATGCGGCTCCTCCGCCCGCGGGAACCCCGGCCTGCTCCTCTTCTGAGAGGGAAAACAGGCGAGCTCTTGACCATGGCGGCCTCGCTAGAGGCGTGGTGCCAGCAGTTGGAGGAACAGTCGCGGTGGCCTGGCCCTTGGGATACAACCTTCCACGCCCATGTATCGGGGTCGCTGCTGGTGGTGTTGGGGCGGGCGCGGGCTAACCGTGGCAGTGGGCCTCACGATTCGCCGGTTGAGCAGGTCGAAATCGAGGCCGCCCTGGCCTCTATGGGCAGCACAGCCGCCACGACGCCTGACCTTGTGCCGCGCAGGGCCTTGCACTTAGGCGACCAGCATCTCCTGACCCCCGTCTGGCTGGCCGTGCGCCTGACGGGTCCAGGGTGCCTAGCTGCGCGGCCCGCTGCCTGGCGGGGCAGCTGCGCAGTCCCCTTGCACAAGGATGGGCCGCTGGACGTCGGAGAGTCGTTCCGCCTCATCGTGGTGAAGTCGCAGATGGGCTTGTTGCAGGAAATGCTCGTCCAAGGAAGGCTGGTCGTACAGCTACGTGCGTCCATCTTTCCAGGTCGAAGCGGGTGTTGCCGCGATGTCGGCGACGCCCCTCGTTGTACACGAGCTTGCATCAGAGGCTGCGCACTCTGGGCGGCCGTTGTGGGCAGTTTCCGGAGACCTCCAGAAGGCTTTCCCGCGGACCTGGAGGAGGCGCTTCTTCTGAGACTGCACGAAACGGCTGGCGTGCGTGACGGTATGCTGTCGCTCTTGGGAAGTATGCTCGCTTCGGACGCCATCCATGTGAACTACAATGAGGTAGCCACAGTGGTTATACTCCAGGGGATTGCGGAAGGGGGGACGGTGGGGCCGCTCACTTTTCCCGTGTACATGGATTCCCTCACAGAGGCGCTACACCACGCGAGCTGCGGCGTGGGGGTCGGTGTTCACGTACCGCGTCTCTGGACGGGGTACCAGTGGCAGGTGACGGGCACGCCAGATCCTGAGACCACGCGTGCGCTGACTTGCGCTTTACGGGAGGATTCGCAGTTACCCGCGGCCGCCGACCTCGCCAGCGACCTGATGCTTGAAGCCTCCGCACTGGCGGCGCTGGACGCTGCTGCGCCACTGCGCCTGGCGGCAGTCCTGCATGCAGATGATCCTGTCCTGCTGTCCTCCACCAGGGGAGGAGCGCAAATCGCGCAGAACACGCTGGCAGAATGGGCCTTCACCTACAAGGCCTCTCCTCACACCAAGCCCTCCAAACAGGCAGTGGTCGTCCATGGATCACCTTCTGCCAGGAGGGCGGGGGCAGCCGCCGTGCCCCTCACCTTGCCCCTCAAGGGAGGAACTCCTGTCAGGCTGGGTTTCAAAAGCGCACACCAGTGGCTCAGACTGATGTGGCCAGGAGACCTCGACCTCGAACGTATCATGGACGCACGGCTGGGCGCGGCGTCTGCGCAGTGTGCATCTCTGGTAGGGCACGTCACCGCGGGGGTCGTGCCGCTCGCCGTCGCAGCCCACATCTTCGAGTCCCAGGTCGAAGGTGCGCTCCGATTAGGCCGGTGGCTCTGGGCGGTGGCTGTGGGGGCGCCGGGCAAACTGCAACAAAACTACAGTGCCTGGGCGCGCGCTCTCCTGGGCGCCTCGCCCTGGCGTCGTCCGGGTTGGGCTCTCTCTGAATTGGGATGGTCGCTCTCTGGGCCAGCCAGGGCCGTGTACGAGGTCGCCACCAGGCGCGCTGGCCTCTAGAGGCTTCAAGAAGATGATTTATACAGGCGCATTTTCCTGCAAGCTCACGGCACGGGGGGGCGATCCTGGGCACAGCGGTCGCTCGCTCTACTCGAGCACTGGTCCATTCCTGATTGGCCTGCATGGGAGGCCGCGCGCAGCGGTCAGTCCTTGCGCCAGTACAAAACATTCGTGCGAGCTCACTTGTCTGAACGCTGCGAGGCGGAGCTGAGGCAGACGCTGTGCCTCCAAACGAGGCCGCTCTCGGCCATCAGACTTGGGCCGGTCCCCAGGCAGGATCTTGCGCGGGCTCTGAAACGAGAACTGCTATTTGATGTGCTATTGGGCCAGCGCTCGCTGAGCAGACGACGAGGGCGGTTTGTGGCCTTCAGCCGCTCTTCTGGCAATGTCTCTACGGCGCGGAGGCAGCCCTGCGTGATGTGCGGCATGCAGACCCTGAGCCCCACGTTCCACGCCCTCGGGCTGTGCTCTCGCACGGAGCTCCACCCGGCGCACTTTCTGGGAGGCCCGTGGGGGTCCAGCTCCCTCCTCAGCGGAGGCGGCGGCTGCAGCGATCGTCTCTGCAGGCCCGACGGATGCAGGGTATGCGCAGGCGGCCCTGCTGGCGCCCTTTGTCGACAGGGAGGCGGATCGCTTTTGGGCGGCCGCAGGGAACAGCTACACCCGCCCTCCCTACCTCCTGCCTGGTGCCAGGTGGAAGGGTCGGGTCGGGCAGGGTCCTCCCACTTTCTGTTTTCTCCTCCTCTCCTTTGGGGTGGCTTCCTCTCCCCCTTCCTGTCGCCGTCCCGCACCTGCGCCGTGCGTCGACCAGGCAGGGCAGGAGGGATCGGACGAGCCCCGGGCAGAAGCTCCCTGCCCGGCCCCCCCCGCCCTGCGGGGAGTCCCTGAGTTGTCTCTCTCACCCCGCACCTGGTAGGGGATGGAGATTGTGAGTCTGTCGGAGCGGTCTCCTCGGCTTGGTTTTTGGTTTCGCCCTTTTCTCTTGGGGGCGGGCCCTCTGGGGCCTTGTGTTCCCTCTCTCTGGGCGGAAAGCTTCGACAGATCCCGTCTCGTCCCCTCCAGTGCTGGTGGATTGACCTCCAGGGCCGTCGCTGCACGGACACTTCCGAGTCTGCCCCCGGGACCGTGGTGCCATGCTAAAAGGGAGTCGCGTCCGAAGCTCCCGCACCAGCTCCATGGGAGCACCACCTACCTACCTACCTACCTACCTACCTCCCTCCCTCCCTCCCTCCCTCCCTCCCTCCCTCCTCCTCCTCCTCCGCCTCCTCCTCCTCCTCCTCCTCCTCCTCCTCCTCCTCCTCCTCCTCCTCCCTCCCCTCCTCCCCCCCCTCCTCCCCCTCCTCCTCCTCCTCTTATTATTATTTTTATTCTTATTATTATTATTATCATTATTAGTATTATTACTATTATCATTATCAGTATTATTATTAGTATTATTATTAGTAATATTATTAGTATTATTATTATCACCATCCTCATTATTATTATTATGATTATTATTACTATTATTATTAGTATTATTATTCGTCTTCTTCTTATTATTATTCTTCTTCTTCGTATTATTATTCTTCTTCTTGTTATTATTAATATTCCTCCTCCTCCTCCTCCTCCTCCTCCTCCTCCTCCCCCTCCCCCTCCTCCTCCTCCTCCGACTGCGACGACGCTCTCTTCCCCCCTGGCGGGCTGCGGCCTCCAGGCACCCCCCCCCCGCTCGCGGGCTCGCGCCGCGCGACGGCGCGCGCGCGGAAAGCGCGCGGCGCGCGGGCGCCCCGCCACCGGCCCCTCGCCACGGCCCTCGGCCGGCCACGGGGGGGCGCGGGGGAAAATCTCGGCGACGGAGGCCCTGGTGGGGTTGGGGGAACGAAAAATGGCACAAGCAGAACAACTCGGAGGTCCGCGCGGATTTCTTGGATCCGCGCTGGACCCCCGATTTTGTCTGGTCCGTCCAGGACCCTCTTCCCCGAAATGGGTCAATTAGGGAAAGAAAAAATCATCCCAGCAAAGCAACCTAACAGCGATGTGTAGGAGCATATCTGGAAGCATTCCCCTCAAGATTCAGATGAGAATCCAGTTGTAGAATTCTGCTGTTCTCGCAGTCGTAGTCGCATTCGCGATGACAGTCGCAGTGGCAACGGCAGTCGCAGTCACAGCCTCAGCCTCAGCCTGCCTCAGCCTCAGCCTCAGCCTGCCTCAGCCTCAGCCTGCCTCAGCCTCAGCCTCAGCCTGCTTCAGCCTCAGCATCAGTCTGCCTTCAGCCTCGGCCTCAGCCTCAGCCTGCCTCAGCCTCAGCCTGCATCAGCCTCAGCCTCAGCCTCAGCCTGCCTCAGCATCAGCCTGCCTCAGCCTCAGCCTCAGCCTGCCTCAGCCTCAGCCTCAGCCTGCTTCAGCCTCAGCCTCAGTCTGCCTTCAGCCTCAGCCTCAGCCTCAGCCTGCCTCAGCCTCAGCCTCAGCCTCAGCCTCAGCCTCAGCCTCAGCCTCAGCCTCAGCCTGCCTGCCTCAGCCTCAGCCTCAGCAGCCTCAGCCTCAGCCTGCAGCCTCAGCCTGCATCAGCCTCAGCCTCAGCCTGCCTCAGCCTCAGCCTCAGCCTCAGCCTCCTCAGCCTCAGCCTCAGCCTGCCTCAGCCTCAGCCTGCTCAGCCTCAGCCTCAGCCTCAGCCTCAGCCTCAGTCTGCCTTCAGCCTCGGCCTCAGCCTCAGCCTGCCTCAGCCTCAGCCTGCATCAGCCTCAGCCTCAGCCTCAGCCTGCCTCAGCATCAGCCTGCCTCAGCCTCAGCCTCAGCCTGCCTCAGCCTCAGCCTCAGCCTGCTTCAGCCTCAGCCTCAGTCTGCCTTCAGCCTCGGCCTCAGCCTCAGCCTGCCTCAGCCTCAGCCTGCATCAGCCTCAGCCTCAGCCTCAGCCTGCCTCAGCATCAGCCTGCCTCAGCCTCAGCCTCAGCCTGCCTCAGCCTCAGCCTCAGCCTGCTTCAGCCTCAGCCTCAGTCTGCCTTCAGCCTCGGCCTCAGCCTCAGCCTGCCTCAGCCTCAGCCTGCATCAGCCTCAGCCTCAGCCTCAGCCTGCCTCAGCCTCAGCCTCAGCCTCAGCCTCAGCCTGCCTCAGCCTCAGCTCAGCCTGCTTCAGCCTCAGCCTCAGTCTGCCTTCAGCCTCGGCCTCAGCCTCAGCCTGCCTCAGCCTCAGCCTGCATCAGCCTCAGCCTCAGCCTCAGCCTGCCTCAGCATCAGCCTGCCTCAGCCTCAGCCTCAGCCTGCCTCAGCCTCAGCCTGCCTTCAGCCTCAGCCTCAGTCTGCCTTCAGCCTCGGCCTCAGCCTCAGCCTGCCTCAGCCTCAGCCTGCATCAGCCTCAGCCTCAGCCTGCCTCAGCATCAGCCTGCCTCAGCCTCAGCCTCAGCCTGCCTCAGCCTCAGCCTCAGCCTGCTTCAGCCTCAGCCTCAGTCTGCCTTCAGCCTCGGCCTCAGCCTCAGCCTGCCTCAGCCTCAGCCTGCATCAGCCTCAGCCTCAGCCTCAGCCTGCCTCAGCATCAGCCTGCCTCAGCCTCAGCCTCAGCCTGCCTCAGCCTCAGCCTCAGCCTGCTTCAGCCTCAGCCTCAGTCTGCCTTCAGCCTCGGCCTCAGCCTCAGCCTGCCTCAGCCTCAGCCTGCCTCAGCCTCAGCATCAGCCTGCCTCAGCATTCAAAATGTGGCCCGGGAATGGATCTCTGGGAACTCGAAGAACACGAAGTGGCCTACAGTTGCCTCCGGGCATTCAAAATCATGCCCAGGAATGGAGTTCTGGGAACTCGAAGACCACGAAGTGGCCTATGGTTGGCTCCGGGCATTCAAACTCATGCCCAGGAATGGAGTTCTGGGAACTCGAAGAACACGAAGTGGCCTACAGTTGGCTCCAGGCCTTCAAAATCATGCCCAGGAATGGAGTTCTGGGAACTCGAAGGCCACGAAGTGCGTTACTGTTGGCTAAAAAGGAAGGTCCCCGGATTCCCGCGGCACTCCCTGGATTCCCGCGGCACCCGTCCGGCATCTGCCCAGACCCCCCTGGGGAGTCATGATGCTCTCTTTCGAGACCACTAGAAACCTATCAGTCTTCGCTGTTAGGTAATGATATAAACATAGAAACTCGGAGGTCCGCGCGGATTTCTTGGATCCGTGCTGGGCCCCCCTCCCTGGCGAGCGGAGCGCGGCAGGGGCGGCGCCGGAGGCGCCGCCAGTGGGCCCCAGCGCCGATCCGAGAAATCCGTGCGGACCTCCGAGTTTTTATGTTTATGTCCTTCTTCGTTCCCCTAGAGGTGCCTCTCCTGCGCCGCCAGAGTATGACCACATCCACTGCCGCTGGGTCGTGTCCTGAGGGCTCGGGAAGCGGTGGATACGGACATCTGCCCGCCAGCGCGGGCGGGCAGAGATCCACATCCACCGCTCCTCGAGATCTCCGGCACGATTCCGAAGCGGTGGATGTGGAGAGATTCTGGCGGTGAACCTGCCCCAGGCGGCTGCGACCATTGAGGCGGTTGCACGTCTGCGTCTCTGAGAAAGCAGAAAAGCCACCCTCAGAAGAAGCACCCCAGCAAGCGAAGCCGTTTGGTACACGCACCCAAGGAAGAAACCGAACAGGGTAAGGCTGTTAAGTAAACGCCGAAGCCCGCTTAGTAAACGCCAACTATCGGCGTCGGGCCGGTTTTTCCTCCCTTGATTTTTGGGGGGGGGGGAGGGGCCGCTGGGGGGAGCTCCCGTCGCCGCGGACGGAAACTCCTGCGAACGTCTCGTCAGAACGCACCCGTGGACAGGCCCAGGCATCCAGGAGTGGACTGCTGACTCCCAGGCCCCAACTAAAGGGGCCCAGGGACACACAACCTAATAAACAGAAATCCCAAGAGTTCACATATTTCCTTACATTCTCTGGGTTTTCGCCTCCCCCCCCCATACTGCCCGCATGTTCCCATACTTTCCTGAGAATCGGCGGTTCACTGCGTCTGTGTGTTGTTCTCCCTCCCGAGTCTTGTCAGAACGCACTCGTGGACAGGCCCAGGCGTCCAGGAGTGGACTGTCGACTCCTGGGCCCAAGCCGCCTCCTCCTCCTCCTCCCCCTCCTCCTCCTCCTCCTCCTCCTCCTCCTCCTCCTCCTCCTCCTCCTCCTCCTCCTCCTCATCCCCCTCCTCCTCCTCCTCCTGAAGCAAGCCCCCTGGGCCGCCAGAGGGCGGCATCGCACGAAAGACCTGCCTCGGGGAGGGGGCCGAAGAAATCCAGGAGACGGCACCTCTCATTGCACCGGCCTTGCAGACGTGCTGCAGCGGATTTCTGCGTGGATCTCTGCGTGGATTGCTGCCCGAAGCGGCGAGCGAAAAACGAAGCGAACTTCGCGCGGATTCTTTTTGGTCTTCGTTCCTGGCCAGAAAAAATCCGCACAGAGTTCACCTCTAAATCCAGAACGAACTTCTCCAGGACTCTCCGGGCCCACCTTATCGTTTTCCGAACGAAATCCGCTCTGCGATGTTGGTGCCATGACCCCTCGCAAAGACGGGGTCGTCGAAGGCCTGGGTCGGGCGCGAGCGGTGGCACCACGGGACGTCCGCGCAGGCGCGCGCCACCCTCGGGCTGATACTCGGGACACCCAAGAGGGGGGTCGTCCAGCGGAAAGGGGGTGGTGCCATGGATTTGGGGCAATCGGATTGCAAATGTACTGCGCCGGAGAATTGTATTGCAGTGTACTGCAAGTAATGTTTTGCACGCGCACGAAAATCCAGCAATAGGTTTGCGCCCCAGAAGGTATTGCACGCCCCAAAGGTAGCGCAACCCCACAAATCTATTGCACCGAATCTATTGCACCACCCCCTTGTCGCAACCCGAGGGACGTCCGCGCAGGCGCGCACCACCCTCGGGCTGAGGGGTGCCGGGAAAAATTGCCAGCCGCGCTCCTGGGCTCAGGCTCCGGATCGAGAGGGGGAGAGGTGGCGGCTGGGAGCTGGACGCCAGCCAAAAAGGGGGCGGGAGGGCGACGATCAGGAACACGGGGGGGGAGAGGTAGAATGCGAGGGTGCGGGGGGGGAGGGAGTAGGGTTAGGTCGGGCCTGTCCCCCTACAGGCGGCTTCTGTGCGAAAAATGAAAATATCCCGAAAATAATCAACAAATAATCAAAACTATTCAACAATACCAATAAGAAGAAGAAGAATAACAACAATAATAATAATAATAATAATAAAAATAATGATGATAATAATAATAATAATACGAATAATAATAATAATAATAACAACGAATACAAGAATCTATGTATATATATATATATAGATGGGGAAGAGATAGAAGAAACAAAAAATGATCCCATACTATGTCTACTAGTTTTGAAGACTCCTCCTGCAGAGGGACAGGCCCGACTCAAGCGTAGGGGGGGGCTAGGAGGGGAAAGGGGTAGGGGAGGGGAGGGGAAAGGGCCGGGAGGGGCACGGAAGGGGAGGGGGAGGAGCGGGGGGAAGGAGGAAGGGGGCGGGGGGCGGGGCAGGAGGGCACGGGGGGGGCCAGGGAGGGGGAGAGGGAGGGGTCGAGTTAACATTAGGTCGGGCGTGACCCCCTACACGAGGATCTTGGGCGCAAATGAACAGTACTCCAAAAATACCCCCAAAAAAATGTGCAAGCACAGTGAAAAATCGTCCCCGGACAATTTTTCAAACTATTTTGGAACATTCCGCCTGTAAAAAGACAGGCCCGACTTAAAGTTAGCCAGGTCGAACGAGTCGTCGGGCCCCGCCTCCTCCCGCGCTCACTCCCACAATACGAGAGCCAATCCTGGCGCAAAAAGGACATCGGGACTGGGCGGGCGCTCCGACCTGGCGATCGGAAGGTGCTCGCGGGCGGTCTTGCTTCCGACGACTCGGCGAGGGGGATAAGACACGGGCCGCCCATTTGCGGCTGCGGACCGTCCAGGAAATCCTTGCTCGGCGCTGTACATTGTACACGGTTGAGATTCGGGGAAGGGGGGGGAGAGCGCAAAGGTACGGGGGGGAAGAGGAGTGGCAGCAGGAGGAGCAGGAGAAGGACGGCGACGACGAAGACGAGGGAGGGATACGGTCGCGGAGGGTGGAGGGAGGAGGGAGGGAGAAGGAGAAGGGAGGAGCGAGGGGGGAGGAGGAGGAGGAGGAGAAGGAGAAGGAGGAGGAGGAGGAGGAGGACAACGAGTGCAAACTCAAGAGTCATCAAAGATGTTGGAATAAACCCTCCCTCCAAGCTCCATTTTCATAGGCCCCTACAACGGTTCATATCCATTGAAGGAACTGCCACGTTGGAAAACAACCGTTTGAAGACCCTGAAGTTCCCTAAACACAACTCCTAGAACTTCAACACAGCGACTCAACGTAACTGTCACACCCGCATAATCCTGAATCCTTTCAAACCACCATTTCTGGTACGTTGAGGGTGGGACTCCGTGGAACTCTTGCAAATGTTAGAGGAATGTGCGCGGCGCTTTAGCGAGAGCCATATGTTGAAAAAGTACCGCCTTCTCAATCCGTGAAACTTTTGCAAACTGTCAAAACAAATGTGCGCCGCGCTAAAGCGGAAAACAAATGTTGAAAACGGGTCGCCCTCAATCCGTGAAATTCTTGCAAGTGTTCAAAACGAACGTGCGCCGCGCTAGGGCGAGAGCCACATGTTGAAAACGGCCACCCTCAATCCGTGAAACTCTTGCCAACGTTTGAAAAAATGCACGCCGCGCTGAGGCGAGAGCAACATGTTCTAAACGACCCACCCTACATCTGTGAAGCTGCTGCAAATCTCTAAGCTTCAGGGCCATATCTGGTGACGAAGTCTCAGGCGAAACGCCTGGCCCGCCCCAAAAAATCCGGCCTCGGGGTGCGACAGGGAGGAGTCATTTGTAAAGAAAAGGAATGGAGGAGAAGGAGGAGGAGGAGGAGGAGGAGGAGAAGGAGCAGGAGGAGGAGGGAGGTAGGAGAGAGAAGAGAAAACAGAAAAGGGAGGAGGAAGGAGCGAGGGAGGAGGAGGAAGAGGAGGAGGAGGAGGCGGAGGAGGAGGAGGAGGAGGAGAAGGAGGGGCGAGTAGGAGCGAGGAGCGAGGAGGGAGGGAGGATAAGGAGAGGAGGAGGAGGGAGGAGGAGGAGGAGGATAACACGAAGGAGGAGGGAGAGAGGGGAGCAGCAGGAGGAGGAGAGAAGGGAGGCAGGAGGAGGAGCAGAAAGGAGGGGAGGAGGAGGAGAGGAGAAGGAGAAGGAAGAGAGGAGGAGGAGGAGGTGGAGGAGGAAGCAGGGGGGGAGGGGGGGGAGGTGGAGGAGGAGTAGGAGGAGGAGGAGGAGGAGGAGGAGGAGGAGCAGGAGGGTGGTGGAGGAGGAGGAGGAGGAGGAGGAAAGGAGAGGAGGAGAGAAGGAGGTAGGAGGAGGAGGAGGAGGAGGAGGAGGAGGAGGAGGAGGAGGAGCAGGAGGGAGGAGGGGCAGGGAGAGGGGAGGAGGAGGAGGAGGAGGAGGAGGAGGAGGAGGAGGAGGGAGAGGAGGAGGAGGTAGGAGGAGAAGGGGGAGGAGGAGAGGGAGAGAGAAAAGAGGAGGAGGAGGAGGAGGAGGAGGAGGAGGAGGAGATGAGAAAAAAAGGAGCGAGGAGGGAGGAGAGGGGAGCAGGAGCAGGAGGAGGAGGAGGAGGGAGCATGAGGAGGAGGAGGAGGAGGAGGAGGAGGAGGAGGAGGAGGAGGAAGGAGGAGGAGGAGGAGGAGAGATGAGGGAGGAGGAAGCAGGAGGAGCGAGGAGGGAGGAGGGAGGGCTCTGAGGACTCTGATGATACGGACCCACTCCAGGGGCCCCTGCCACGCAGGGCAAGCGGCCCCGCGCGTCCCGAGGGGGTCAACACCGGCCCAGGACGGAGCGAGAAGCGGAGGCCGCCGGAAGCCCCCCAAAGGGCCAAGGGAGGGCCCACCAAGGGCCGAAAACCGGGAACCCCGAGGACGACCCAGGGAACCCAGCCGCGCCTTCAAGGCCCCCAATGGGGCCTCGACAGCGCGGAGAAAAGGCAGGTGCCAACCCCCTCGCATAAGCGAGGAAAACATCACCACACGTCGAGCCAGCACAGGGCAGGCGGCCCCGCGCTAATCGAGGTAGGTGCTCACCCACTCCTCTTTCAAGTGCATCTTGGCCCACTCGACTCCAAAGCGCTTCACGGCCTCCGCGACGGCCGCCTCGGTGGACAGGTGATCGTACATGTCATGCTTGTGTCCTTCGTCCTGCCTGCCAACGTCGCCGCACGCGCTGGACTTCTCTGAGCCCGCCTGCACAGCCTTCTGCAAAGCACCGCGATCGTCGTAAGGCCACTGCTTGCCGTCGTCGCCGAACTCGATTACCTGCTCCGCGCTCGCCAGCGCAGCCTTGCCGACAAGGTTTGGGAACGGTGGAATCTCCTTCAGTTCGCCCCCGCCCTCCACGAACGGGCTGAACGAGTTCTTGACCTCCACCCCGAACTCGTACACCTCGCCATCGTCGCTCTCATCCTCCATCTTGCCAGCCATGCCGCAGACAGGAGCATTCAACGAGCTATCCGCAGCCACCGCCGCATCGGTCATCTCCGACTCTCCGAAGATCTTCCCAGTAGCTCCTACCTCACAGCCGCCGATGCCGCCGCCGCCGCCGCCTATGCCAGCTGCCGTCACCGCCTCGCCATCTAACTCCGTCTCCTCCAAGGTCTCCCCTGCAGCTCCGACCTCACAGCCGCCAATGCCGCCGCCGCCGATGCCTGTTGCCGTCACCGCCTCGCCATTCATCCACGTATCCCCGAAGATGTTCCCCGTAGCTCCGACTTCACAGCCGCCGATGCTGCCGCCGCCGATGCCTGCTGCCGTCTCCTCATCCTCCTCATCCTGTTCCTGGCCCAGGTTCAGCTCGATGTCATTCGTCAGGGACAGCTGGTGGCCCACGAAGTCGAACACCTTGACCACCTTCCTGCCCCTGCGCACTCCGACGAAGTAGCTCCCATCCGGCACCCCGAACGAGGTCAATACTTCCAATTGGTCCTTGCCGATCCCCGCCTGGTACGCGGAGCCCTTGTCGCCGCCGTCCTCGCACCACTCGCGGAGCTCGTCCATGGTGTAGTCCTCACCGTCGGAGTCGCTGTTCAGTTGACCTCCGTAGGTGGCGAAATGCACGACCTCTTGCTCTTCTTGTCCTTCTTGTCCTTCTTGTCCTTCTTGTCCTTTTCCCTTTTGTCCTTCTTGGGCTTCTGGTCCAGCACGGGGGGGTTGGGGCGGGCGCCCATCCAGCAATCCGGAGGCTGCCGCCCTCGCCCGTGTGACCTGCTTCTCGAGCGCCGCGAGCTCGGCTCCACCACAGCCGTCAGCCTCGCACGACGCGGAGACGGTGTGGCGTCCCAGACGCCAGGCGGGGGCTCGATCACCGCCTCCTCGCCCTCCTTCGCCTGGTCCTCGATGGCCAGAAGCCGTGCCGACAGAGACATTGTCGGCCTTGCCCTTGGCCGTGGCCTCTCCGGAATGGCTTGGGTCTGCAGGGCCGCCTGCACACCCGCCGCCACTGCCGCCTGCACAGCCGCGCTCACGATCACGGCGCGCTCTGCCTGGGCAGCTGCTGCGCGTCGCCTCCACGGCGCTGCCGCGGCGCCCACTGTGTCCCTCCATGCCATCTGCTCCCTCGCGCCCCGCCGTCCCGAAGTGCGCGCGAGGATGCCCAGCCGATTGGGCCGGGACGGCTGAGGCCTTGAGCCAAAATGGCTACGGGGGAGGAGGGAGGAGGGAGGGAGGGAGGAGGAGGAGGAGGAGGAGGAGGAGGAGGAGGAGGAGGAGGAGGAGGAGGAGAAGGAGAAGGAGAAGGAGGAGGGAGGAGCCGCAGCAGAGGCAGGGGCACGAGCAGGAGCAGGACCAAGAGGGAATTGGAGAGGGGGGAACGGCAAGAGGAACGGATACTGGCGCGCCCCTCGCGGACCGCGCAGAGCCACTCTCTACTCCGACTGGGGCCTGAGGTCAGAGTAGAACGTCTCGGCGACATCGATGCCTGCGCGCGAGTTGTAGTATATGATCTGCGCGGTCAGAACGCCATTCGCCACGGCTGCCCCTGCCCATGTTGCGAGAAGTACTGGGCTCCATGCGGGCACGCTCAGAGTTGTAACGACGCGGATGCTGCACAGGAGGAGTCCAAGAGACGCAGTCAGTGGGCTAAAATTTCCGGCCTCACCCTTCTCGTAGTTGAGCAGAATCTGGGGCACCAGTGCAAATGTTAAGGAAGCCGCGGCGAGAACCTGGAGCGCCGAGTAGACCACCTCGGGAATTATACCCTGCGCGAACGCGGCGATCCAGAGGCTGTAGACCAGCAGGGCAGGCAGAATGGTCACCCGCTGCCCCTCCGAGCCGAAGGCGAGCAAAAGGGCGACGACCACGGCAGCCTGCAGCGTCAGCAGGATGACGTCGGCCGCGGCACCGATGGGCAAGCCCAGATGCAGGGTGAACAGCGCCGTGGAGGTCACCGCGAACAGCTTGAGGACCCACGTCGACTCGGCCAGGCCCTCCGCGGTCCTCCTGTTCCAGAGGCGCACGGCCTGAGGCGTGTAGATCCCGAGCGAGATCAGCGGGGCCACGTACCCGAGGAAGCCCACCACGGCCCCAAGGAAGGCCGGGGGTTGCCGCAGGCGCCCCTGGCCCAGGGTGCCCCCCTGGTGCTCGCTCTGTGCTGGAGCCCCCTGGGGTCCTCTGGGCCTCGAGAGCGGGGCCTCTGGAGGCCGTGGGGACCTCCCTGGACCTCCCGGGGGGACCCCCCGGGGCCAGGGACACTTCCGGCCACGCCCGAGCAGGCGGTGCCGTCGTCCGCCTCCAGCAGCGCCGGGACGCCGCCCGCGGCGCCCTCGGCCGCGAGCGCGCCCCCGCCCCCGCGGGGGCGCCCGCGCGCCGCGCCGCGGGCCGGCCGCGGGCGCGCGCGCCCGCGGGCGGCGCCCGGAGCGGCCCGGCCGGGCGGGGCCCGACCCGGCGGGGGGCAGGCGCGCACCAGGCGGCGGCGGGGTCGGCGGGCGCAGGGCCGGGGCCGTGCGCCGCCGCGGCGGAGAGGAGCGCCGCGCACGGCCGCGCCGCCGCCGGCGCCCGCCGCCGCGGGCGCCGCCGCGGGGCTGCGCGGGAGAGGCCATCGCGCGCGCGGGCGCTCCGCCGCCCACGGCGGCGCCCGCGCGCAGCGAGGGCCCCCGGGGCACGGCCTGCCGCTCAGGAGGCTCCTCGCCGTCGCCGTCGTCGTCGCCGTCGTCGTCGCCGTCGTCGTCGTCGTCGTCGTCGTCGTCGTCGTCGCCGCCGCCGCCGCCGCCGCCGCCGCGCCGTCGTCGTCGTCGTCGTCGTCGTCGTCGTCGCCGCCGCCGCCGCCGCCGCCGCCGCCGTCGTCGTCGTCGTCGTCGTCGTCGTCGTCGTCGTCGACGAAAATCGTCGTCGTCGTCAGCCGTCGTCGTCAACCGTCATCGTCGTCCGTCGTCCGTCGTCGGCGGGAACAGGGTGGGCCCGACGAGAGACTCCAGGACGCTCCGCAGACATGCCTGATTGGGTCGGGGAAGCGAGCGCAAGGAGGAGGAAGGAGAAATTGGGTAAAGCGGTTCAGGCTCTTGACAGGACCCTGGGACACACAATCAAACACACACACACACACACACATAAAAGGATCTCCCCCATTTTCCCACATAATTATGGGGCTTCCGTCTCCCCCCCCCCCAGGGCTCGTATCTTCCTATATTTCCTGGGGAAGCGACGATGAATTGTGCCTGTGTGTTTTTTCTCCTCAGGAGCTCTGTCCCTCCGATCCCCCCGTCGGCCGCCTGAGGAGGCTGCCCCCGGCCCGGCGCGGAGGGCGCGGAGGGCGCGTCGGAGGAGGGCGCGTCGGAGGAGCGCTCCCCGCAGGCGTATAGGACCCGACGAGCGGCAACGGGCGGGAGGCACTCGGAGGCAAACTATCCCAGACATGGTCGCGTCGTGGCGCGTCGGAGGAGCGCTCCCCGCAGGCGCAGGGACCCGACGAGCGGACACGGGCGGGAGGCATTCGGAGGCAACTACCCTGGACATGGTCGCGTCGTGAAAAAATCAGGACGGCAAGTTCCTCGCTATTCCCGACCCCTGGGGGCCCGGCCCCCGGGGAGCGTCAAAAACCGACTCGGGAGGAGAAGCCGGCCCCAGGGGAAGGGTCGGGACTTCCGGGGACGCCGTATACTGAAAAAACCTGGACTTCGCATGTCTGGGACTGGGAGGTCTTCGTCGGAAAAATTAAGGAGGATTAAGCCCCGTTGGGGGGCTGTTACGCCGGAGTGGGCCTCGGACTAAGCGGGATCAAGCTGGATTAAACGGGATTAAGCGGGATCAAGCCGGGTTAAGCGGGATTAGGCTGGATTAGGCCGGATTTCGGACCAGGGGAAAATCAGAATTTGACCTCCCAGGAGTTGCCTCCGAAGACCAGGCGAGCCTGAAGAGGGACACAGGAAAGCCCCACAAATACTGGACCACCTTGCAGAAACGACTACGAAGGTTTGTGGTGAGTCCGGCCTTCCAGCCGGCGTTTCGATTGTGCTCCGCGTTTGCGTGAAGGGGGCGGGCGGGTGTTGAGAGAGAACAAGGAGGAGGAGGAGGAGGAGGAGGAGGAGGTGGAGGAGGAGGAGAACGGCGACGACGACGACGACGACGTGGACATCGACGACGACGACGACGACGACGACGACGACGACGACGACGACGACAGCAATGTCCACAACGACGACGAGGACCTCAGGTTTGATTTGTTGTGCATTACTAGAGAAGGATTGCACCGACTGTGAAGGTAGCCAAACGTGATGCTCACGGACAAATGCGCTCATCGCTGCGTATCTGCCATGCCCTTGAGTTAACCCTCTGACAACTCCTCCCCTATGTCCGTTCAGGCAGTCACGCAGCACGCTGATCTTCACCATAGCTGCAGGGGCGCTGTGATGCTGCAAAGGGTGCCGAAAGTTCGCTGTTGCGCTTGTGCCCTGCGGCGAACAAAGCAGAGGCAAGCGCGCTGAGGCTGACAAGCAATACAGCATTCATGAACCTCCTCCTCCTCCTCCTACTCCTCAACATCCATACCCTCACCATCATTCTCTCCTCCTCCTCCTCCTCCTCCTGCTCCTCCTCTTCCTCTTCCTCCTCCTCATCGGCAGCAGCGTCATCATCGTCACCAGCATCATCATCAGCAGCAGCATCATCACGGCCATCACAAGAACACAATCTGCATCATCATCATCATCAGCAGCAGCATCATCATCAGCAGCAGCAGAATCGTCAACAACTTCCTCGTCGTCGTCGTCATCCTCAGCATCATGATCATCACCACCATCACCATCACCATGAGCACCATCATGATTATAGCAATCATCAGCATCGTCATCAAGATCATCATCAGCATCACCACCATCATCATGATCGGCAGCATCGCTATCAGCATCGTCATCATCATTAACATCGTCATCATCATTATCATCATCACTTCCACCATCATCATCAGCAGCAGCATCGCTATCATCATCGTCATCATCATCGTCGTCATTATCATCATCATCATCATCATCATCATCATCATCATCACCACCATCATCATCATAATCACCATCACCATTATCAGCATCAGCATCATCAGCATCAGCATCACTGTTAACCATCATCATCATCATCAGCAGCAGCAGCAGCATCAGCAGCAGCAGCATCACCATCATCGTCATCATCATCAGCAGCAGCATCAGCAGCAGCATCAGCGTTCGTGCTGGCTCAAGCTAGCAAGGCTGCGGCGCCCCCCATCGCACCCCGGCGGCGTGCAAACAGCCGTGGGTGCGCGGGCGGCGTGCGCGCACGCCAGCGCGCCGCCTTCGGCGGCAGCTGCGGTCGCAGCGCTGGCTGTCGAGTGCGGCGGTGGCGGCGGCCAGGCTCTGCCGCATGCTCCGGCGGTGTGGAGACGACCCCAGCCGCGGCGCCACCGGAGCGCGCGCCCGCCTCTCTCCTGAAGCCGGGCCGCCGAGGCCCGCGAGCTCCTCCTCCTCCTCCTCCTCCTCATCTCCTCCTCCTCCTCCTCCTCCTCATCCTCCTCCCTTATCCTCCTCTCCTCCCTCTCCCTCCCTCCTCCTCCTCCTCCTCCTCCTCCTCCTCCTCCTCCTCCTGGCGTCGGCGGCCTCACCCGCCATGCCGGCGGGTCGCCCCGAGGCAGATCGAACCGTCAAGAGCGGCGGAATGCGACTCAGAGGCCCGGGAGGCGCTGGACGCACAGAAGGCTCGGCGTTGCGGCCCTCTCCATCAGCCTCGGAGGGCCCGTGCGGGAGGGCGGCCGCTAGCGAGAGGCCGAGGACGCCTTCGACTGCAGAGCGGCGCTCGGGCACTTCCCAGACCCCGTCCCTGTCTTGGGATTTGGCGTGGCGTCGCTTAATGGGGGGGCGATAAGTGGGGGGGGGGGGGGGAATGGTGCACTTTTCCGGGCCCTCAAGCCTTCTTTTGGGCCCTAAAGGGCACCCTGAGGGGCCCTGAAGGCCCCCTTTCCTTCGGTGCTCGCTGCCCCGCACTCATCGCTCCCCCATTACGCGCCTCGTGGAAGCAGCGGCCCAGGTGCAGAGTGGAGACTAGCGTGGAGGTGCTGGAGGAGCTCTTCGAGGCGGGGGCGGCGGCGGTGCGGGACAAGCAGGCACGAGCTCGCCGCGGCCGAAAGCGCCCTCGAGGGCGCGAGCCGCAGGCGGAAGGGAATCCAGATCCTCTCGGCAGAGGCGGCCACACAGCTGTCCATCGGCATAGTGGAACTGGAGCGGATCGGAGGCGACGCGGCGGAAGCGGAGGAGCAGCATGGTGGGCGTGCTGCTCTGCGACCTGCCCGAATCCAGGGCCCAGGCGGCCATCGTTCCAGAAGGCTGGCACACGGACTCCGCGAGGCCTTTTGGGCAGCGGGGTCCTGTGGGCCTTCTCTCGCGCAGTGGTGCGAGCCGAACGTACGCAGTGGTCCTCCATTTAATTTCCTCGCGAAAGCTCCTCTCGAACAGAGCCCCAGATCGGGCGGCCGATGCCTTCACGCGCACGGGAGGCAGTGTGAGGTTAATGGGTCTCTGGTTCCACGCCCTTGGATCCTTTGACCTCAACTTGCGTTGTAATAGTGGCGTTTGTTATGTTGAGGTCGGGCACGAGAACTTGTAAAGCCAGAGTGCAATCCGACTCGTCGCCTCCATTCCCCCAGCGAGCATTTGCAAAGCTCTCTTGCTACTATGAGCTGCTCAGACGAGGCCGGCCGCGTATAAGAAGCGCCTGCGGTTCGAGATCCGAACCGTTCCAATCGGCATGTCGGGCTGGATGGTGGACAGGGACGTATGGGGCTCGTGGCGTCGATTCTTCGGTGCCCCCCATACACGTATTCTTCATCCCCTCTGTACTGGTACATGGACTCGGACTGGCCGAAGGCTGCCAAACAAGCGTGCCGCATCCACAGGGCCAGCGGACTGTCTCACTCAGTTTCGACTCCAAGGAGGCGGAGGAGACGGAGGAGGAGGTGGGAGGCAGCGACCCCGCAAACTCAGCCGCACGGTATCACATGATCATCATCACAACCACCACAAAACCACCATTCACGTCATCATCATCGCCATCGTCATCATCATCATCATCATCATCATCATCATCATCATCATCATCATCATCATCATCATCATCATGATTCTCATCATCATCATCATCATCATCATCATCAGCAGCAGCAGCATCGTCATCATCATGATCATCAGCATCATCATCATCAGCAGCAGCATCAAGAGCAGCAGCATCAACATCATCATCATCATCATCATATTCATAATTGTCAGCAGCAGCATCAGCAGGGTCATCATCACCACCACCACAGCCACCACCATCATTATTAGCATCATCATTAGCAGCATCAGCATCAGCATCAGCATCATCAGCATCATCATCGGCACAATCATCGGCATCATCGTCATCATCATCAGCAACAGCATCATCAGCAGCAGCAGCAGCATTAACATCAATCATCATCATCAGCAGCAGCAGCATCAACATAGTCATCATCATCATCATCATCATCAGCATCATCATCATCAGAATCATCATCATCATCATCATCATCAGCAGCATCAGCATCATCATCATCATCATCATCATCAGCATCATCATCATCATCATCAGCATCATCATCATCATCATCATCATCATCATCATCATCATCATCATCATCATCATCATCAACATAGTCATCATCATCATCATCATCATCATCATCATCATCATCAGCAGCAGCAGCAGCATCATCATCTTTCTCCTCCTCCTCCTCCTCCTCCTGCACACAGCCGTAGCCATTTTGGCTCAAGCGAGCCCGGCTCACGGCAGGCCCTCGGTGCTCCGCGCTGCGAGCGGCCATGCATTCCGGCTGTGGCGCGGCCTGGGCGTCTGCGAGCACGAGGACGCTGACTCGCCCGCTGCGGCGCGAGCGCCGAGCAGCCCCGGGATTCAGCCGTGCCCGGGCCGTCGACATCCGCGCCAAGGCTCTGCGGGCGGCGCTGGAGGGACACTGGGCACTCCCCTCGGTCCCTCGGCGAGGCCCTGGCGGCGGCGCGCCGGCCGGCGCCGCAGCTCAACCACAAGAGGCTCGAGGATCTGAGTGCCCAAAGGGGACTGGGCAAAGCGCGCCCCGCCGCCTGCTGCTGCCTCTCCTCTGCGGGCGGCCCCCGCCAGGCGCGCTCCAGGCGTCGGCCTTCGGGGCTTCGGGGAGTTCTGGGTCGGGCTGCACGCGCCGCTCGACGCGGCGGAGGTGCAGGCGCCTGCCGACCAGGCGGCTCCTGGTCGTCCCTCTGCCATTCCGGACGTGCCGCGGGAGCTGCAGACGTCTCTCGTCGATCCTCTTCCTTGTGGCGTGGCGCCCTCGGTGCTCTGGCCTGGTGCCTGGGAGCCGCTGGAGGTGCCCGCGATGAACGATGTCACAGAGGTTTCGCATTCGGTCGCCATCTGTGGCGCCAGCGTCAGCGATGGCAGCTGCGGCGGTGAGGCATCGACTGGCGCAGTCTTGTCCGTTGGTGGAGGCGCTGTCGGAGACGATCACAAGCTTCCCATGGATGGGGTCCCTCCCCCCGCCATGGATGGCTCTGAGGAGGGGGGCGCTGTACCTTCTTCGCTCCCGACGGGGAGCATGGTGCAGGAGTCAGCTCCTCCTGCACATGACATTCAACATGCTGCCGACAAGACTGACATGTGGTCCTCGCCCGTGCCGAGCGGCTCGGGCTCCGCGGCATCCTCGAGCGGTTCATGCTTCGGGATGATGTTCGTGACGGGGATGTTTCTCTAGCGGAGGCCCTTCACGCTCTGAAGGCGTCTGGTGAACTTGTACATCGCGCTCTTCGCTCTCTTCAGCGATTGAGTTAGTGCACGTCGGCTTCATTGCCCTCATACTGCACGTGCTGTTCTGCTTCGTGTGCTCATTTGCGGTGTACATAAGATCCGCTGGCCCCCTTGCGGGGCCATTAGGCTATGGGGATTAGGCTTGCTGGTCCCTGCTCTAACTCCAGTTTCCAGTCTCCGATGTTACAGTTCTGTTTTCTGCTTCCTGCAACGAATGAATTGTTGAAGTCCGCGCGAGGGGGGGAGCCGAAAAGGGCCCTGGTCACCACCTCCTGGAGGGGTTCTCAAAATTTCTGGGGGGTCCTGGGACACGCAAGAATACGTGAGATTCGCGCCCCCGAAGCCATAATCCCTGGTAGGGTACGCCGTTTTCGCGCCCCCGAGGCCATAATCCGCCCATAGATTATTTAACATTCGCGTCCCCGAAGCCATCAACCCTCGCTATTTACGCTATGTTCGCGCTCCCGAGATTAGAATTCTCTTAAATTGCGCAGGCTTCCCGTCTCGGAGGCAAGACTCTGTTGTAAATTTAACAACTGCGTCCCCGAAGCCGCGATCTCTCGTGAATTACGCGTTCTTCGCGTCCCCGAAATCATAAACCCTCGTAAAGTACGCAGCGTTCGCGCTTCAGAGGCCACAATCCTGCATAACAGGCCCCCACGACGGTACAAGACACCTCCGAGGCGGCCCAAGAGTGCTCCAAGGCGCCCAAGATGGTCCTAAGACGGCCCAAGAGGTTCCCAAGAGGCCCCCAAGAGCGCTCCAAGAGCACCCCAAAGAGGGACCCAAAAGGCCAACATCTGCTATGTTCCTGAGGTGTTTGATGGACGCTCATATCTCCAGTGGCCCCCGTTCGGAGTTCTGACGCTGCTTCACAACGGCGCCCAGGCCTCACAACATGGCTCTTGCATACCCCATTCTCCGAGAAAGGGGGCTGGCGGCAGGGGGCGAAGCCCTTACGGCTAAACTTCCTGCTCCACACACTCGTCATCGGCATTAGCAAATGCATTATCAGCATCAGCATCAGCATGGTTCATTACTGTGCTATCATCGTCGTCGTCGTCACCATCATAGTCGTCGTTATCATCGTCATCGCAATCATCATAAACATCAGCAACATCATCATCACCATCATCATATTCGTCGTCATCAGCTTAGTCGTCGACATCGTCATCATGCCACATCAAGCATCAACATCGTGGCCATCCTTATCCACCATCACCAACATCGTCATCGTCGTCATAAGCATGTTGCCAACCAACGCCATCGCCATCGTCGGCATAATCATGATCGTGATCATCATCGCCACCACCAACGTCACGACCATCATCAACACAAACAGCACCACCATCACACAATACATAAACCTCTGCGTCGTCCTCACCATCATCCTCATCATCACCATTACCATGATGACCATCATCATTTCCGCCGTCGTCGTCGTCGACGACGACCGTCATTACAATCACCACCCTCTCCCCGACGTTGAGCTTCGAGCTGCGGGCCTTTACCTCAGCGAGTGCGGCCCTCCTCCTCCTCCTCCTCCTCCTCCTTCTCCTCCTCCTCCTCCTGCTTATTGGGAGGGGTACCCGAGGGACCCAATACCCAAGGTGCTCAATAGTTGTCATGCACATGCTTATTGTGAGTGGTACCCGAGGTACCCAAGGAGGCACCCGAGGTACCCTGGGAGGTACCCGAGGTGCCCAAGTGTTGTCATGCACATGCTTATTGGGAGGGGTACCCGAGGGACCCAAAACCCAAGGTGCTCAATAGTTGTCATGCACATGCTCATTGGGAGAGGTACCCGAGGTACCCAAGGAGGCACCCGAGGTACCCAGGGAGGTACCCGAGGTGCCCACTTGTTGTCATGCACATGCTTATTGGGAGGGGTACCCGAGGGACCCAGTTTCCCCCGAGCCTCTCCCCCTAGCCTCTCCCCCGAGCCAGTTTCGTGCTCTGACGGTCGCGGGGCCTGGGAAGCGCCCCAGGTGCCCGAAGCACGAGGGGAGGCGAGAGTCGTGGAGGAAGAGAGGGCTCTGGCCATCAGTGTCCTGATCTCGGCCTGGCGGCAGAATAGGGAGGGAGGAGCGAGGAGGGACAGGACGCCGACAGTCGTCCTGGAGGACGGCCCCAGAAGGAGCTCGACGGAGGGAGGGAAGAAGGCAGGCGAGGAGGAGGGAGAGGAGGGAGGGAAGAGAGGAGGGAGAGGAGGAATATGAAGAGTTGGTTTTCTGGTGTAGTGGTTGACTGGTGCATGAAGGTGGAGGTATGTTTGGACCCCTCCCTGCAGCCGTCTTCGTTGGCCGAGGGGCTGCAGGGAGGTCCTCAGCCCCCTCCGGTGGCAACTGACGCCATCATGTATAGGTGTGGGGGGGGAACCCACGCAGCCCCTGTGATGGAAGCTGCGCGGGGTGTGAGGCCAATTGGCGGTCCTCACGGGCGAGGCCTAAAGACGGTCCTCACCCGGGGGGGCGGGCGAGAGGGAGGGGGCGCGCGCGGTTCTCGAAGAGGTCGCTCCTGAGGACGGTCCTAAGGCAGGATTCCTGAAAAACGGGTCCGAAAACGGCATACGCAGTTTCGACACCGAAACTGGACATGCCCTACGAATTCGTTATCCCATGGGGTGGGATAGCAGCTGGGGGGATGACTCGGGGGCAGCGTTTATTCGACCGCGGGTCGAAAGCAGGAGGGTCGAAGGGAAGGGAAGGGAGAAAGAGAGAGAGAGAGAGGGGAGCAGGGGTCCACTCGGCGAGGAAGGGCGCATAAACGGCCTGCCTCTTCGACACCAACACGGGCGTTCTAACGTGTTCCGGAAACGCTGTTCCGGAGCACGCTAGGCAAGCACATATCCGACGGTCCTGGCGGGGATACCTGAAGGAGGGACGCATTGAAGGGGCAGGGGGGGAGGGGGAGTGGTGGTCATTCGGACAGAGGGTCGGAGGGAGGGAAGGGGGAGATTTTCTAGAGTCCCGCGCCGCCACGGCCGGACACGGCTCGGAAAACAGGCACGTTGGGGATCAGGGAGAAGCCGGGGGACCGCCGAAGCGGAAACAAAAGAGAAAACATGCCCTTGCGGTTTGGGGTTGTCCCTGTTCTTGATGAGCATGGGTTAAGGGTCGCTCCTGAGGACAGTCCTAAGGCAGGATTCCTGAAAAAGCGCCTGAAAAAAAAGGGCATACAAAGCTTCGACACCGAAACTGGATATGCCCTGCGAGTTCGTCATCCCATGGGGTGGGACAACAGCTGGGGGAATGACTCGGGGGGCAGCGTTTATTCGACCGCGGGTCGGAAGCAGGAGGGTCGAGAGGCGGGGAGCAGAGAGGAGAGGAGGGCCCAGGGGCACCTGAAACGGGAAACCTGCAAAAAGGATAGCGGGCCTGACCGGGGGACCTGAAGCCGAAGCGAAGCGACAGGGGGGGGACGATCCAATGCGACCCCTGGACAGCTCTCGGCGAGGGCCGCTGCTCCGGACGTGTAGATTGGACGGCGGTTATACCCATCCATAGAGAAAGGCGGGGGGGGGGGAGAAGGAGGGGAGTAGGCCCAGCCACACACCTGCGCCCCAAGTGGCAGACGGAGGTGGCTGGGAGGGTTTTACAGACCCGTCCTTGGAGAGCTCGGTTAAGGGGCGGGGATCGAGAACGACCTCATGAGTGACGCCGCGGCGGCACATGTGACACCGCGGCAGCACGGGTCGAACCGTCACCCTTGGTGTACTGGTGTACTGGGTTGGCAACTGACGCCACAAAGTATTAGATTACTGACATTGACAGGCACCGTCAGCCGGCAGGGGATAAATCCCGTTCACGGCCCCATGGAGGAATATGAAGAGTTGGTCTTCTGGTGTATTGGTTGACTGGTGCATGAAGGTGGAGGTACGTTTGGACCCCTCCCTGCAGCCGTCTTCGTTGGCCGAGGGGCTGCAGGGAGGTCCTCGGCCCCCTCCGGTGGCAACTGACGCCATCATGTATAGGTGTGGGGGGGGAACCCACGCAGCCCCTGTGATGGAAGCTGCGCGGGGTGTGAGGCCAATTGGCGGTCCTCACGGGCGAGGCCTAAAGACGGTCCTCACCCGGGGGGGGGGCGAGAGGGAGGGGGCGCGCGCGGTTCTCGAAGAGGTCGCTCCTGAGGACGGTCCTAAGGCAGGATTCCTGAAAAAGGGGTTCGAAAACGGCATACGCAGTTTCGACACCGAAACTGGACATGCCCTACGAATTCGTTATCCCATGGGGTGGGATAGCAGCTGGGGGGATGACTCGGGGGCAGCGTTTATTCGACCGCGGGTCGAAAGCAGGAGGGTCGAAGGGAAGGGAAGGGAGAAAGAGAGAGAGAGAGAGAGGGGAGCAGGGGTCCACTCGGCGAGGAAGGGCGCATAAACGGCCTGCCTCTTCGACACCAACACGGGCGTTCTAACGTGCTCCGGAAACGCTGTTCCGGAGCACGCTAGGCAAGCACATATCCGACGGTCCTGGCGGGGATACCTTAAGGAGGGACGCAGTGAAGGGGCAGGGGGAGGGGGCGGAGGGAGAAGAAGAGGCAAAAGAGAGAGCGGGAGAGCGGAGGGCGGAGGGAGGAGGGAGGAGGGCGGAGGCCGGAGGCAGGAGGAGGGGGTCGTCTCGAGCACTGCCAGGCTCGGCCGTCAAAATGCTGCGGGGCAGGGATTTATCCGTGTCCACCGCCTGGGAACCGACGTCCTGGTGCCACGGCGGGCGGTGGATGTGGATAGGTTTTGGCCCCCGGTGGCCCAACTGTAATTATCCATACACGCCACCTGTGGAGGTCCGCGAAAATCGATTCCCCCCGGCGGTGGTGATGGACAGATCCCAACCTCGGAGCTATATTGCCGAGGCCACGAGCACAGCTGCAGCAGCAACCACCCGCCAGCAAATAACCTCAATCAAGGAGCTGACAAACCAAACGCACACAAACAGCACCCGAGGGCCAGTGGCCGGTAGCCAATTGCCGTGGGCCACCAGCCAACATCCGACCGTCAGCAGCGAAAGAATGAAGACTTGTGCATGGATGACTATGAACTCCGTGGTTGTCTGCGCGTCCCATCCTGGTCCCGCCATGCTTCCTCCCGGCTCTCCCCCTTCAATAGAACACCCGATGTCTCATCGAGAATGCCACCTCGGATCTGGAACCCTGGCCTCGGGCGAGCCCTCGGAGCACCCTCGGCGCAGCATCCTCGCCACCTGTTGCACCCGAACTGCACACGAGTTGTGTGCGTGTGGGCGCGTGGGCGTGTATACGAGAATACTCGGCTACACGCCAGAGTGACCCTACGCAAGAGCGACCTGGAGTGCGCGGTGCCACATGCAGGCGCGCAGGCAGCCACTACCGCATCGCGCTCAGCGATAGGGGGGGGGCGGCGAGCCCGCACCAAAGGTCACTCCGACGAAGGGTCACTCTTTCGTGTAGCTGCAGCATGTGGGTGCCTCCCTCGGCTGCTCGGCCGGCCCCGGCCCCTCCCTCCGCCGTGCCCTGGTTGCGTCGGCCCTCGGCCTGCCACTGCCGCTTCCCCCCCCCGGTAACTCGTCCTCCGTCTTCCGCCCTGCCCTCCTGCCTTCCCCGCTCGACGAGCGCTCCACCGCCCGACGCCGCGCCCGACCGCCGCGGCAACGGCGGGACGCACCCGAGAGCGCGCGAGCGGGCGAACAACGGGCGAGGGCAGGCGGCGGCGGCCCAAGCCCGCAGCGAAGGCACCTCTTCGCGCTGCTGCCCCTCTGCACGGCTTCCCCTGGGGCCGTAGGCAACCCAAGGAGAAGGAGGCGGAGGAGGAGGAGGCGGAGGAGGAGGAGGCGGAGGAGGAGGACGCGGAGGAGGAGGACGCGGAGGAGGAGGAGGAGGAGGAGGAGGAGGAGGAGGAGGAGGAGGACGCGGAGGAGGAGGAGGAGGAGGAGGAGGAGGAGGAGCTCAGCCTGGCACCTTTGCTGATTAGGTTTGCCCGCTCTCGTCCCACTTCTCGCTCGGCTGCCCCCCCTCCCCCGTGCTCGCCGTCCTCGCCGTCGCTCGGGCGTCCAGTTCCCCCCGTGCCTGCCTCGAGCGCGTGCCCGAAGTTCTGCGCAGGGTGACCCGCGACGCCCCTCGAGGGTCCTCGCCGAGGGCGAAGCTGCACACGTCCGAGCGAGGCCGAGCCCACGGGTGAGCCCTTGGCTCCCCACGCCCGCTGCAGGAGCCCCCCCGGCCGCTCCTCTGAGGGGCCGCGGGCGGCCCCCCCCGGGCCATTCCGGCTGCGGACTCCGCAGCCGTCGCTGCGCGCGTGGCCGCGACGCCCAGGATGAGTGCCTCCCTCGCTGTTTCCCACTGCTCCCCTCCTCGCCTCCTCCCCTCCTCCCCTTCTCCCCTCCTCCCTCCTCCCTCCTCCTTCCTCTCGCTTCCCTCATCCCTCCCTCGCGTCCATCCTCCCTACTTCCTCCTCCCTCCTTCCGTCTCTCCTCCCTCCCCCCCAGGCGGCCACGATGTGCGAGCGTGTGTGGCATTCCTTTCTGCTCCGACGCGCAGGGCTCCTTTGCGGTAGGCGTTCGGACCAAGCGCTGCGTCAATGGCAGAGCGGTGCTCTTCAAGCAGCCGACGCCCATTATAATCAGAAGCGAGTGCAAATAACGAGTACACTCACAAATCCACCACCTTGCCGAAGGCACTGCTTGGCGTGCCCTCAAGTCCCTTCTAGTTCCTTGTACTGTGTAGTCTAGATGCTCTTTGAGGGACCCAGGGGACCCACCCATGGCTCCTGGGGTTCTGAGGCGTGGAGCATGACGTTTCCCGATGTCAGATAGCCCCACGATGGACTGAGAGGGTCTCAGAAGGGCCTCAAGACAGTCCATGAGCGTCCCGACACGGCCCAAGAGCGCTCCAAGACGGATCGAAATGGCCTCGATGCGTCGCGGAGTCCCCCGAGACGCCCCAAGAGGACCCCTCAAGAAGGCCCCATGTTCCTGTGGTGTTTGAGGGATCTCGCAACCTCACCTTTCGAGCTTCACAGCGTGCCTGAGGAGCCGTTGCCCAAAGTGTTGCCCCCATGGACCCCCCAGGAGCGCCTAATTGCCCAAGAGGTCCACAAGAGGCCTGCAAGAGGCCTCCACGAGGCTCCTCAGAAGCCTTAGGTCGGGCATGTCCTCCTACATGGGGATTTTGGACGAATAATAAAAAAGATTGCGTCACAAGCCCCCATGCCCTCCTACTCATTGATGCAACACAATTGCAACAATGGTTGGGTATCGGTCACCCGCTTGAGCGCCATCCATTTTCGGGGCTAGTCCATTCGGCGGGTGAGTTGTTGCACACTCCTTATCGGATTTCAACTTCCATGACCACCGTCCTGCGGTTAAACTGAACCAACACCCTTTTTATGGTATCTGATGAGCGAGCAGTTAAGCACCTTAACCCAACGTTAGGTTCATCCCTCATCGCCAGTTCTGCTTACCAAAAATGACCCACTTAGAGTTGCGATTTATCCCAGAAGTTCACCCAAGTAACCACTGGATCTTACCCACTTAAAGTTTGAGAATAGGTCCGAGGACAACGCGCCCCCGATTCCTCTAATCATTCGCTTTACCTGGCAAAACAAGCAAACAAACAAACAAACAAACAAACAAACAACAACTGCAACGACCGTCTCCATACTATGTTTGGACTATGTTTGAACATTCCTCCTGTAGAGGGACAGGCCCGACTTAACAGAAGCCCCCAAGAGACTTCCAAGAGGCCCTCAAGAGGCCTCCAAGAGGCCTCCAAGAGGCCCCCGAAGGGCATACCACGAGGCCTCAACAGGTATCCGAGAGGCCCCTGGCCCATACCCAGGCACGGTGGCGAGATGGGCCGAAGGCCACACGATTGATGACTCCTAGCTACCGATTGCAAACATATTGCGTCTGCCAAGGAAGACACAACTCAGAGTCGTGGTCCTTCAGAGGACAGACATAAGCCTAAGCAACCAATCCAGTCCTCCAAAAAAGAGAAGCACCGTTGCAATTCTGCATGCAGACATCATTGGTCTGCCGCAGGCTCACTCAATGCATCTGGGCTGCCATCATCGGAGTCTTCCTCCGCAAACTGGTTTCCGCCGAAGCAAACGTCGATGATACATTCCTTGGACAGGCGGGTGACAGACAGCACAAAGGTAAACGGCCGATTGGACGTGAGCAGTCTGATTCCTGGCTCGCGCGATGACTGTGAGAAACCATTCGAGAGTGAGAGCGTGAGAACCTGAGCAGGGAAACGGGTGGCAGTGGGAAGCCAGTAGCTGCGAGGCCAACCAATATCCGAAGCAGGAAGACTCACCTTTCCCATGGTACTTCATTCGTGTAAGACCCGATCAGTGTTCGATACGTTTCGCTCTGTGACTGAAGATTCCTCGAGTGGGAATCGGACTCGCGTAGACCTGCGACAAAGCAAAATCGCCAGCCCAAC
>CAUYUJ010002158.1:170404-190404 GCA_963575745.1 Prorocentrum cordatum
GTAGGGGGGGAGGGGGGGGAGGGGTCATCGGGTCCACCCTTCCTTTCCCCCCCCCCGGGAATCCCAAACCGCCCCAAGACGGGCCAAAAGGGGCCCAGGAGGCCACCAAGACGGTCCAGGAGGCGCCCGAACGGCCCAAGAGCGATCCTGGACGCCCAAGATGGCCTGAAGACGGCCCAAGAGGCCTCCAAGACGCCTCAAGGAGATCCCAAGAGGACCCCCAAGAGGGTCCCAAGAGGATACAAAAACAAAGTTGCTAATAGGTTTTGAAGCATTTTAACATTATCGCCTGTTCCGTCTTAGAAGCGCCGAAGACGGTCCAAGAGGCCCCCAAGATCGCCTCAAGACAGCCCAAGAAGCCCCCAAGAGGAGCCAAGACGGTCCAAGAGGGCCCCAATATAGCCCTGGAGGCCCTCCAAGACGACCCCGAGAGGCCCCCAAGATGGCCTCAAGAGGGTGAACCCGAACGGACCCTTCTAGTCCTCCACCCCAAGATGACCCCAAGAACTCCCAATATGCCCCCGAGGCGCCCCCAAGGGGCCCCCAGAGACCCCCAAGAGGTCAAGAGGACCCCGCGAGGCCCCCAAGAGGCCCCAACGGCCCTCAAGAAGCCCCAAGAACCAAGAGGCCCCAAGAGGCGCTCACTCGCGTGCTGCCAGGCCAGAGGTGCACGGCCTGACTTGGTATTGCTCGGAAGCGAAACGATGAACGAAGAACCTTCCACCCGTCGCCGTCACAAGTCGTCGGTCGTCGGCCGTCGGCAGCCGTTCGCCGTCAGTCGTCGTCGTCGTCGTCGTCGTCGTCGTCGTCGTCGTCGTCGTCGTCGTCGTCGTCGTCGTCGTCGTCGTCGTCGTCGTCGTCGTCGTCGTCGTCGTCGTCGTCGTCGTCGTCGGTTCGTCGTCATTAACTCCTTCGTCGGTCGTCGTCGTAATTATCCCGCTCGTCGACCGTTGGTCGTCCGTTGTCGTCGTCATCGTCCATTTCAACAGCAATAATATCAGGAGCGCCACGGATCGGCGGCACTTGTCGGAGGCCACTACAATATTACTCTTATTCGTCCTCTTAGTGTATTACATGAATCTTCTTCCATGTGAGCGAATATTCTGCCCATGCGTAATAATATCGTTATTTTTGTCTTAGTACTATTATTGTTAGCATCTGAGTAGTATGATATGGATGGTATTAGTGATATTCGTATGTTTACAGTCTAACTGCTAGTACTACTAGCTTTGCAAATATTGCAGCCATCAGTATTACTACTCGTATTCGTCGTCGTTTTCGTCTTCGTCTTCGTTGTCGTGATATCCCTATGGTTATCTTTATTCCTCCTCCTCCTCCTCCTCCTCTTCCGCCTCCTCCTACTCCTTCTGCTCCTCCTCCTCCTCCTGCTCGTCCTGCTCCTCCTGCTCCTCCTCCTCCTCCTTCTCCTCGTCCTCCTCCTCCGCACGTATGTATGCAGCGCGCGTGATGCGATGCGCAGGCGTGTTGGCGGCAGGCACGTGCAGCAGAGAGGAGCAAACCCGTTCCCAGGTTTCGAATCCCTCTGGGCCAGAGGTATCTCCGAGGACCCTGTAGAGCTCCTGGATGTTCTGCCAGTCTCGTTCGAGGTCCAACATGAGGGCGAACATCCAGGAGTCATCACAGGAGAGGTTTTCACATATGGATCTCTCTTGTACGGTGAGTTTATTCCCCTTCGGCGTGCGGGGTGGAGCTTCGCCACCCTTGAGGCCTCGGGGGAGAGCCTTGCTTTTTCAGCTTTCGGCCCCCTCCCCATGCCACAAAATCGGCAAGGGATATACCCGTCAGAGCTGTACGCTATCCTTCAGGTGCTGGGGTGCGCGATGCCGCCCCTCAAAATCTATTGTGACTGCCAGGCCGTGGCAGACGGAACGTCCAGAGGGGAGGAGTGGTGCTCGTCACCTGCCAGGGCACACTGTGATCTCTGGCGAGAGTTTTGGTTTCTGGTGAACGATCTCGGAGGGCTGGGCTCCAGGACCATCCAGATAATAGAAATAAAGGCCCACGCCACTCGAGCCCAGCGGCGAGAGATTGGCGAGAGACTGTTCAAAGGCAACCGCTTCGCGGATGAATACGCGAAGAAGGGGGCTAATGTGTGCGCACACCCTTTCTGGCAGCGACAGGCATATCAGCAGAAGTGTACCATGGTAGCAGATGCCCTGGAATTTGCTGTAAGGCTCGGCGCAATGTCGTCCGAAGTCGTCGATACGATTACCGATGTCGAACCGAGCAGTATCAGAGGACCAGCCCCGAGTCAGGCCGCCGAGTCGAGTCCTGCTCCTCCTCTGATGCCTCCCCCTCCCCCGTCTGTGGGCCCCAGGGACCGTGACGCTCCCAGGGCCACAAATCAGACTCAGAGCGGGCCGTCGGGCGCAGAATCTGTCGAATTCGAAGCCCGACAAGCACGCATCCTTAAGGCACAGGGGCTAGGACACCACCTCGTGTTCCGCCCCAATTTTGTATTCTGCAGGCGATGCGCTTCCTACGCTCAGTGTAAGTGGACGAACCTTGTGAAGGAGGGCTGCAAGCCCGCCCGAGCTCGGACGGCCAAGGGTCGACTGACGCGTTTGTTGGAGGGCCGCCATCCATCCACAGGGAAGCCCGTGTAAGTACTAACTTGCACGGCGAAGGCGGCTTGCGTGGTGCTCTCCATCTGCGTAAGTCCTAAGTAGCACAATCCTAGCACAATCCTCCTCCTCCTCCTCCTCTGCCTGTTCCTCCTCCTCCTTTTCCTCCTCCTCCTCCCTTTCCTCCCCTTTCTCCTCCTCATCCTCCTCCTCCTCGTTCTCTTCCTCCTCCTCCTCCTCCTCCTCCTCCTCCTCCTCCTCCTCCCCCGCTCCTCCTCCTCCTCCTCCTCCTCCTCCTCCTCCTCTCCTCCCCATCCTCCTCCTCTTCCTCCTCCTCCTCCTCCTCTTCCTTCTCCTCCTCCCTCCCTCCCTCCGTCCTCCTCCCTCCCCCGTTCCATCCATGTTTTTTTCCTCCCCCGTCCTCTCTCTCCGTTTCCTTGTGGGCCACGAAACGCTGTAATTCAGGGGCGCAACGCAGTCGAACTGCGCCACGGGGGACATCGGGTGGATGCCCCTTATGGGGCCACGAACGCTGTACTGCATAGGGGGAGCACGCATGCGAACTGCGCCCGGGGACCTTCGGTGGAGACTCCGCTAGGGGGCAACGAACGCTGTGTGAATGGGAGACGCATGCGAACTGCGCCACTGGACCATTCGGTGGAGCTCCTATGGGGCCACGTAGCGCTGACTGGGTGTGACGATATGGTGGTGATACGGCGACGACGATGACGATGACATGACGATGACAATAACGATGACGATGATGATGAGATGATGATGTGATGATATGAGGATGATGATGATGATGATGATGAAATGATGATGATGATGATGAAGTGATGATGATGATGATGATGATGATGATGCTGATGATGATTATTATGACGAGCATGAGACATGGTGAGGGCAAGAGGCCAAAGGTTTGGGAAAGAAAAAAAAAGTCAAAAAACAAAAAAAAAAAAAACGTGGAAAGCAGAAAAAGGAAGCAGTAGAGATGAGGAAAGGAGATACGCTGGGCGCTGTCTCCGTCAAAACGAGACCCAACACCAAAACAGGATGGTTTTGAAAGAGAAACTGCAGTCTTACCCCTATCAACGCCCTCGGGCCAGTCTCACTGAGGCCTCCCCCTCACCTCGCTCCATCCCTCCCCTCCCCTCCCCTCCCCATCCCTCCTCTCCTCCTCCCCCTCCCTCGCTCC
This sequence comes from Prorocentrum cordatum, assembly GCA_963575745.1. Taxonomy (NCBI): domain Eukaryota; class Dinophyceae; order Prorocentrales; family Prorocentraceae; genus Prorocentrum; species Prorocentrum cordatum. The sequence goes on from CAUYUJ010002158.1 coordinate 174,188, forward strand.
CATCTCCCTCCTCCTCCCTCACCCTTCCCTCGCTCCCTCCCTCCCCTCCCCTCCCCTCCCGTATCCCCCCCGCCCCCTCCACCCGAAACGCTCTGGAGGGGGGGGGGGGGACGCGGGCGGCCCCCCGGCGCCAGCCGCCCGCATTGCCGCAGTGGCCGTCCTGGCCCCGCTGCGGGGACATCGCGATCCTGGGGCGGGGCGGGCGGGCCGCGCGGAGGGCGCGGCGGCGCCAAAGCGGTGCGGAAGACGGACCGCGCGGCGACGTCGACGTCCCCAGAGACCTCACCGCGCGGTCGGTCACCGAGAGAGTTTGGGGTCCTTGTAAGCCCCCGTCGCCCCGAGGCATCCTCGGAGCGCGATGAGCCGCGCGGCCCGCCCGAATCCGCACCGACCCACCGCACGGACAGCGCGCTCACCGCAGAGTTTGGGGGCCCCCGCGGCGCGCAGCCGCGCGGCTCTCGCTTTGGGACTCAGCGCCGCCGCACACACACACACACACACAGACACACACGCGCACGCACATAGACACACACAGACACAGACACAGACACAGACACAGACACAGACACAGACACAGACACAGACACAGACACAGACACAGACACAGACACAGACACAGACACAGACACAGACACAGACACAGACACAGACACAGACACGCACACACACACACACACACACACAAGCACACACACAGACACAGACACAGACACAGACACAGACACACACACACACACACATACACACACACACAAAACACACACACAGGCACACACACAGACACACAGACACACACGCACACACACACACACAACCACAACCACAACCACAACCACAACCACAACCACAACCACACACACACACACACTTGTCGCGAAGTTCCAAAAAAGAAATGATGAAGGAGGGCGGTTCCTTCTTTTTCTGCAGCTCTCGCTTGAGACGCCCTCTGGCTTTCTTACCAGACGGTTGGGCTCGAGCGACGTGTGCAAGGGTCGAGGGCGGTTTCAAGCCGGGTGGTCGCTGAACACCTCCTTGAGACGTGCCCTCCGTCCTCGTCCGCGCCCTGCTGGCTAGAAGCATGGACGGCAGCCCCTTCTCCAAACGGGGCGCTCGCCTGAACTCCAGGGCCGGGCCACGGGGCGCCCTTCTTGAAGACGGGGCACTTCCCGCAGCGACGAGGTACTCTTGCCGCTCCTGCCCCCCGCCCCCGCCCCCCGCCTCCGGAGACCTCGAAGAAATCTGCGCGGCGCCTCTGTGCAGGTCGCCCGGCTTAGGGGTGCCGCCCCGACCCCCCCCCCCGCGCCGCTCCCTCTCTGGGGGGGGGGGCGCCGCCCGTCGGCTGCGCGCGGCCGCTGGAGCTTCCCCGCGTCCTCGTGTTGATGTAGTCCCCCTCCGCGTCCTCGGTCCACCTGGCGGCGCCGAGGCCGCCTCCCTCCGGTCGCCAGAAGATGGACACCCGCAGACTGCCCGAAGCTGGCCCAGAGGCGACCCAGCACGGCCGTGGGACCCGCAAGTCCCGAGGACCGCCCAAGGACCGCCCCTGGACCTCACCCACGGAGTGTGGAAGCCCGCGGAGGCCAACACGAAGCGCTGAGCGCGGTCATCTTCGCGCCCCTGCGGGCGACCCAGAAGGACGTCGCCCCAGATCCGCCCGCAAAACCGACCCAGTGACCCATCCTGGGGTCCGTACTGGCCCAGTCTTCCGACCTGCGTCCGGCCGTGGCCACGAAGGCCCCCAGAAGGCCGAAAAAAAAACGGAAACGCGGAGTAAGACATTTCGATCCTCGGAAGTTCCTCCTCATGGTCCACCCCTTCTCCTCCTCTTCCTCCTCCTCCTCGTCCTCCTCCTCCTTCTCCTTCCTCTTCCCTCCTCTTGCTTCCTCCTTAACTCCTCCTCCTCCTCCTCCCTCCTCCCTCCTCCTCCTTCCGCCTCCTCATCCTCCTCATCCTCCTCCTCCTCTTCCTGCTCCTCCTCCGCCTCCTCCTCTTCCTCCTCCTCCTCCTCCTCCTGCTCCTCCTCCTCTTCCTCTTCCTCTTCCTCCTCCTCCTCCTCCTCCTCTTCTTTCTTCTCCTCCTCCTCCTCCTCCTCCTCGTCCTCCTCCTCGTGTTCTTACTAGCCACCGTATTATTAGTTTTCGTAGTTCTGTTAATAGTATGCGTCTGCTTCGCGTTCTTGCTCTGAGTAAATTTAGTAGTAGTTGTCAAAGACGTGTTCGTTAGATTCGCCTTCGTCTTAGTTGTGTTGTCATTCGCTGTAGTAGTAGTAGTAGTAGTAGTAGAAGTAGTAGTAGTAGGAGGAGTAGTAGTAGTAGTATATTAGTAGTCGTAGTAGTCGTAGTAGTAGTAGTAGTATCCTAGTAGTAGTAAGTAGTGAGGAGTAGCTAGTAGTATCGTAGTCGTATTATGCGTAGTAGTAGTAGTAGTTTGTTGGTAGTAAGTCGTCCGAATTAAGTGTTAGTAGTCGTAGCTAGTAGTAGTATTATTAGCCTAGTTTGGTAACAAAAAAGTAGTAGTAGTACTAAGTACTAGTACTAGTAGTAGTAATAGGGTAAGCAGTAGGATTCGTAGTAAGTAGTTAGGTAAGTAGTAGTAGTAGTGTTGTACTCGTATAAAAGTGTAGTAGTAGTCCGTCGTCGTCGTCGTCGTCGTCGTCGTCGTCGTCGTAGTCGTAGATCGTATTCGTAGTAGTCGTTAGTACGTATAGTCGTCCGTCGTAGTAGTTGTAGTAGTCGTAGTAGTAGTAGTATGGTAATAAGTATCATAGTAGTATAGTCGGTATTAGTCGGAGTAGTCGTATTTAGTGTAGTAGTCGTAGTTCGTAGTAGTAGTATATACGTTTGTAGGTCGATCTTAGTAGTAGTCGTAGTATAATGGTAGTAGTAGTAGTGTACTAGTAATACGAATAGTTGTAGTGCTCGTATAAGTAGTAGTAGTAGTAGTAGTAGTAGTACTAGTACTAGTACTAGTACTAGTACTAGTACTAATACGAGTAAAGTAGAAGAAGTAGTAGTAGTAGTAGTAGTTGTAGTAGTCGTCGTCGTAATAGAAGTAGTCGTAGTAGAAGTAGAAGTAGAAGTAGTAATAATAGTAAAAATAGTACTGGTAGTAGTAGTGGTAGTCGCAGTAGTAGTAGTAGTAGTAGTAGTAGTAGTAGTAGTAGTAGTAGTAGTAGTAGTAGTGGTAGTAATAGTCGTAGTTGTTGTAATATTAGCTGTAGTTGCACTTGTAGGTGTAATTGTAGTTGTCGGTGTAGTTGTAGGCGACTTTTGTAGTAGGAGCAGAAGTAGAAGCAGTAGTCGAAGTAGAAGTAGAAGTAGTAGAAGCAGTAGTAGTAGTAGTAGTAGTAGTAGTCGTAGTCGTAGTCGTAGTCGTAGTCGTAGTAACAGTAGTAGTAGTAGTAGTCGTAGTAGTAGTAGTAGTAGTAGTAGTAGCAGTAGTAGTAGTAGTAGTAATGATAGTGGTGGTGGTGATAAGTTTATTAGTCTTAATATTAGTAGTCGTCTTACTCACGCAGACCGAAAGATTCTCCTCTTGAGTCCCAAATGTCTGAAGCGACGGGCCGTTCAGGTGAGAGGATACATGTAGCGCTCTCTTCGGCTTGGGGTGTGCCATATGCTACGGGAAGAACTGCGGGAGTTGGCCGGGCCCGCTGTGACGTGAGAGCAACCGTATGTTATGGGAGGAGTTGAGGGAGATGGCCAGGCCCGAGCAACCACATGTTATGGGAGGAGTTGAGGGAGGTGGCCGGGTCCGCTGTGGTGCTCGAGCTTCCCATCTTGACACTTGGCTTGTGTGTCCTCAAACTTCCCGTCCTCCCTCATCCCTCCTTCTCCCACCTCTTCCCCCTTCCCCTCATTTCCTCCTCCTTCCCCTTTCCTCCTTCTGCATCCCTCCTCCCTTCTCCTCCTCCTCCTTCCCTTTCTGCCTCCCTCCCACCCTCCTCCCTGATTGTTCCTCCTCTCTTTTCCTTCCTCCCGTCCCTTCTCCCCTCCTCCCCCTCCTTCCTCCTTCCCCTCTCCGTCCTGGGACGACCACACCCTCCCCCGTAGAATCATAGCTTTGGTTAGCAGGTCCACAATTCCGTGGATAGCATGATGCTTCACGTGCGGTGCCTGCGCGGTGCCCCGCGCAGCCCTCATTACTATAAATTTATCCCCAGAAAAAATACTCCGGAAATTGGATCCGCGCAAAGAAGAAATAGGATCCACGACACTGTCGCACACCCGAGGATTCCGATGGATCCATAGATCCAAATGGATCCATCGGAATCCTCATATTCTTAACTCAACATGAAGAAAGTTCGGCCTGGGGATGTATTATTATTAGTAGTATTATTATTAGTATTCTTATTGTTTATGACTCGTATGCTTATTCGTCTTATTATTGCTACTATTATTACTCCTCCTCCTCCTCCGCCTCCTCCTCCTCATCATCATCATCCTCCTCCTCCTCCTCCTCCTCCTCCACCTCTTCCTCCTCCTCCTCCGCATCCTCCTCCTCCCACTCCTCCTCCTCCATCCTCCTCCTCCTCCTCCGCCTCCTCTCCTCCTCCTCCTCCTCCTCCTCCTCTTCCTCCTCCTTCCGCCATCCTCCTCCTCCTCCTCCTCCTCCTCCCTCCTCCTCCTCCTCCTCCTCCTCCTCCTCATCATCATCCTCCTCCTCTTCCTCCTCCTCCTCCTCCGCCTCCTCCATGGGACTGAAACAAATACATACCCTCGTATACCGCTTCCTCCGCGTGTGTCCATACTCGTGCTGGCCGAAGTCCCAGATAGCGACGCCATGGATGCGGATGCGCTTTCTCTCTGCAATCCTCCACTTAGGCCCCTCCCTCGTCCTTCGTCCCTCGACCCCCCGCGCCGCCTGTTGACCTGAAGCGTCACCCCCAGCGGCAGTTCAACGTGGAGCACTTTCATCGGCTTTCCCTCGCGGCCGTTCTGCAGGACAGCGCCCTCGCTGTTATACTTGATGCTGACCTCGTCGTCGTCGTCGTCGTCGTCGTCGTCGTCGTCGTCGTCGTCGTCGTCGTCGTCGTCGTCGTCGTCGTCGTCGTCACCGCCGCTGCCTCGGGGGCTGCTGGACATGTTCCTGGTCAAGCGTGTCCCCAGCCTCTCGCACCAAACTCGAAACCGTGGGGTCCTCTGGGTCTCGCGCAGGGTGCTCTGATCGGCCGCGGGGGGCCTCTCCCTGGATATCCTGGGGGCACCCTCCGCCAAAGACGCCTCCGCCGCAGCCCCATTGGCCGCCGCCGTCGATGCCGCCGCCGTGGTCGACGCCGCCGCCGCCGCCCGCCAGATCTCGAGCGGAGGGCGGAGGCGCGGCACAGAGGCTCGGGCGCGACAGGCCGCGCGACCGCTGTCGGGCCAGCGGCCGCGGGGCCGTGCGGCCCAGAGGCGGGGGCGGAGGCGGAGGGCCGGGGCCCGCCCGCCCCGCGGCCGCGAGGGACAACCGCGCAGATGTCCGGCAAGCTGCACGCCTGGCGGCTCAGAGGCCCCTGCCTGCGTCGGCAACGCGAGCGCTTCGGTCATCATCATCATCATCATCATCATCATCATCATCATCATCATCATCATCATCATCATCATCATCATCATCATCATCATCATCATCATCATCATCATCATCATCATCATCACATCATCATCATCATCATCATCATCATCACATCACATCATCATCATCATCATCATCATCATCATCACAGCAGCACAGCAGCATCAGCATCACCAGCATCATCATCATCAGCATCATCATCATCATCATCATCATCATCATCATCATCATCATCAGCAGCAGCAGCAGCAGCATCATACTCATCATCATCATCAGCATCATCATCATCATCATTACCATCATCAGCATCATCATCAACAGCATCAGCATCAGCATCAGCATCAGCATCAGCCTCATCATCATCATCATCAGCAGCATCATCATCAGCATCATCATCACCATCATAATCATCATCATCATCATCATCATCATCATCAGCATCATCATCCTCAACAACATCATCATCATCATCATCATCATCATCATCGTCAGCATCATCATTAGCAGCATCAGCAGCAGCAGCATCAGCATCAGCATCAGCATCATCATCATCATCATCATCATCATCAGCAGCATCAACATCAGCATCATCATCATCATCATCATCATCAACATCATGATCATCATCAGCATCAGCAGCAGCAGCAGAAGCAGCAGAAGCCTCCTCCTCCTCCACCTCCTCCTCCTCCCTTTCTTCTTCCTCTTCCTCTTCCTCTTCCTGCTCCTCCTCCTCCTCCTCCGCCTTCTCCTCCTCGTTTTCCTCCTCCCTCCCTCCCTCACTCCCTCCTTCCCTCCCTCGTTCCTGCCCTCCCTCGCTCCCTCCCTCCATCCCCCCTCCCTTCATCCCTCCCTCCCTCTCTCCCCCCTCCTCCTCATCCTCAGCCCATCATCATCTATTCCTCCTCTCCTCCTCCTCCCTCCTCCTCCTCCTCCTCCTCCTCCTCATCCTCCGCCTCCTCCTCCTCCTCCTCCTCCTCCTCCTCCTCCTCCTCCTCTCCCTCCTCCCCCTCCTCCTCCTCCTCCTCCTCCTTCCTCCTCCTCCTTCCTCCTCCCCCTCCTCCCCCTCCTCCTCCTCCACCCTCCTCCTCCTCCTCCTCCCATGTTACTCCTCCTCCTCCTCCTCCTCCTCCGCCTCCTCTCCTCCTCTTTCCTCCTCCTCCTCCTCCTCCTCCTCCTCCTCCTCCTCCTCCTCCTCCTCCTCCCTCCTCCTCATCCTCCATTACGTCCTCCTCCCCCTCCTATTACTCCTCCTCCTCCTCCTCCTCCTCCTCCTCCTCCTCCTCCTCCTCCTCCTCCTCCTCCTCCTCCTCCTCCTCATCTTCCTCTTCTTCCCTCCTCCTCCTCCCTCCTCCTCCTCCTCCCTCCTCCTCCTCCCGCCCGCCCGCCCGCGCCGCCCGCCCTCCCTCCCTCCCTCCCTCCCTCCCTCCCTCCCTCCCTCCCTCCTCCCTCCCTCCCTCCCTCCCTCCCTCCCTCTCCTCTCCTCCCCTCCCCTCCCCTCCCTCCCCTCCCTCCCCTCCCTCCCTCCTCCCTCCCCTCCTCTCCCTCCCTCCCTCCCTCCTCCTGGAGGCCGAGAGAAAAAGACCGGCGGGTCCGCGCTGAGGAACTCGTCGGGGAGCGCGGTCAGCACCGGCTTCCCGTCCCACGTCGTCTCGCGGGCGCCTATCCTCGCGCAGAGGGGGGCGCGGCCGACTGGCACGGGAACCCCGGCGAGGGCCACGACCCCGAAGAGAGGCGCGCGCAAGCTCCGCGGCACGGTCGAGGGCGAGAGCAGTCCCGACCTCCAGCATCAGGAAGAACCGCTCGAGTAAGTCCGCGGGCGCCGAGCGAGCGACGATCAAAGCCGGGTCTTGCGCGAGATGACGTAGCGAAATAACGCGGAGGCCTACGCGGGCCGCCGGCGCGGCACGCCACAGTGGAGAAGAGGGCGCTTACGCACGACCTCACGCGGGCAGCTTACGCGCCGATGTAGGCGCACACAACCCCGTTTTTCCCAACCATCCTGTGGTCTTGGGCCCTCGTGTTGAAGAGACAGCGCCCCGCGTCCTCCTCTCCTCTCCTCTCCTCCTCCCCCTCCTCCCTTCTCCCATCTCTGCCTCTGCCCTCTGCATGTCTGTGTTTCGGAGCACCCAGTGCAACGCTTCGTGGCCCCCTAGGGAGCTCCACCGAAGGCCCCAGTGGGAGTCCCTCCTCCCTCCTCCATCCTCCCTCCTATCTCCTCCCTCCTCCCGCCTCCCCTCACCATCAGCTCGCCGTGCTGATAGGAGCGCGTTCCTTTCTTTGCAGCGATAATGGGCATTAAAGGGGGGGAGGGGCCAGACGGGGGTATCATGTAACGCCTCCCCCCCGCCGTGCGCACGGCGGCAGTGCCCGGAGCGCACTGGGGGAGGGGGGAGGGGCGTTACGTTAGCTCGGCGGTGGACAAACCTCCCTTTAGTAGACCTCCCCTTAATTAGTGAAAACGGCCTGGGACCGAAACCGACGGACCTGGACCCGCAAAAATGACGGCCGCGACGCCCTCTCGCGAACCGAAAACGGCCAATTCCTTAATCGACGTGGTATGTCCACCCCCGAACGTTAGAGGGGGGGGGGGCCGGGGGCTGTACTGCCCAGTACGCCCCAAGCGGTAAGGAAACACGCTCCATAGCCGCCGAGGGGCTTCCGCCGCGGGCAGGGCGCCGGGTCCTGAGCACGTGCGCGGAGCCGCCCTGGTCGACGAGGAACGCGCCGCCGATGGCGACCTCCTGCGCTCGCAGCGGGAGGGGCGAGATCTTCGAGGTTCGGGGGCTTGGCTGCCCCGATACGCAGCACGCAACACGAAGCGTATTGATACGGAGCTCCACACGTAGACTGAAAACGTAGGTCTGACGCGATGTGTTCGCCAAAACGTGGGCCAATACGTTGAGCCAACACGCAACGCATCGATACGGACGTTTTGAGCACGGTGCGTGCTGCGTATCAAAACGGGCGTATCAAGTCAGCTAAGTTCGGAGGTCGACTATCGTGGGTGGCAGCTCTGCGGGAGGTCGTCTCGCCTGTCCGCTTCCCATGGGCCTCTGATCCTTCAAGAGAAGGACCAGATGGGCCAAGGAGCACCACAAAGGTGGCCCCAGGATGCCTCCAAGAGCCAGCCGGGAGAACTTCACGGGCGCGGATAATCCGGACTAAAGGGGACGAAAAGGCTACTAAGCTAGATTACGCCAGATCAGGCTGGATTAGGCTGGATGAGCCTGGTTGAGGTGGACTAGGCCGGATTAGGCTGGATTCGACCCAATGGAATACCAGGGCCGAAGCTTCCTCAACTCAACCTCCCAAGAGTTGCAACCTAATTTACAATGTTGTTTGACGTGCTTGTTCCTTTCTGAACCTCCCGGGGTGGTTCTCGTCGCCGCGGCTGGACTCCCCATCGAGATCTGGCCAAAAAGCACCCTTGGACGCGTCCAGGGTCCAAGAGAGATGATTGACCTCCAGCCTCTACCGACTCGAACAGTCGTGCCATAGTTTAGGGGTACAGTGGAGGACCGACCACAAGAAGCCTTCCACAAGAAACCCTACCCTGAGACCCCAGGACGTCCGTCGATGTCTGGCGTGGGAGCGTCGCGCTTCCCATGGCAGAACCACCGAAACATACCAGGCACCCAGGGCACACTGGAGGCAAGCAGGGTGTTTAGTTGGCATGGGTCTCCACTGTAATGGATCGCACTATTCCCATCGAAATCCCACCAGGCCTGTGGACTGAGGTGATCCCCCCGATCTCTCTGCACTGTTCCCCAAGCAGTCCTCCTCCTCTCCTCTTCATCCTCATCCTCCTCCTGGGTTTACAACTGTCCTCAACCTCCTCCTCCTCCTCCTCTTCCTCCTCCTCCTCCTCCTCCTCCTCATCCTCCTCCTCCTCCTCCTCCTCCTCCTCCTCCTCATCATCATCATCATCATCATCATCATCATCATCATCATCCTTCTCTTCCTCCTCCTCATCATCATCGTCATCATCATCATCATCATCATCATCATCATCATCATCATCATCATCATCATCATCATCCTTCCCTGCAGGGTGCTTCTTGGCATGGGCCTCCTGTGCCTCAGGGGCGCCGCGCGCGGGCCCGGGAGACCGCCCACACAACAGGCTCGGGAGGTAAAAGGCGTGCCCCCTGGCGGGGGAGGAGGAGGAGGAGGAGGAGGAGGAGGAGGAGGAGGAGGAGGAGGAGGAGGAGAGTGTCGGGATGGACTCCGGGAGGACTCCAGGGTTAGGTTGCTCCCATCGTATTTAAGGACCGCATCCCAGAAATCATGTCGAGCACCCAGAAAGATGTCGAAACGGTGTCGAACGAATGTCGCCTCCCAAGGCCCGACACGTGTAAAACCTCAAGTTCCGGTACTTTCTTGGTGCTCGAAATTCTGGTGATCAAGGCTAAAGTAGGTGGGGACATCATAGCTCCAGGGACCAGTTTTGAGCGGGGTGTGGTCAGAGGACGCCAACTGAGCGACGATCAAAATCGGGTGAGATGACATAGCGACCTTACGCCGCGGCTTACGCGGGCCGCCAGCGCGGAGCGCTGCAGTTGAGACAAGGGCGCTCACGCGCGACCTTACGCGAGCAGCTTACGCGCGAAAGTCGGCGCAGCCGAACTCGTTTCCCTGCGTCGCTCAACTGGGCTCCGACAAGGAGTTTGGCCATGCCCATGCCTGGGCCCCGGATCGGCCATAAGCGCACTGCCGGCATGGCCCTCCAGGCAAAAGAACAGAACAAGCCCTGGGCCCAAGACTGACCTGACCAGGATCCGGGCGGCGATGCATGGTCGGCACCTCCTGGTGGGGAGGGGGAGGCGAAGGGCAGGAGGCAGTGGAGATTGAAGGCGCCCAGGGGCACACACAAATCAATTGAGACAATTCCCAGGATTCCACGTATTTCCCCATGAGATTCGTCTTCCCCACCACTTCCCGTATTTCTCAGATTTTCCTGGGAATCGATGTTTATTTGTATCTTTGATCCTTTTCCCCCTGAAAGAAAGAGGACGAAGAAGAGGAAGCAACGGAGACAACAGAGGAGTGAGATGCAGGATGAGGCAGGAGGAGGAGAAGGATGCGTCAGAAACAGCAAATGAGGATGAGGAGGAGAAGTCCTGCAGAAGGCGGGAGGCAATGGAGAAGGAGGAGGCAGCGATCGGGAGGCAAGAGGCAAGAAGCGCTGGAGGAGGGGGAGGTCCGCGGAGGCCTCCGGAGACACGGAGGCCCCGCGGAAGAACCCTGGAGCCTCCGACGGCCCAGAGAAGGCCAGGAGCGTTCAGAGAGGCAGGAGGGGGCGACGAGTGGCGGAGGCTGGGAAGTTGCTTCAGGGGGTGAGGGCAGCACAGGGCAGGGTGAAAGAAGGTGCACATCCCGTGCGCCTCCGGGGCCCCAGGGTCCCCCTGAGGGCTCCTGACCCTGCAACCCTCGATTCCCCCCATCGGCATTGTCTTCTCGGCATCAGTGCCACTGCGTCGACGGTAGGCAAGGCACCTGTGCATGATAGCGTTTCTGCTCGAAACCGCTGAGCAAACGAGGGTACAGCCAAGGTTGCAGAGCCTTGGCCGAGCATAAAAACATGGTCGCCAGAGCGCGTGTGCTGCCCCTCCCCCAACATCGCTTATCGCTCCCCCCCGTTGCAATACGCCCGACGGGGCAGGAGGGGGAGCCAGGAGCGGCCGGAGAGCGGGGCGGGGAGCGTCCTTCGTCACGCTGAGGCCGTTGGTGATCGGGGTCGGCAGGTACCGCGCCTATCTTGGGCCGCCGCGGGGCATCCGAGGGCTGGTGGGCCAGGTTCCAGGGAGGTAGGAGGAGGAGGAGGAGGCGGAGGAGGCGGAGGAGGAGGAGGGAAGGAGGAGGCGGAGGCGGAGGAGGAGGAGGAGGAGGAGGAGGAGGCGGAGGAGGAGGAGAGGAGAAGAGAGGAGAGAGGAGAGAGGAGAGAGGAGAGAGGAGAGAGGGTGCATGTACTCGAGCGCTTCCCGGTATTCGAACCACTGGACGCCTCCAGAAGCCTTGGCGAACCTCCTGGGACGAAGAAAAGGAGAGGGAGGGGGAAAGAGCGCGCAGCCCACGGCGTAGATCTCCCGTCCCTTACCGTGGCGCAGAGCTCCGATCTATCCGCACAGTCGGACGTGGAGCAGGGCAGTGATCCCAAGAGGGTGCGCGATGGGGGGGGGGAGCGCGCAGCCAACGGATCTCGGGATCGGGCCCTGCGCAGGGCGGCGCGGCGGGGCCTCGGCCCTCGGATGAAGGAAGGGAGGCGGCGAGGGGAACGAGGAGCGCGGAGCGAGGAGCGAGGGGAACAAGGAGCGAGGAGCGAGGAGCGAGGAGCGCGGGGCGAGGAAGGGACGTAGCAGGGGAGCGAGGAGCGAGGGGCGAGGAGCGGGAGGGAGGCCCACAGGGCGAGTGGGAAGGCCAGGGGGGAGGCAGTTTGGAGGGCGGGGGGGGGAGCAGGAGAAGGCCAGGGGAGAAGGGGGGGGGGGGGGGGGGGGAGCGAGGTGGAAAGGGAGGGGGAGCAGCAACAAAGAAAACAAGCTCCCCCTCCTCTCCCACCTCCCCCCCTCCTCTCCCACCTCCCCCCCACCCACTCCTCTCCCACCTCCCCCTCCTCTCCCACCTCCCCGTCCTCTCCCACTTCCCCCTCCCCCTGCCCCTCCCCCACTCCATCACCTCCACCTTTCCGCCCAAACGCTCCATGCTGTTGCATCAAGTCCGCGCGCAACGTCAGGAGGAGGGGGAGCAGTAAGGCGGAAGGGCGGGAAAGAGAGGGGTGGGGGGGAGCGGGACGAGGAGAGGCGCGGAGAGGAGGGGCGAGAGCAACTGATGCAGCGCTGCGGAGGAGGAGGGGAGGATGGGGAAAAGGAAGGGAACGGAGCTGAGCGCTGCGGAGAGGAGGGGCGAGGGCAACTGGTGGAGCGCTGCGGAGAGAAGGAGGGGGGGAGGAGGAGAGAAGGAAGGGAACGGAGCAGAGCGGAATGGTGGGGGGGGCAAATGATAACGGAACCCGGGGCTAGACTCTCTGCGCGCATCTACTCGCGCCCTCCGCCTGCGTAGATTGTCGATGGCACCCCTCACTCTGTCGCCTGCCCCCAGGTGCTCGAGCCTCACCCGAAGCCCTGGCGCGACTGCGGTTCGAAGCTGGCGGGAGACATGTACGTGCCTTAGGCGGTGCGCGAACATTCCGTTCGGAGTAACATCGGCGACAGCGGTCGTCCGGAAGCTGCAGGATGCGCCCCCGGGCGGAGGGGCTCCGCTCTGTCACGGTGCTCCCCGAGCAGCGCGCTTCCTGGATGCATCCGCACAGTAGCGTCTGACGTCGGACACGAGTTGAGAAAGCATCTGAGGCGGCTCTCGGGCGGAAACGCCTCCGCCCAGGGGAGAGAGGGGGAAGGCAGCAGCTATCGCCAAGAATCTCGGGCTCATCGAATATGACTCGGAGTACGCGGCTGGCATGGCTCAGCGGCACGCCCGGGGACGGACGAACCCTCGACTTGTTTTTCGTCTTCGTCACATATTGTATCAGGTTGCTAGTCATGGTGGTTCAGGAAAGTGAGACGCCACACTGGGCAATATTCGAACGAACGTGCTGATCATCTGGCCGAATGTGATGCCAGTTGGAGTGTTTGTGGCCCTGCTGGTTTTCATCGCTGGGCGGGCCTCGAGGACAGGAAGCCCCATGTCAAACTTCCTTGAAGAGTGTATCCTCCTCCTCCTCCTCCGCCTCCTCCTCCTCCGCCTCCTCCTCCTACCTCCCTACATGCATACATATACATATATATATATATATATATATATACTACGTATACATGCATACATGCATGCATACATACATACCATGCATACATGCATGCATACATACATGTACACATGCATACATACATGCATGCATACATACACACGCACATACAAACCTACATATATATATATATATGTATATATGCATAAAGGCATGCATACCTGCATGCATGCATGCTTGCATAGATACATGAATGCATATATGCATACATATATACACACACACCTACAGACACGCATACATACACACACATACATACATACATACATACATCCATACATACATACATACATGCATACATGCATGCATACATACATACATACATGCATGCATGCATGTATGCATGCATGCGTGCATGCATGCGTGCATGCATACATACGCAAACATACATGCATACATTCATGCATACGTACGTACATACATGCATGCATGTATGCATGTATGCATGCATGCATACATACATACATACGCAAACATATATGCATACATTCATACATACGTACGTACGTACATACATACATACATGCATACATACATACATGCATACCTGCCTCCCTACCTACGTGTATGCATGCATATATACACACATACATGTATACATACATATATATATATATATATATATACATACATGCATACATACAGACAGACAGACAGACAAACAGACAGACAGACATACATAACATCACAGTACAGTACATTACATTACATTACAGTACATTACAATACAATACAGTACATACATACATACATACATGCATATATACAGACAGACATGCAGATACAGCTATACAGGTATACCTATATATATGTATATAGATTCATATATATATATATACATACATATATATATATATATACACAGTGTAGCAGTGCAGCTGCAAACTGTCGTGACACGCTTTTCGGATCGGTGTCCCTTGTAAGAGGGCAGGCCGCTCATTTGAGAGTGGCTCCAGACACTGCAGCAGTTCTTCTGACTACTTGGAACATGGCCCTCGAGTGTATGACTCATTGTCTGTCCTCTGGGCCGCATCGAATCCGGGTGCACAGTGTACCAGCACACAGGCGCTGGGACATCAGGACAAGGCCACTGAGGCCCGTTGCTCCGACTTGCCGCAACGCCCGTCGAGGAGTCGCAGCAGCACTCACTCTGACGGGCGGCGAGCTTGGAGGCGGCAGCCATGCACCAACACCATCCCTGGGCCGCCCTGGGCCCCTGCGACCCGAGGAGGAGGAGGAGGAGGAGAAGGAGGAGGAGGAGGAGGAGAACGAAGAGGAGGAGGACGACCCCCTTTCCCATGGAATGGTGTACACAGCTTCCTGGCCTCGCTCCGGCGGGTCGGACCCACACATCGTCCTGGGGCCCAGGATGGCCCTGGCCAGGGATGGTGGCGCACGGCTGCCGTCCGTGGACCTGAGACCCGCCGCGGACTGGGGGGCTCTGGGTCGTGGCAGTGCTGCTGCCGCCGCTGCCGCCGATGCTGCCGCAGAATGCCGCTGTTTGAGCCTACCGCGACATGCTCTTAGAACCCAAAAATGTTCCAGGAACGAGAACAGTGTTCTGAGGACACAAAGCCGGTGTGCTTCAAAACAAGACGGCCCCAGCCAGAAATGCTCTGAGAACATCTCGTGCAGACCACAAGAGGTTACTGGAAAAAACTCTGGTGGGCCTGTGTAGGCGAGCCAGGACCCCTCGCCACTGCTTGAGCTTTTCTCCGCTGCACGCCGCGCTCCGGCCTTCGGCGAGGAGGCACGAGTCTCTGGGCGCTTGGCGCCCAGCAGCCACTGCACTGGCCCCCTAGGGGTGAGCACATGCCCACGGGATCTCACCGCCATCGGGGGCGGCCAACGAAGGGGGGCGTCCAAGAGGAGGGGGCGCTAATCACGGCCGGCGGCACGTGCACGGCCCAAGGGGGAGGGGGGGGCGGGGAGGTATTGAAACAAGATGTGGCGCCACGAGATCTGGGGAGATATCCTGGCCCCCGCCATGAGACCCACACCCCTAGCCTTGGGTCGGGCATGTCCTCCTGCAGGCGGATTTGGGACGAACCAACCAAAAAATAGAAACGATAAAAAAGTCAAAAACAGCCCCCCTATAGTCGAAAAATCGTCCCCTGACGATTCGTTGACTAGCCGCGAGTATTCCTCCTGCCCTGGTCCTCACCGCTCTCTTTCGCGCCCCAGACGCCAGGAGGGGCCGCCACCGCCTCGAGGAGGCGCCACCTCCTCCGGGAGGCGAGCCTCCAGGAGCCCAGCCCCAGAGCCTCCCGAAGCGCCCCCGGGCGTCCAACGGACTCCTGAAGCTTCGGCCCCTGGAGCCTCGGCTCCAGAGAGGCCCCGGTGACCCCCCCTCGTGGACCCCTCTTGACGCTCCGGTTGCAACTCAGGGTAGCCTCCCATACCGCCTTGTCGCCGACGCTTAGTCGACGCTAAATCGACGCTAATCGACGCTGAATCAGCGCAAATCGACGCTAACCGACGCCAAATCGGCGGCATGTCATCGACTCCTGGAGGTTTATCAACGCTGATCGACGCGAAAGACGGAAGTACGAGGGTACACAGGGCTTCCGTGACTTGCTACCGAACTGGACGCTTCCCAGGGCGAGAGGCCGAGCCGCACCGCCAATGCCCGAGGCCGGCATGCCGGCGCGGCGCACCCGCCCGGGGGGCTCATCACGCGACCGTCGCGCTCTTGGCGCGCGCGCGCGCGGTCCGCCGTGCACTGGCCGCGGCTGCACGGCTGCCGTGCACTGAAGCGTTACCGGGTGGCTGCCAGGCAGGCGAGGAGGCCGGGGGTCGACTTGGCACGCTGGCCCTGTTCGCTATCGAGCCCCACTGTGCTCGAGAGAGCTGGCCAGGTCCGGCTCGG
>CAUYUJ010002158.1:199458-262412 GCA_963575745.1 Prorocentrum cordatum
AACAACGGCAGCGGCTGCTGCTGGGCAGGCGGCCTTCTGTCTCAACTAGACCACGTCCGCAGCGGCGCGGACGGCGAGTCCTGTTCAAGACGGACAAGAACCGCTGCTTGGGCATCGTACCCACTCTTTCCGCACCCATTTCGATCGTGCCGATCCTCGTGCCGCAGCTGCATGGCGTGCATGTGGGGCAGGACGATCAGGCACAGCAGTACCACGACGCCGGCCAGCAGCCAGCACAGGCGCTCCCTGCTGCTCTTCTGGCGGCTCGCGGCCTTCTTGAGCTCGCTGGTGGTATCCCTCGCCGGCCGACGGGGAGGTACGGGCCGGCCGGGGACCAGGGCGCCTACCCTCCTCCTCCTCCTCCTCCTCCTCCTCCTCCTCCTCCTCCTCCTCGTCCTCCTCCTCCTGCCTCCCTCCCTCCCCTCCCTCCCTCCCTCCTGGAGGCCGTCTCATGAGCGTGACTCCCCTTCTGTGCTCTGGTCAGGGGTACCTCGCCAGCGTCACACCAGGACCGCCCGTGTCGCTGTCTCGCTGTCTCCGCTGTGCACAGTTGCCCTGTCCTGTGTACTGGCTTCACTGTACTTTTAGGTCGGGCGTCTCCTCCTACAGGCGGATTCTGGAAAAAATGAAAAATAGCCCTACCAAAAATCCAAAAATACGTATTAATAATCGAAATATCGTCCCCTCGCTATTTTTTTCTGTTTTCGGATATTCCTCCTGTAGAGGAACAGGCCCGACTTAACCGTACTTGTCTGCTTGGTGCCCGCGCAGAGCTTCTGCCAGTTGCAGCGTCGCACTCCGCTGATAGGCAATCGTCTTCATCCGCGTCGCAGTCCAAAAAAGAACCTAGAGGTCCCCCACATGGGGTCCGAGTAGACCGGACCAGAGAGTCGCGCCGCATCGCCGATGCGTCGGTGACGTCGGCGATGCCTCGGCGCCGTCGGCGTGGAGAAGATCGGACCCCACATCGAGCTGCATCGCCGATGCATCGGCGATGCGGCGCGATCCCCCGACCACATCTACTCTGACCCCATCCGCAGGCCTAGACTCTCGAAGACCACCGCCACCCTGGAGAAGACGAGACGGAGGTGTTTCGTCATCTTCGACGTGCGGCGGCCGTTTCTGGGCTCCAGTGCGGCATATATAGACATATATAATACGAAAGGGCAACAACAACCAACAACAAAAACAACAATTAGCCTGGCGAAGGACCCAACCATATGCAGCTGCGAGTACCGCACGGATATGAGACGAAGGAGGGGGCACGCAAACTAGGCCCCTCTTCTCATAGGCACCGCGCCACTGGGGCCTTCGGTGGAGCTCCCTATGGGGCCACGAAACGTGTGAAGGGTGTGCCGAAATGGGCTGCCGGACCCTGGGGCCTTCGGTGGAGCTCCCTATGGGGCCACGAAACGTGTGAGGGGTGTGCCGAAATGGGTGGTGGGGAGGCATGCGAACGCAGCCACTGGGGCCTTCGGTGGAGCTCCCTATGGGGCCACGAAACGTGTGAGGGGTGTGCCGAAATGGGTGGTGGGGAGCCACTGGGGCCTTCGGTGGAGCTCCCTATGGGGCCACGAAACGTATGAGGGGTGTGCCGAAATGGGTGGTGGGGACGCATGCGAACGCAACCACTGGGGCCCCTTCGGTGGAGCTCCCTATGGGGCCACGAAACGTGTGAGGGGTGGGCCGAAATGGGCGAGGGGCGGCATGCCAACTCTGCCACTGGGGCCTTCGGTGGAGCTCATTATGGGGCCACGAAACGTGTCAAGGGTGTGTCGACATGGGTGGCGCGGACGCATGCGAACCCTGCCACTGGGGCCGTCGGTGGAACTCCCAATGGGGCCACGAAACGTGTGAGGGGTGTGCAAAAGTGGGTGGGGGCGGCATGCGAACCCTGCCACGGGGGCCTTCGGTAGAGCACCCTATGGGGCCACGAAATGCGTGAGGGGTGTGCCAAAGTGGGGTGGGGGCGGCATGCGAACCCTGCCACTGGGGCCGTCGGTGGAGCTCCCTATGGGGCCACGAAACGTGTGAGGGGTGTGCCAAAGTGAGATGGGGGCGGCATGCGAACCCTGCCACTGGGGCCTTCGGTGGAGCTCCCTATGAGGCCACGAAACGTGTGAGGGGTGTGCCAAAGTGGGGCGGGGGCGGCATGCGAACCCTGCCACTGGGGCCTTCGGTGGAGCTACCTATGGGGCCACGAAACGCGTGAGGGGTGTGCCAAAGTGAGGTGGGGGCGGCATGCGAACCCTGCCACTGGGGCCTTCGGTGGAGCTACCTATGGGGCCACGAAATGCGTGAGGGGTGTGCCAAAGTGGGGTGGGGGCGGCATGCGAACCCTGCCACTGGGGCCGTCGGTGGAGCTCCCTGTGGGGCCACGAAACGTGTGAGGGGTGTGCCAAAGTGAGGTGGGGGCGGCATGCGAACCCTGCCACTGGGGCCTTCGGTGGAGCTACCTATGGGGCCACGAAACGTGTGAGGGGTGTGCCAAAGTGGGGTGGGGGCGGCATGCGAACCCTGCCACTGGGGCCTTCGGTGGAGCTACCTATGGGGCCACGAAACGTGTGAGGGGTGTGCCAAAGTGGGGTGGGGGCGGCATGCGAACCCTGCCACTGGGGCCTTCGGTGGAGCTCCCTATGGGGCCACGAAACGTGTGAGGGGTGTGCGGAAATGGGAACTAATGGCAATGGCGATGATGATGATGATGATGATGATGATGATGATGATGATGATGATGATGATGACGATGATGATGCTGGTGGTGATGACGATGATGATGCTGGTGGTGATGATGACAGGATGGTTGGGAACTAATGGCGATGGCGATGATGATGACGATGATGATGCTGGTGGTGATGATGACGAGGATGATGATGATGATGATGATGATGATGATGATGATGATGATGATGATGATGATGATGATGATGATGATGATGATGATGATGATGATGACGATGAGTATGATGACGGCGATGGGAGGAGGGAGGAGGGGGGAGAGGAGGAGGAGGAGAGGAGAGGAGAGGAGAGGAGACGCGGGGCGCTGTCTCTTCAAAACGAGGACCCAACACCACAGGATGGTTGGGAATAATGATCCCAGTGCGACCCTACCTAGGAGTTGGAGCATCTAGGAAAGCAACATCTACATATACACCGACAGCTACATTAACATCTACACCTGCATCTACATCTACGTCAACGTCAACAGCGAGACTCACATCTACATATACATATACACCTACATCTATACCTACGTCTACATATACATATACATCTACACCTACATCCACATCTACACCTACACGTACATATCTATCTACAGCTACACGTTCGCATTGGTTTTGATGTTGTTTTGCATTGCCTTGCCTTTGCTGTTGCTATGTTATGCATATGCCTTGCCTTTGCGTTCCCTTTGCTTTGCATTGCCTATGCTGCGCTATGCTATGACATGATTTGTTATGCTGCGCTATGCTATGCTATGCTGGGCTATGCTATGATATGCTATGCTGCGCTATGCTATGCTATGCTATGCTATGCTATGCTGCGCTATGCTGTGCTACGTTATGCTATGTTATGCTATGATGCGCTATGCTATGCTATGATATTATATGCTGCGCTATGTTATGCTATGCTATGATATGCTATACTATGTTATGCTATGCTATGCTATGCTGCGCTGTGCTATGCTAAGCTATGTTATGATATGCTGTGTTATGCTGCGCTATGCTATGCTATGATATGCTATGATATGCTATGCTGCGCTATGCTATGATGTGATGTGTTATGATATGATATGCTATGATATGATGTGCTGTGCTATGCTATGCTATGCTAATGCTGCGCTGCGTTGCGCTAAGCTAAGCTGAGCTAAGCTAAGCTAAGCTAGGCTAGGCTAAGCTAAGCTAACCTAAGCTAAGCTAAGATGAAATAAGCTAAGCTAAGATGAGATAAGCAACGCTAAGCTAAGGGGACGCAACTGGGGGAACCGCGGGGCGGGGACTGGGGGAACCGCCCGGGGCGTTTTACACTGCCCGGCCCCTTTAAGCAAACAAAGTAAGAACCCTCTAGGCAGAGCCTAGGTAGGGAAAAAACGAGCTGGGGGGTAACAGAGTTTGGGGGCCCGCTTTGGAGGGCATAAAATCCACCCCCATGATGATCACCCCGACACGCGAAGCCGTTCAGCAAACGCACCCACAGAAGGAATCGAGCAGGGAGGGCAGGGCTGTTTCGTAAACGCCCAGGGTCTTTCAGCACACGCCATATCGTCGGGTCCGGGTGGCCTTTCCTCCCCTGACGCGGGCTGGAAGAAGCTACGCGCCGTGGGAGGTCCGTCCTGGGACGGGGCGCGGGGGCGGGGTCTCCAGGGCAAGCGGCGGCAGCGGGGGGCCACGGGATGGCTGCCACGGTCGCCGTCGTCGTCGTCGCCGCCGCCGCCGCCCTCGTCTTCTGCGTCGTCCTCGACGCCCGTCGCTGGCGCCGACGCCCTCGGCGGAGACCGGGGGGGGGAGGCAGGCGACAAGGAGCAACGGGAGGCCCCAGGGGGGAGGGGGGGCAGTGGGGGGGGGTCCCAGCTGGGGCCAGCCCAGGCATGTCCTCTACAAGCGGAGCTCGGAGGAAACATCATTAAAAAGGATTCGTCTTGGCCAAAGAATTCTCGAAAAATCGTTCCCGGACTGTTTTGTGACTATTTCTGAGCATTTCTCCTGTAATTGAGCGGGGACCGACCGTCCCGGCATTCTTATAGGCCTACCACGACATGTTCTTAGAACCCAAAAATGCTCTAAGAACAAGAACAGTGTTCTTAGAACCTAAGCACGATGTGTTCAAACGAGACAGTCCCACCAGAAGTGTTCCCAGAACATCTCGTGCAAACCCACAAGAGGCTCTTAGAACCTTCTCTGGTGGGCCTCTAGGCGAGCCAGGAAGGGGCGAGCCAGGAAGGACGCTTCGCCACTGCTCTCAGGTCGGGCGTGTCCCCCTACATGGGGATTTTGGGCGAAAAATCAAAAAATACCCCAAGCAAAATCATACAAATACTCCAAAAAAACAAAATACTCCAAAAAATATTCAAAACAATGAAACGCTCCACCATAATCAGTAAATCGTTCCCACGCTATGTTTACCTACATTTGAGCATCCCTCCTGCAGAGGGACAGGCCCGACTCAAGACTGCTCGATGCAGCGGGACACGCCCGCCCAGCCCCCGAGGCGCGGCGGGCAAGAGCGCGAGCGGGCCGCGTGGGCCGCTTCCCTCGCTGCGCTCGCCGCTGCGGGCCCCCGGGCCCCAGCGCGCGGGGGGAGGCCCGGCCGCCCAGGCGCACCGCGGAGGGCCTCGCCACCCCAGAGAGGAGGGGCAACGACAGGAGGAGGAAGGAGGAAGGAGGAAGGAGGAAGGAGGAGGAGGAAGGAGGAAGGAGGAAGGAGGAAGGAGGAGGGAGGAGGGAGGAGGGAGGGGGGGAGCTGGCATCAGGGGGGGATGCATCGGCCTGGAATCGACGATGATGACGTCGCCGCTGGATCGGCGATGTGACCCTCCGAGGCCGGCGAACCCGCACCTTCCTGGGCGGGGTGGGGCTGTCAGGCCCCCATCGGCGATCCATGGCCGATGGGGGGTCGAGGCTTCCCCCCCCAGGCCTTGTCTCCCCCCCCCCTCCCCGACCCCACCCCTATCGCTGCCCCCGAAGGAGTGGAGGCGCCGCGGCATGATCTTGGGGCTCAGCGTTAGGTCGGGCATGTCCCCCTGCAGGCGGATTTTCGACGAGAAGCAGGAAATAGTTAAAGAATGCTCAAAAAATAACCGACCAAACAATCGAAAAAAAAGGCGCCTGACTATTTCTTGACTATCTTTGAATACTCCTCCTGTAGAGGGGCACGCCCGACTTGGGCTCAGCCCACCGGCAGCCCCCCTCCGACATGCAGGAACCTGAGCGGGCCCCTCTTTTAGGGAACCGAACCCTATACACCGACGCCTGTCTAGCCTCAGACTGAATCTCGCACAGGGAAGTGGATCCTGGTGCAGACGGGATCCTGGTGTATACATTCTTCGTTGTTTCCCCAGGAAAGCGGGGAAATAGATATACACCACACCACCCCGACGTCGTCCCCGACCCTCAGAAAAGTCCCGAGATTGAAAAAACGCCTGCCACTGGTAATGTTGAAGGGGCCCCAGGACACACAAATAAATACACACAAATAAAAAGCTTCCCCATATTTTCCCATATTTTCTGGAGTTTTGTCTTCCCCCCCACTTCCCATATTTTCCCAGATTTTCAAGGGAATCGACGATTAATTGTGTCTGTGTGTGTTTTTCCCTCTCCTGAAATGTATATGCTCCAGTTTCTGGTCTTTCCCTGCTCCCCTCGCGCCCTCCGTCTGCTCCTCTCGCCCTGCGTGCCTCCCCGCCCGCCTCCGGGTGCATCCCCCCGCGCTGCTTCGATCGGCCGCGAGCCCCGGGGAGCGGGAAGCGAGAATCGGGCCGGGCAAAGGGGGGGGGGGTAGCATTGAGGCGGGCCTGTCCCCCTACAGGGTGACTTTGGGCGAAAAATCCCCGAAATAAGCAAAAATAATCAAAATAAGACGTCCCCTGAATATGTTTGACTACTTTTGGATATTCCTCCTGTAGAGGGACAGGCCCGTAGCTGATTTTCCCGGCGCCGGGGAGGCGCCCAGGTATGTCAAGGAATGGGCCCGGCGGCGGGGCCGAAACCAGCTGCATGCAGCAGATTTCACACCCCCCACCCTTCCCTATTCCCCCCCTTTCGTTCGGCCCGAGAGACGGAGCGGGCCTTCTCCGAAGGCTCGGAAGTCCCCCACCCTTCTGAGAAGTGTCCTACGCCCTCCCCGAGGGCACAGGAAACTTCGCGGCAGGCGCGAGGGCTTCTGGGAGAAGTCCCGCGGCCTTCTGAGGAGGCCATCTCCCTCTCACTTCCCCCTCGCTCGCCGCCGAAACCCGCCTCCGGTGCATGCGCCCACTTGCTTTAGGTCGGGCATGTCCCCCTACAGACGGATTTGGGACGAAAACTGAACAATAGCCAAAAAAAATCAAAAATCGCCCCCCAAAAATACCCAAGAAATAGTACCCAGAGCATCTTGGGACTATTTCTGAATTCCCCCCCTGTAGAGGGACACGCCCGGCTCAACCTTTGCTTGGACCGGCACCGGACCGTCGTGCACCCCCTGGTGCCCGAGGACGTCGCGCGCAGAAAAAACTGGGGGGGGGGGGGCTGGCCTCGTGCTGCTGGAGGAGGCCTCCGCGTGGCTCTCGATGGTCTCCATCTGCTGCCCCTGCTCCTGCGGAGAGGAGGGCGAGGGGCCCCGGCCTCTCCACACGGGTGCGAGAGCAAAGAAGCGTGGAGGGGCCCAGGGACACCACGAATGCATGGACACAAATCTGAGGAAGATGGCCCCTGACGCCCCCCAGAGGCCCCCGAGGGCCCTCCAAGAAGGGCCCAAGAGGCCTCTATCACGCCCCCAAGAAGCTCCCCAGAGGCCCCCACGAGGCCCCCAAAAGCCTCCCGCATGCCCCCCTAAATATTCCAAGAAGCCCCAGAGAGGCGTCCCAAGAGACCCTCATATTCATCCAGGAGGCTCCTAACCCAAGGTACAACTTCCACGATCGTCTCAAACACTCACTCCTTGTGGCGGTCGGCGGAATGGCGCAAGCCACTTGAATGAGAAGACTTGAACCTAAAGATGCCCCACATGTTCCACTCTGGGGGGGGGCCCTGGGACGCCCCGGGAGGCACTGTGGGGCCTTGGAATTGGAGGGCACGAGATCCCCCGAAAGCCCTGGGAAGCCCTGGGAAGCCTGACAACACACGGCTGGAGCCAAATGTGGAGCACGTGGAGAACGCTCGGTAGGCCACATACGTTGACACACACAGTCGGGAACTTTTGGATAGCGCGTCGCCACGGCAGGCCCCGGCGACAAGCCATGCATTGCGAGCAGATGGCGTGTCGCTCCGCTCCCGGGGGGGGGGTAGGCTCGGAAAGGCTCGGAACGTGGAGGCGTGGAGACGGGAAGCTGACAGCGTGCCGCACCGAAGCGCGGTCGCCAGAACTGGCGGTGCGACACGCCATCCCAAAGTTCCCGACCGGAAGGGCAGAGCGCTGGTAGAGCACCTCGCCGTGCGCAACCAAGGCCAGACCGGTCACGTGATGCGTATCAACCTCCCTGGTAGAGCTCCAGAAGCCCACCCAAAACCCCGTGTAAGCGCCGAGGGACTTCCAGGACACCCCCCCCCCCATGTCGTGCCACCAGACTTGCCGCTGGGGCGGGGCATGCGTTTCGCCTGAGACTTCCTCGACGTCTACGACATTCAAGCTCACAATGTCCGACAGCCACACGGACGGAGGGCGCATGGTTTTCAAAATGGGGCTCTCGCGTGGGCGCCGCGCGCACTCGTCGTACAAAAGCACAGCTGCCCGGAAGGAGAGCGGGCGTTTTTTTGGTGGGGCTGTCGC
The DNA here is from genome assembly GCA_963575745.1 of Prorocentrum cordatum. Lineage (NCBI taxonomy): Eukaryota > Dinophyceae > Prorocentrales > Prorocentraceae > Prorocentrum > Prorocentrum cordatum. The sequence continues at coordinate 207,922 of CAUYUJ010002158.1, forward strand.
CTGGGCGCCGCGCACACTCGCATGTAAAAAAACAGCAGTTACGCGTTACGCGGTTGGATGGCGGCACTTCTGCGAAGGGGATTCCCGCCAGAGACTTGTTATAAACTGCACATGGAAGCAGTGCAACAGGTGAGTACGGAGTCCTCTTCAAAACGAGGCTCTCGCATCTTGATCAGAAGCATGAACTTGCCGAACAGCTCGACGGATTCAGGAGATTCCTTGCCAGAATCGGGCTCTCGCCCGAGCCGTCACATGAGCGACGATCAACAACGGGCCTTACGCGAGATGGCACGGCGACCTTACGTCGCAGCTTACGCGGGCCGCCAGCGCGGCACGCTGCATTGGCGACGAGGGCGCTCGCGCAGCAGCTGCGCGGATGCAGGGCGGCCCTCTGTCGAAGCGGGGCTGCTACTGGGCACTTCCCTGAACTGAAGGGCCCCGTTGTTAGACAAGCGCACCCCCCACTACCCGCAGAGCAACTGCGCGCAAGTGGCCCGGATCCGCCGCGGGGCCTCGACGATCCACTGCATGTAGGAAGACACGTGTTCGTTCCAACGTTTGCGAGGCGGCACTCTGCGAGTAGCGGCACGCGCTCGGCGAACTCCTGCTCGCTCGCATGGTGGGGATCCGCTCCACCTCGGGGCACGGGCGCCGCCCGAGCGGCGGCCCCGTGTGGCGGCCGCCATCCTTCAGAGGGGGGGCCCCTCGCGCAGGGAGAGCAGAGCGCTCCCGGGGACTCCCTGCTGGGACGGGAGCGCGTGCCGGCGGACCCGGGCCAGAGGAGCAGCACTCGAGAAGGGGGGAGGCCCTCCGCCGGCAAAAGCACACACAGAACAGGCAAGGGAAAGGACCCTCCCCAGGGCGCGCGAGAGCATCCAGCGAGCACGAAGAGAACATCAGGGCACCCTCCCCGAACCGACCTCGATCTTGTACCCCGTTCCGACCGTACTGCAGCATCGTGCATGCATCGTGGATTCACTCTGGCCCCTGTTCCTCAGTCCCCTGCGCCTCCTCTTCCGTTTTTTCCTCCACCCTCAGGAGGAGGAGGCGGAGGAGGAGGAGATGGACGAGAAGGAGGAGGAGTGAGGAGTGAGGAGTGAGGAGTGAGGAAGGAGGAGGAGGGGGAGGCAGCGGGAAGGAGGCGGAGGCGGAGGAGGAGGAGGGGGAGGAGGAGGAGTGAGGAGTGGAGGAGGAGGAGCAGGAGGAGGAGGCGGAGGAGAAGGAGGAGGAGGAGGGGGAGGAGTGAGGAGTGGAGGAGGAGGAGCAGGAGGAGGAGGCGGAGGAGAAGGAGGAGGAGGAGGAGGGGGGGAGGAGGAATGAGGAGTGAGGAGCGAGGATGGACGTGGGGATGGGGATGAGGATGAGAAAGCGGAGGAGGACCATTGGGCCTGCCGCACGGACTTGCACTCTTGTTTTTGAAGAGCCGAAGCGTGCTATGGCCTGCGCCAGCCAGCGCTGGTGCTTGGTCATAGTTGCTTCCTGTGGCGTTCCTCGGGGTCCTCCTCCTCCTCCGCCTCCGCCTCCGCCTCCTCCTCCTCCTGGTTCATTGTTGTGGCCTTCCCTGGGGTTGCTCGGTCTTGGTTCCCTGTTGTGGGCGTCTCGGTTTCTGAACGTTCCCGTCGTTTTTGTGTTGTCTTGAGACCGATCGTTTTGAACGGCTTCGCTGAGCATCGTTGACTCCTGGCCAGGGGGAGCGCGATCGGTTTCGGAAGCTTCGAAAACAGTAGCGTGATCGCCCTCCGTCGCCGCGTCATGCTCTGTATCCGTGGCCACCAAACACTGTTATTTTCTATAAGTTCTATAACATCCGAAAGCGAAGGGCCAAAACACACCCGAAACGAAGCTCCCGCCTGAGAGGTAACAAAAAACACTCAAAACGAGGCTCCCGCCTGAGAGGTCCAAGAAAAACCCAAAGAAATCCAAGAGCCACCCCTCTCATCCCTGTAACTGTCCCAAAAAACCCAAACCCAAAGTTCCAAAGGAGAACTCCTCCTCCACCCCGCTTCCTCCTCTTCTTACCCGTCAAACAACACACTCAAAACGAGGCTCCCGCCTGAGAGGTCCCAAAAAAACACACCCAAAAGGAAGCTCTCGCCTGAGAGGTCCCCAAACAAATATTCAAAATGAGGTTCCCGCCTGAGGGGCCCCAAAAAAACGAAAGAAATCCAAGAGCCACCCCTCTCATCCCTGTAACCGTCCCAAAAAAACCAAAGAACCCCCCCCCCCCCAAAAAAAAAAAAAAAAAAAAACTGCCCCTCATCTTCCAAAGGGCGGGTACGAAGAGGAGGAAGCGGGGAGGGGGGAGGAGCTCTCCTCTGAAATTTTGGGTGTTTTTGGTTTTTTTTTTGAGACCGCTACACGGATGAGAGGGGTGGCTCTTGGATTTCTTTGGGTTTTGTTTGGGGGACCTCTCAGGCGGGAGCCTCGTTTTGAGTGTTTTTCTTCTGGGGCCTCTCAGGCGGGAGCATCGGTTTGGGACCTCTCAGGCGGGAGCACCGTCACGTGGGAGGTTCATGCTCTCCTCCTTCCTTTCCCCTTCTCACTTTCTTTCCTCCCTCCTCCCTCACCCTCCTCACTATCTCTCTCTCTCTCTCTCTCCCTCTCTCCCCCCTTCTCTCTCTCTCTCTCCCTCTCTCTCTCTCTCTCTCTCTCTCTCTCTCTCATTACTTATTATCTCTCCCTCTCTCTCTCTCTCATTATCTCGTTTCCTCTCTCCCTCTCTACGTCGGAAGCGCAATACTTCTTCACTGTTGGAACGCAGTGCTCTGGATCCATCGAAGCGCAATGCTTCGTCCTCGTCGGAAGCGCACTGTCTCCTTCTCGTCGGAAGCGCAATGTTTCCTCCCCGTCGGAAGCGCAATGCTTCCTCCGCGTCGGAAGCGCAATGTTTCCTCCTCGTCGGAGCAACGCCTTGGATCCATCGAAGCGCAAGGCTTCGTGCTTGTCGGAAGCGCAATGTTTCCTATTCGTCGGAAGCGCCATGTTTCCTGTGTGTCGGAAGCGCAATGTTTCCTCTCTGTCGGAAGCGCAATGTTTCCTCCTCGTCAGAAGCGCAATGCTTCATGTTTGGTGGAACGCAGTGTTCTGGATTCACCGAGGCGCAATGCTTCGTCCTCGTCGGAAGCGCAATGTTTGCTCCTCGTCGGAAGCGCAACGTTTCCTCCTCTGTCGGAAGCGCAATGGTTCCTCCTCGTCGAAATTCAATGCTCTGGACCCCTCGAAGCGCAAGGCTTCGTGCTTGTCGGAAGCGCAATGTTTCCTCCCCCTCCCTTCCATTCCACAGGAATGAAAGTCGGTGCGACGCCCGATTCGGTGAGAGGCACATGTTTAGCGACATGGAAAGGGATGGGAGGGAGGGGTAGAATGTCAGATGTAGCGCGAGCGCAACTAGCTTGCTTTCTCTCTCTCTCTCTCTCTCTCCTTTTCTCTCTCTCTCTCTCTCTCTCTCTCTTTCTCTCTCTCTCTCTCTCTCGCTCTCTTTCTCGCTCGCTCCCTCCCTGGTCCCTCCCTCCCTCCCTCCCTTCCCCCCTCCACCCCCATCCCCCCTATATCAGTATATCCTTCTCTCTTTCTCTCTCTTCTCTTTCTCTCTCAATCTGCCTCCATCATTTGCTCGTCGGCAGGTTCGGAAGGCTTGCAAGGACTACGCCTGAGTCTGAGGCGTTTGGGGGTAGCTTCCAGAGCAGCGTTGCAGTGACGCTCTGGGAGTAGTTCGCTAGAACCACTGCGTGCTTTCTGATTGGTCTGGGTAAAGAGCGATCGCCCACTCACGACGGGGGCAGAACATTAGCGAAACATTGAGCCAAAAAGGAGGAGACTAACCAAATAAACAAACATTATATATATACTGTTGAAAATAAATGGGCGACACAATAAAGAAAAAGCACTTAACACATGATGTAATGCAAAGATACGCGGCTGAATTAGAAAAGCCGTCGGGAACGTCCAGAAACCGAGACGGCCTGTTGTGGCCTTCCCTGGGGTTGCTCGGTCGTGGTTCCCTGCTGTGGCCTTCCCTGAGGTTGCTCGGTCGTGGATCCTTACTGCCTTCCCTGGGTTGCTCGGTCTTATTTCCAAGCAGCGCCAAGCAACGCCAAGCAATGCCAAGCAACGCCCAGCAACGCCAAGCAACGCCAAGCAATGCCAAACAATGCCAAGCAACGCGCCCGTTTAGCAAAAGGCTTTCCCATAATTGGGGTCGCGCCCGGTGCCTGTTCTGCGCGCAGACGCGACCCTTCTGGGTTTGCTACGATAGGCGCCGGAACGGGAACAGAGCAAGCACTCAATCACAAAGTACAATCGACAGACATGAAATCATCTGAAGCCACGATGTGTACTAACATTGGCGAAACGACACATCAACTTGGTCCGAGCCACCTTGGGTTTCTTTTTAAACACGGACGATGAAGCGATGCAGCATGTCAAACGATCACAGCATGTCGAAGCGTTGTTGCACAGACGAGCCGCCCGTGCCTTCCGGAAGCGCATCTCAGCATGCTCTCTCTCTCTCTCTCTCTATTTCTTCCTCTCTATCTCTCTCTCTCTCTCTCCACCCTCCTCCCTGTTCGTCTGGAGGAGTGGGGAGGGGGAGGGGGCGGAGGAGGATGAGGATGAGGAGGGGAGGGGAGGGAGGACGGAGGGCGGAGGAGGACGGACGGCCCAGGTGCAAGAGGGAGAAGGGAGCAGGGAGCATGAGGGAGGCGAGGCGTCCGACGTCGGGCAGCGGCGGCCATCCGAGGCGGAGCCCCGCTCGCCGACGACGTGAGCTGCTCCGTCCCGGCGGGTCTCCTCGATTTCGGCCTCTGGGGCCCGCTTTGTCGGGCCCAATGGGGCCAGCAGGAACGGCTGCGGAGCGCACAGACGTCAGAGTTGAGTCGGGCATTTGCCTCCACAGGAGGGATGTTCAAGGATAATCTGAAGCAGTATAGATCAGGGGACGATCCTTCCTGCCGACGAAGAGGGCGAGGAGGGGGGGGGGGTCTACAGCTGCGGCCCCCGCTCCTGCACTATGGTGGCGAGGTCGCGGAAGATCTGGTTGACCTCGGAGACCTGGCTCTGGATGCGCCGGATGCCCTCCTCGCGCTCCTGGGCAATGCGGCTTCGAATCTGGAACGACTCGGTGTCCTCCTGGGCGGAGGGGGGGGGGAGGAACGGCATGCGCAGACGGGGGCATTCGCCCTCTCCAGGGACTGGACGGAGGAGGAGCAGGAGGATGAGAAGGAGGAGGAGGAGGAGGAAGAGGACGAGGAGGACGACGAGGAAGAGGACGAGGAGAAGAAGAAGAACAGAAAGAAGAAGAGGAAGAAGGAGGAGGAAGAATAACAATAATACGAGAAGGAGGAAGAGGAGGATGAGGAGGAGGCCGAGGAGGAGGAAGAGGACGAGAAGGAGGAGGGCGACGAGGACGAGGAGGAGGGACTAGGAGAGAGAGGAAGGCAAACGAGAGGGTGGCCCAGCCTCGCGCGAGCCGCTCTCCCCAGCCATGCCCCATGCATGGTGGGACAACAACCGGCCCGCACTCTGGTGCCAGACGAGCAGCGACAGCCGCGGCCACTGATGCTCTCGCCTCCATGGACACCGGGCGAAGCCCAAGCGCGGCCAGAAAGACTGAGAACCAAAAAAGGGAGGCGCAGGAGCAAGAGGCGGGGAGGATCGAGGGGGGGAAGGAGCGACGGCGACGAGGACGACGGCGACGGCGACGGCGACGGCGACGGCGACGGCGACGGCGACGGCGACGACGACGACGACGACGACGACGACGACGACGACGACGACGACGACGACGACGACGGCGGCGGCGGCGGCGACGGCGACGGCGACGACGACGACGACGACGACGGCGACGGCGGCGGCGGCGGCGGCGACGGCGACGGCGACGGCGACGGCAACAAAAGGCGGAACCAGCGAGGCTCCTGGAGCATGGTCTGAGCGCACGTCTGGCTGCCAGCCTCCCTGCCGCCCAGCAGCCCGGACTCCTCGTCCTCCGCCGGGCGACCCCCCAGGGACGACGGGAAGGGTGCGGAATGGAGGAGGAGGAGGAGGAGGAGGAGGAGGAGTGGGGCCAGTTAGGGGAACGAGCAATGACATGAACATAACAACTCGGAGGTCCGCGCGGATTTCTCGGATCGGCGCGGGGGCCCTCTGGCGGCGCCTCCCGCGCCGCCCCTGGCGCGCTCCGAGCGCCGATCCGAGGAATCCACGCGGACCTCCGAATTCATATCTTTACGTCATTGTTCGTTCCCCTACCAGTGTCGACGCCAGCACCGATGGGTAAGCTAACCACAGCCTCGCTGGGTTGGCTCGGCGTTGCTGAAGACCTTCGGGGTTAAACCTTCACGAATTCTAGACAGGTGCTCTGCACCTGTGATGGTGAGGACACGGTCACAGTGCTTGGAGGGAGGAGGAGGGGGTGAAGAGGAGGAGGAGGAGGAGGAGGAGGAGGAGGAGCGAGCGACGAGGAGAGGCGCGAGGGACGGGAGAGGCGAGGAGGACGGACGAGGATACTGGTGGATCACGTAGCCTTGAGGGCGGCTGGTCCCTGAGCGAGGTGGAAGGCTAACCAACCAACGGCCAAATCAAACTTGGAATGGCACATCGACAAATCCGAACAATGATCTTAACATTGAACGGACGCTGACAAGAAGCACAATACGACGTAGCAAATCCTTGTCTACACATGGAGGAGCGAAACCGTTGGGGGACGGGGAAGGAGCAGGAGGGCAGAGCGAAGGATGAGGCTGGGAATACTGGAGGAGTGGGGAAGCAGGCGGCAGGAGGAAGCCCGAACAGGATGCTATATGACGTCGATTGCGGTCCATAAAGAGCGTTGCTGACGGCTGAAGTCTACGCGTCGCCCAGGAGAGCTGCAGATCGCGTCCGCGAAGGCCCACGACACGCCCAGGCAGCAGACGATGGCTTCCAACGTGGCGTTCCCTGCCATCGAATGCTGCCTTCCTGCTATATCAAAGGATCGCGTCGGGTCATGATTGCTGGATGCACCGGCTGGGATTCGTGAAGCTCTAACAAAAAGTGGCAGGGAAAGAAGCATGGGAGGGAGAAACACCGCTGAAATTATGAGTCGGACGGGCCAGTAAAAGAGGGAAGAGGTCAGGAGCAGTGCGGAAGAAGGCGAAGGAGCACCATTGGAATTGCAACAGAAAACGGGAAGAGGGTGCCCTGGCTGGATGACCGCGCGGCGGTGCTGGTCCAAGTCTGCAGGCGTCCTGCAGACGGTCTTCCCTGCTCTGGAACGCAAAACGAAGAAGGCGGGGAGGCGAGGAAGTTCAGGTTCCTTCTCCTTCTGGCCAGCCCAGGGGAAGAGGGAAAAAAGGGAAGCAGCAATTTTACTAAATTGGCTTTTGACGCCACGGTGGTCCACATTGAGCGCCCCTCGGGCGGCCCGCATGTTTGCGCACCTCCGCCCGTTAATAATCACGGGCTCGCCGAGCGATTTCATACTAGCTTTCGTGCTCGTGTACCGGCAAGACCGCGCGTCCACAACGTGGGACGCATGTCTGCTGAAATTCCCGCGCTAACGCTTGAATCGCGGCTCACTCCCGCCACGCCTCGCTGCTAAGCTCGGGCATGACACTACAAGCCCAAATGCCAACTTGAGCCTTGCCCAGCCGTTTGGCCCGACCATACACATGCACAAACGGGTTTTGTTCAACGAAGCGAACCCTCTTCACAGGTACCTTTTAGCTCGCGAGGAATACGCCAGGCCGCGTGGAGAGATGCACGTCGAACTGCCGCTCCTCGAAACCCTTACACCCCGTATGGGCGTCGGAGCCTAGTGCTTCCCGCGGCCTGCACTTACGAGAATACACCCGCGTTCATGGAGAGATGAGGAAGCTGGCCGCACGTGCACCCCCTAAGGCACTTCATGCCGTCCTCCGGTCAGACCTCCCCATAGCCAACGAGGAAGATGAGATCGCCTTGTAGCCTCAGATCGAAACCCAATGCTGTCTTCACGGCTTGTGAAAGAGAATCGACAGAAGCGAGTGGGATGGCAGGAACGCTGGGGTGACCAGACAGCGGGGACGGATGCATCAACGGTGGGCGCGGGATGGACGCAGGCTGGGTTGGGGACGGGGCGGGGGGAGGCGAGTTTCCTCTCGGCTGCTTCAAAAAACAAGCAAAAGGCGTAATAGAAGGCAGGGGCGACGTCTGGGAGCACAACGGGTTCGGGCAACGGCGGGCCTTTTCAGATTCACAGAGGACCTGGGTCGTAGTGCGCAAGGCTGCTATGGGGCGCAGCCTGCGCCACGCTAGCTGCTCAGGCAGCGTAGCATGCCCCCGCGTAGGCGACCAGGGAAGAGGGCGAGGAGGAGGGGCGAGGAGGGCAGGAGCAGAAGGAGGAGCAGGAGCAGAAGGAGGAGCAGGAGCAGCAGGAGGAGCAGGATCGGGGCTCAAGGCTTTTGGGCGCTTGATGAGGTCCTTTTCGTCCTCCACGGGCGACCCCTCGGGGAGGAGAGGTGCACGGCGAGAAGAAGGAGGACTCCTCCCTTCCTCCTCCTTCTCCCCCGAGGAAGAAGGATGGCGAGAGGATCGAGCATGGAAATGGTTCATCGTTTCCAACAACCGTGGGCCGCGTTCGGACTCTAGGGCCACCAAAAGACGACTCGGAATGCAAAGCAACCTCCGCGCAGGAATCGCGGCTCTCGGGGATCCGCATTCGTCCTCCACCAGCAAACCCCCCAGGGACAGAAGGGGGAAGGCGAGAGGGGATCGTCGGCACCGATCGGATGCTCTGGAAGAGGTTCGGGGGGCTGCCGTCGCCACGGCTGGGCGCAGCTCGAAGACCGATAATATGGAACGGATGTGAGGCGAAGCCCTTCGAGGATCGAGGCACCTCCAGAGACTCTCGGATTCCTCTGGGAGGACGGCGGAAGATGAGGAGGAGGAGGGAGGAAGAGGAGGAGGGAGGAGGAGGATGAAGAGGAGGAGGAGGAGAAGGGGAGAAGGGGGAGAGGAGGAGGAGGAGGAGGAGGAGGAGGAGGAGGAGGAGGAGGAGGAAGAGGGGAGAAGGAGAAGAGAGGAGGAGGAGGAGGAGGAGGAGGAGGAGGAGGAGGAAGAGAAGAAGGAGGAGGAGGAGGAGGAGGAGGAGGAGGAGGAGGAGGAGGAGAGGAAAAGGAGGAGGAGGAGAGGAGGAAGAAGCTGCGGCAGAAGCAGGTGTCATAATGAGGATGGAAGAAGGAAGGAGGAGGATTAGGAGGATGAGGAGGAGGAGAAGGAAGAGGAAAAGCAGGAGAGGAGGACGACGAGGAGATGGCGGAGGAGGAAACGGGGGAGGAGATTGAGGAGGGGGACGGAGGAAGAGGAGGGGAGGAAAATGAGGGCCTGATGGAGGAGGCGATGTGGAGGAGGGGGGAAGAGGAGGAGGAGGAGGAGAAGGAGGAGGAGGAAAAGGAGGAAGACGAGGAGGAAGAGGAGGAGGAGGAGGGTTCAACCTCCGCGCTGCCTGCCAACTCTTCCTTCTGGGGGGAAGAAGAAGAGGAAGAAGAAGAAAAATAAAAATGAGAAGAAGTAAAGAAGAAGAAGAAGAAAAAAAAGAATAATAAGAAAAGGAAAAAGAAAAAGACAAGAAGAAATGGCGGGGACGTCTCCCAAAGGGGCGGACCCAATTCTCGAAATCAGCCCCCACACCTCTGCGGGAACGCGTTTTGACCAGGATCTCGACTTGAACCCAGACGTGGCGAGGAAAAGCCCCCACGCGACCCCGAATGGAGCGAGGAACGCCCAAAAACCTGCGTTACGTGAGATCGTCCTTCTCTGCCCTGCCAGGGGGGCGCGGGCCGCGGTCCTCGACGCACGGCGCGGCCTCCTGCGGCTGAGGCCAGCGGGTCGTCGCCGACGCCGCCGCTGCCGCGGCCGTCGGCCGTCGCCGTCGTCTGGGTCGTCGTCGTGGTCGTGGTCGTGGTCGTGGTCGTGACCGTCGTCGCCGTCGACGACAGCGACGCGCAATGGGGAGGAGGAATGGGAGGAGGAATGGGAGGAGGAGGAGGAGGAGGAGGAGGAGGAGGAGGAGGAGGAGGAGGAGCAGGAGCAGACACTTCTGCGCTGGATGGGGGGGGTCAATGCGAGCGCGGGCGGGCCGCCATGAGATCTGGGGAAATACCATGGCCCACGCCATGATCCGGCGTGTGAGTTCCAGAAGTCGAAGCTGAAGTTTTGATTCAGCGTGAGCTTTAGCTCTGCCTGGGGAGGGGGGGGGGGGGGGCTCATTAACTGTAGAATTCAGTGCTCGGCCCCCCCCCCCCCTGCCAGCCCCCCCCCAATTGATTTTGGGCCCTCCCCCGAGTTTTGCTTTGCAAGGGCGAGGGCAGGAGAAGAGAGGGGGGGGCTCTGCAAGGGGGGGGGCTGCAAAGGGGGGGGGGGGGGGGCCCTCTCAGGCGGGAGCGGGAGCTGCAGGGAAAGGCGGGAGTGTCAGCTTTGCAGACGGGCGCTCTGCAAAGGGAGGGGGCGGGACTGGAGAGAGGGGGGGGGGACAGGAGATAGGAGGGGGGGAGTAGAAAATAGGGGGGGAAGAGGGGGGGGGGACAGGAGAGAGGGGGGGAAAACAGGAGAGAAGGGGGGGGCAGGAGAAAGGGGGGGGCGAGAGAGGAGAGAGGGCAGGGACAGGAGAGAGGAGGGGGGGGACGGGATCATCACCATCTCCATCACCATCACCATCACCATCGTCGCATCACCATCATCATCACCATCATCATCATCATCAGCATCATCATCAGCATCATCAGCATCATCATCATCAGCATCATCACCATCATCATCACCACCGCCACCACCACCATCACCACCACCGCCACCACCACCATCATCATCACCACCATCATCATCGGCATCATCATCATCGTCAGCATTATCATCACCATCATCATCTGGAGCGCTCTGGATCGGCAGCACTGGCTGGAAGCCACTACAATATCATGGCCCACGCCATGATATCCCCCCTCCCCTAGTCATCACGCCCCTCTTTGCCGCCCCCGACCGGCGCCCACGCGCGCGGCGCTGGCGGCGGGCCAGGCTCCGCCCACGGCTGAGGCGCCAGCTGGACTCCGGCTTCGGGGGCCCCCGGGGCCCTCTGGGCCTCGTGAGGGGTGCTCCGGAGGCCGCGGGGGGCATCCTTGGAACTCCCGGGGGGCGCCTGGGGCCAGGGGCCGAAGAGAGCAACGCAGGGTCCGAAGCCACCCTCATCCCGAAGGAGGAGGAGGAGCAGGAGGGGGAGGAGGAGGAGGAGGCACGGCACGGCTGTCCTCGGAAGTGGGGCCAATGCCCCCTCAGCCGGGGGGGTGCACAAACTCATGAGCTCGGCAGCCCAGGACGCCCGCTAAGCGGGCTCAACCGACGCCAGGGACCAGAACCCTGACATCAGGAAAAAGACAGATTAGATCGAGGCGACTCGAGCGCATCTCCACATGAACGTCCCTTCCCGCCAGCCTCACCCGCCGCCTCCATGGAGTGGATGACGGGCGCTCCGTACGGCTTCACGAAGCCCGCGGAGCCGTGGACGCCCATCCCGCGGGCGGCGGGAGGGCGGGCGGAGGGGGAGAGAGGAGAAGATGGGAGGGAAAACATCATCCTATCGAAGCTCCTCTAAAACCCGACACGGAAGCGAGAGAAAAGAACAACTCCACCCTCTTAACCGATACGTAAGTACCCACCACCCTCCACCATAGTCTACGACTGCAGCAGAAGCAAAATGGAGTGGGCACGGGACAAGGGGGAGAAAAAACACAGGAAGAGGGTACAAACTCTAGACCACCATACACTCGCAAGCGCAAAGCACACTGCCTGCGACCGAAATCTTCCCAACCCATCATCACCTCTAACCCCCGCCACTAACTTGAGCTGGTAGCAGCACGAAACCACCGATGAAGGTCAGTCTGTATTCTCGTCTTCTCATCAGGTTCGGGAGGGGGACGAAACTCAGGAAAAAAAAACACCAAGAACAAACAACAACGACAACAACAACAACAACAACAACAACAACAACAACAACAACAACAACAACAACAACAACAATTACTAGCACGTGGGGACACACCGTTCTCACCAGTGCCAGGGTTTTCATAGGAGGCGGGCAATACCCCCACTTTGTGGGGGGGCCGGTTCAAGCTCTACCAAATTTCCAAACGACTCTTCGCCACCACCCACACCCAGCTTCCCGCCCTATGACGTTCGGACACTTCACTTCGTGGCATGCGGACGACCGTGGCTACTATTCAGGGCCCCGCGGCCGACGACGACGGCGTGCGCGCGCGAAGAAAAAACGAATGTGTCCCGCATGGTATTATTTGACAGGGATGATGGCCCTGGCAGGTGCGCAACCGTTGTTGCAGAAGTTCGAAAAAGTTGCTCGCAAAAGCCCGTTTGACAGAAATGTTTAAAAAGTGTTGGGTTTCCTACGAATCCGCAAGAGCGCGCGGGATGAGATTTTGACAATTTTTTGTTGAAAAACCATTGGTTTTTTGATGTTTTTATGTTAAAATCGCTACGAAAACTAAGGTTTTGGAAGGATTTCGTCTTGCGCGCGCGAATGTCCACTTTACCTTATTTTTTGCAAGGGATTCTTGAAGTTTGGTTATGTTAGAACAAGAAATGTCCACTTTAGCTTATTTTTTGCAAGGGAAAGCGGGCCGTAACAACACAACCGGATCCGGATCACATCGTTTTACCTGAGACTTCCTCACGAAAATGATGAAAATGAGGCTGCGGCCTAGGCGCGGCGGGGGGGCCGCGCACCAGGGGTCCCAACAATAATTATTCTTTAGAAGTAATAATGTTCAACAACAACAACAACAACAACAACAACAACAACAACAACAACAACAACAACAACAACAACAACAACAACAACAACAACAACAACATCAACAACAACATCAACAACAACAACAACAACAACAACAACAACAACAACAACAACAACAACAACCACAACAGAAAAACAACAAAAAAAACGTTAAGGCACACAGGAATGCGTCTCGCAGCGCGATCCGACTCAGCTTTCTCCCGGCGTCTCTTGAGGGCCGCAGCTCGGTTGGATGCAATGCGCTGGAGAATTTCAGGGGCCAAAGGGGTGGGAGGAGGAAGGGCGGGGACAACAACTTCGGGTGATGGAGCGCAAGCAAGCTCCCTAGAAGCATGAGATTCGTAGGCCGCAACAGAGTGTGAGCCCTCTAGCTCTCCGTGCTCATTAGGAGGGGGGAAGGACGAAGGCTGAAGGAGGCGGGAGATACGGGAAAGAGCAGACGGCTGGGGCGAGCGAGCCTTAGCCGTTGACGATTCGGAGGAGGAGGAGGAGGAGGAGGAGGCGAAGGAGGAGAAGAAGGAGGAGGAAGAGGAAGAGGAGGAGAAGGAGGAGGAGGAGGAGGAGGGAGGTGGAGGAGGAGGAATAGGAGGAGCAGGAGGGGGAGGACGAGGAGGAGGAAGAAGAGGCGGAGGAGGAGGAGGAGGAGGAGGTGGAGGAGGGGGAGGAGGGAGGAGGGAGGAGGAGGGGGCACGAAGACCCCGGGGTCCGAAGCCCCCCGGGTCGGAGCGAGGCAAGGCGGCGGTCGGCCTCCCGGCCGTGGGGCCCGCCGTGGCTCGGCGCACCCGCTGGGCCCCGTCGCGGACCCCTCGAGGAGCCACGAGATCCCGCCCCCCGCCGCGCCCACCGCCCCCCAGCCCCCCAGCCCCCCCCAGCCCAAGGAGGAGGAGGAGGAGGAGGAGTAGGAGGAGGAGGAGAGGGAACGAGGAGGAGGAGGAGGAGGAGGAGGAGGAGGAGGAGGAAACGAGGAGTAGATTTGAGGCAGAGGCCGATCCCCGCGGGGCCAGACCGCAGACCTGGCGCGGCTCTCTTGGCCTGAGCTCGACGGCGAAGCGAGGGGGAAGTAAGAAGCAGAAGGCCTTGTCAGAAGGCGCGAGGCGCGTGCAGGGGGGGAGGCGAGAAGCAGAAGGCCTTGTGAGAAGGAGCAGGGGGGGGGGAGAAGCAGAAGGCCTTGTGGGAAGGCTCGGCGCGCCCTCTGGGCCGTCGCGGACCCCGAGGAGCCACGAGGTGAAGCCTCTGTTGGAAGGCGGCGGGACCTCTCAGGAGCCCTCGCGCCTTCTGAGAGGTGCGCTGTTGTGTCTTCGGGGAAGGCGCTCCAGGAACTTCTCGGGAGGCCGGGGAGGCTTCCGAGCCTTCTGAGAAGGCCCGCCCCTTCTCACTCCCCCCCGGTGATGAAAACAACTGGCCGAACCCAGCTTGCCCGCGACCACGGGCCTCAGCTCGAGAGGAGCATGCCAAAGGACAGCATCGCCTGGAGGATCGCTGAGCCAGGCCCCACACTGTGTTGGGGGGGGCGCCTGGTGTTTTCTGACCCCTGAAGTCGCTCCCCTCTGGTTCGCTGTTATTGTTTCTTGCGAGAGGCTGCGACGACCAAAGGCCTTAAGTTCGACCGACCGACCGACCGACCGACCGACCGACCGACCGACCGACCGACCGACCGACCGAGGAGGAGGAGGAGGAGGAGGAGGAGGAGGAGGAGGAGGAGGAGGAGGAGGAGGAGGGGGGGAGGTAGAGGAGGAGGAGAAGAAGAAGAAGAAGGAGGAGAAGGAGGAGGACGAGGAGGACGAGGACTGTAGTGTATTGCTGATGCCCTTGAGGGTAGGCATAACCCTTTCAGATCGGGTGGGGCACGCAGGCTCTCCCATCCTTGAAAACGGTGCTCGTGAAGGTTGTGACGCCAACCTTTTGGTCCCAGAGCCTGTGCGGGGACCGTTGGAGGCACCGTTAGGTGTGGCGGGGGAGCTTAACGATAGCTCCTGTCTCCGCCATACCATGCCAGTGAGAGGGCGTGAAGCGTGTCACACCGCCTGGCCAGGGGATGGGCTGGCATCCCCCAGAATAGAGTCAAACGCTGATTCCCCAGAATAACGTCAGACGCTGGACTCCCCCAGAATAACGTCTGACGGCTTGCTACCCTGGTGGCGCCATGTGGGCCTGCTCCACGGGAGGAGGGATCGCGATCCTGTCGGTGACCGGGGGGCCCACTCCACAGCAGGGCGGCGATGGGGGACCTGCTATACAGCAGGTCGGGGCGCCACCCTGAGGGGGGGCGGGGGGGATCTGTGCCACCGCGGGTCGGATCGCCATCCTAGGGGGGATACGGCGGCCCGCTCGAAAGTCAGACGGGTCGACCCTCAGGATGAACGGTGCGGTTCCCCCCCAGCAGGAAAACACCTCGAGGTTGGTGGAAATCCCGAGATAGAAACCTCGAAGTGAAGCCCTCGACGGGAATGAGTAGGAAGAGGAGGTGGGAGGGAGGGAGGGACGGGAACGGGGGGGGGGGCGGGGAGGGTGAGAGGGGCACGTGAGAGTGTGCAGGACTACCGGCCTTGCCGCCGGGTGCGTCCTTGAGGCAACTGCCTCGCGACAAGGGCCAGCGTGCAGGGTCTGAGGATGCACGTGGCCCGGTCTGGCCGCCAGGGGGTGGCGGAATATGGAGGGAGGAGAGGGGATGATGGGGACACATATGGGTGTGCAGGACTACCGGCCTTGCCGCCAGTTGCGTCCTCGAGGCAACTGCCTCGCGACAAGGGCCAGCGTGCAGGGTCTGAGGATGCACGTGGCCTGGTCTGGCCGCCAGGAGGGGGGGGCGGAATATGGAGGGAAGAGAGGGGATGAGGGAGACACGTAAAGGTGTGCAGGACTACCGGCCTTGCCGCCGGGTGCGTCGGGCTGGCGGCGCCCGCGGGGATGGCGAAGCGGACGCTGCCCGCCTCCGGAAGGACAAACATCGGCATGCCATGGGAGCAGAAGCTTTCGACGGTTAGCGCGGATCACTTGCGTCGGAGCTGGAAATCTTTTCCCCTGGCGCGCGGAGCGCGCCAGGGGCGGCGCAGGAGTCGCCGCCAGAGGGGCCTCAGTGCCGATCCAAGAAATGCTTTTTCTCGCAGCGCGTCTGTCCATTGCTCCCTGCGGAGCCTCTCAGGCGCCGCCGACAGAAAACAGCTCGCCCAGACGGGAGCGCTGCCTCATGGCACGCTGGCAGGGGGGGGAACTGGCACATAATGCGCCCCATGATGCACTCCGCGAGTGCCGCGAAGGTGTTTCTGGAGGGGGAGGAGGTGGAGGAGGGGGAGGGGGAGGGGGAGGGGGAGGAGGAGGAGGAGGAGGAGGAGGAGGAGGAGGAGGAGGAGGAGGAGGACTGTAGTGTATTGCTGATGCCCTTGAGGGTAGGCATAACCCTTTCAGATCGGGTGGGGCACGCAGGCTCTCCCATCCTTGAAAACGGTGCTCGTGAAGGTTGTGACGCCAACCTTTTGGTCCCAGAGCCTGTGCGGGGACCGTTGGAGGCACCGTTAGGTGTGGCGGGGGAGCTTAACGATAGCTCCTGTCTCCGCCATACCATGCCAGTGAGAGGGCGTGAAGCGTGTCACACCGCCTGGCCAGGGGATGGGCTGGCATCCCCCAGAATAGAGTCAAACGCTGATTCCCCAGAATAACGTCAGACGCTGGACTCCCCCAGAATAACGTCTGACGGCTTGCTACCCTGGTGGCGCCATGTGGGCCTGCTCCACGGGAGAGGGATCGCGATCCTGTCGGTGACCGGGGGGCCCACTCCACAGCAGGGCGGCGATGGGGGACCTGCTATACAGCAGGTCGGGGCGCCACCATGAGGGGGGGCGGGGGGGATCTGTGCCACCGCGGGTCGGATCGCCATCCTAGGGGGGATACGGCGGCCCGCTCGAAAGTCAGACGGGTCGACCCTCAGGATGAACGGTGCGGTTCCCCCCCAGCAGGAAAACACCTCGAGGTTGGTGGAAATCCCGAGATAGAAACCTCGAAGTGAAGCCCTCGACGGGAATGAGTAGGAAGAGGAGGTGGGAGGGAGGGAGGGACGGGAACGGGGGGGGGGCGGGGAGGGTGAGAGGGGCACGTGAGAGTGTGCAGGACTACCGGCCTTGCCGCCGGGTGCGTCCTTGAGGCAACTGCCTCGCGACAAGGGCCAGCGTGCAGGGTCTGAGGATGCACGTGGCCCGGTCTGGCCGCCAGGGGGTGGCGGAATATGGAGGGAGGAGAGGGGATGATGGGGACACATATGGGTGTGCAGGACTACCGGCCTTGCCGCCGGGTGCGTCCTCGAGGCAACTGCCTCGCGACAAGGGCCAGCGTGCAGGGTCTGAGGATGCACGTGGCCTGGTCTGGCCGCCAGGAGGGGGTGGCGGAATATGGAGGGAAGAGAGGGGATGAGGGGGACACGTAAAGGTGTGCAGGACTACCGGCCTTGCCGCCGGGTGCGTCCTTGAGGCAACTGCCTCGCGACAAGGGCCAGCGTGCAAGGTCTGGCCGCCAGGGGGTGGCGGAATATGGAGGGAGGAAAGGGGATGAGGGGGACGCTGCATGGGTGTACAGGACTACCGGCCTTGCCGCCGGGTGCGTCCTTAAGGCAACTGCCTCGCAACAAGGGCCAGCGTGCAGGGTCTGAGGATGCACGTGCCTGGTCTGTATGGAGGGAAGAGGGGGATGAGGGAGACACGTAAAGGTGTGCAGGACTACCGGCCTCGCCGCCGGGTGCGTCCTTGAGGCAACTGCCTCGCAACAAGGGCCAGCGTGCAGGGTCTGAGGAGGCACGTGGCCCAGTCTGGCCGCCATGGGGTGGCGGAGTATGGAGGGAAGAGAGGGGATGAGGGGGACGCGTATGGGTGTGCAGGACTACCGGCCTTGCCGCCGGGTGCGTCCTCGAGGCAACTGCCTCGCGACAAGGGCCAGCGAGCAGGGTCTGAGGATGCACGTGGCCCGGTCTGGCCGCCAAGGGGTGCCGGAATATGGAAGGAAGAGAGTGGATGAGGGGCACACGTAAGGGTGTGCAGGACTACCGGCCTTGCCGCCGGTTGCGTCCTTGAGGCAACTGCCTCGCAACAAGGGCCAGCGTGCAGGGTCTGAGGATGCACGTGGCCCGGTCTGGCCGCCAGGAGGGGGTGGCGGAAAATGAAGGGAGGAGAGGGGATGAGGGGGACGCGCATGGGTGTGCAGGACTACCGGCCTTGCCGCCGGGTGCGTCCTTGAGGCAACTGCCTCGCGACAAGGGCCAGCGTGCAGGGTCTGAGGATGCACGTGGCCTGGTCTGGCCGCCATGGGATGGCGGAGTATGGAGGGAAGAGAGGGGATGAAGGGCACAGGTAAGGGTGTGCAGGACTACCAGCCTTGCCGCCAGCTGCGTCCTTGAGGCAACTGCCTCGCGACAAGGGCCAGCGAAGGCCATGCTTAGACTGTAACTGGTGAAACGTGTTCCCCCAGGGTGACCACCCAGGCGGGGCCTGTGGCTCTCCGACCCGAACCTGCAAGGTGGGCAATAGAAGCACTGCTGGAGGAGGTCCGGTCTGGGTCGACGCATCCTCCTTGTGCTGGGAGGGCACTTGAGCGTGCCTCTTGCCACTGTCGCCCCGCTGTTCACACCCCTGGGGGCTCGGCTGGGGTGCTCGTCGGGCGTGGGGAATCCACGCCCTTAGTGGCGCCCCGTGCGTCCCCAGCCGACTCCCCCAGAGGAGTATAGAACAGCATTGGCACGGGGACGAGGAGGACGAGGAGGAGGAGAAGGAGGAGGAGGAGGAGATCAGAAGGGCGTCAACTACACACTTGCACCCGACCCTGGCCAGGCCCGTCCACTGCCCAGGATCGGCGCATCTTCCCCCATGGCTCGAGACTCCACTGATCCTCGGCCCGGGATGGGCCTGGCCAGGGTGGGGTGCAGGTGCACGGTTCGCGCCATCTGGGAGGAGGAGGAGGAGGAGGAGGAGGAGGAGGAGGAGGAGGAGGAGGAGAAGAAAGAGAATTCCGAACATCGGCAGGTCAGCGGAGAGCTCAGGAGGAGGAGGAGGAGGAGGAGGAGGAGGAGGAGGAGGAGAAGAAAGAGAATTCCGAACATCGGCAGGTCAGCGGAGAGCTCAGGAGGAGGAGGAGGAGGAGGAGGAGGAGGAGGAGGAGGAGGAGGAGGAGGAGGAGGGGGGAGAGGGAGGGGGAGGTCGAGACCTTGGAATGGTTTTGGACGTCTGGGGGACTTTACTGCGCCTCCCGAGGTCTCTGGAGGCCTCGGGGGACCTCCAGGGAACTCCCGGGACCTCCAGACCTCCGTCGACCTCTGGGGACCCAGATCTCCAGGCACGTCGCGAACGGAAGCAAAAAAGAAGGTCTGCTCTGCACGAACGAAAAAAGGTGTCCGTGCCGTGTTGCATCTCCGACGCAGAAGACGCTCCGGGGAGCTCCGGGAAACGTCTCGAACGCAGCCCGAGGCCCCCAGTGCATTGGAAAATCCTATTCAGCGCACGTCTTTGGCCCGCTGGCTCCTGGTCGCCACACACGGGAAGGCACTCGATGGCGCTGGAGCAGCCGGCCTTGTGCGAGTTCAGGGCCTCCTTCGGGGCCACGACGACGACGACAACGACAAGGACGACGACGACGACGATGACGACGACGGCGACGACGACGACAACGGCGACGACGGCGACGGCGACGGCGGCGACGGTGGCGGCGGCGACAAAGACGACAAATGCAGCGGCGGCGGCGACGGCGACAGAAGCAGCGGCGGCGGCGACGATGGGAGCGACTATACGCTGCAGTCGAACACGCGCAACGGAGCACGCTCGTGTCGGTCGTGGCAGGCCGTAGCATCGAACGCCCACGACATCGAGACTACATGTGTCTGAAAATGAACGCAGGGCAGCAGCAGCAGCAGCAAGAGGACGAGCAGCAGCAGCAGCAAACATGGGGAGCAGACCAGGGAACGAAGGGTGGAGGACAAGAGGACGGAGACAAAGGAGACAGGGAGGGAGGGAAGTAGCGGAGGGGGAGGCAAGAGAATTGGATTTGACTCGCAGTTGGGTTCAGAACCGGATTCCCTTTGGTAAAATCTCTTGGGTGGAGCTGCGCCCATGGGGGACGCCCGAATCAAGACCAAATCTGGAGAAAATAACGAGCGCACGGATATGTTTGACTTCACCGATCCGCTGCATGGATGCCCTTGCCGTCCCTCCTCACCCCAACGCCCTTCTCAGCGATCCTGTTGAATCCGAACTCCTGGGAGTGGAGTGGACTTGATGGGGATGTGGTCAACTGATTGATAACGAAGCGTTCCTCGTCCCCGAGCGCCTCGGTAGCATCGGGGTCCCCGTTGCGGAGAGATGGGGGGTGGGAGGGAAGCCCTAGGCAAAGCGAGGGCCAGCGAGCCAGGGAGGCCCCCGAGAGCGAGTCCTGAGTGGCGGGGGGGGCCGCAAAACGACGAGGGAAGCCCTGGGGGGAGTCCAGATGCCACCGCCACTGAACCCCCCTCCTCCTCCTCCTCCTCCTCCTCCTCCTCCTCCTCCTCCTCCTCCTCCTCCTCCTCCTCCTCCTCCTCCTCCACAAGTGCCCACCCGCTGCGCGCCCGCTGCCGTGGAGGGAGGCTGGCCGATTGTCCTGCTCAAGGCATGGGCGCACGCAGGAATCCAGCAGCACTCTCCAAGGGACTCCACCTGGCGACCTTGCGCGGGGGGGCGAAGGGGGGAGAGGCCTTCTGAGAAGCCAGGCGGGCTTCTACCCGCCTGCTTAAAATTATGTCGGACATGCCCGACTCAAGAGTCGGCCTTCTGAGAAACCTGGCGGGCTTCTACCAGCCCGCTTAGAAGGCCACCCCCCATCGCGCCGCCCCCCCGTGCGCGCCGCCAGGCCCAATCCCTTCTCCCACTTCCAGTAGGGGATCGACTGCAGAATTCATTTACCCCAAAATTCGTGTTCTCGTCGAACCTACGGAAAACTACTCCGAATTCTCAAGGTCACGAACATTCTACCCTTCCGCAGAAGATTCGACGGTGAAAACCAGGCTTGGGGCACATCAATTCCGCAGTCGATCCCCTGCTCGACCACCTCTGGGAGCGGGGGCGGCCCGCCCACTGCCCCAGACTCCTGCTGGGTCGTCACCGCCCTCCGCGCCACGTCCTTCAGGTGCATGACCTCCTGCTCGAACGCCCGCTGCAGCTTCTCGAAGGAGAACTTCTTCCGGTGCCTCTCGGAGGGCTCGCCGGCGAGGTGCACGGTCCAGTCCCGGAACAGCTGCTCCGTCTCCTGCGACAGCTCCCGGCTTCGCTCCAGGGCCGTGTCCAGGCTCTCGCTGATCCGCCGCGAGAGGTAGCCCCGCTGTGCGCTGTCGAGCTGGTCGGTGGCTCTGCGGATGTTAGAAAAAGGAAAAGTGGCATGAGCATAAACTGTTGGCGCTCCGCGCGGATTTCTTGGATTCGCGCTGGAACCCCCCTGGCGCGCGGAGCGCGCCAGGGGCGGCGCCAGAGGCGCCGCAGGGAGGGCCCAGAGCGGACCCAAGAGATCCGCGCAGAGTGCCAAAAGTTTATGCTTGTGGCGTTTTTTCTTCTTCGAGATGCACTCCTGCATCTGCTGCACGTTCGCCTTGATGCTCCGCTCGAAGGAGGACTCCTCGTCCCGCCGCTGCTTGGGCTGCAGCTTGGACTGGCCGCCGCTCCTCGCTGACCCGCGGCGCGAGTCGAGTAGGGGATCGACGCAAGAATCGATTTACCCCAAAAATGGTTTCCCCGTCGAATCTGCGAACCGTACCTACGATGCTCCGTATCATGACTGATTAGTCTACGTATTTGCTCATGGGCTCGACGAGACATCAACTTTGGGGTAAACCGATTATGTCGTCGATGCCCTACTCGAACGAGGGAGCAGGAGGCCCCGACGCACGCGGGTCGTGGAGACCCAGAGCTGCCCCCAGGGCTCCAGCTTCCCGTAGACAAACGCGTTCCACTGCTCGCAGAGTAACTACTCGCACATGGCCTGGAGCCGCCATGGGTGATGGTTGTTTGACATTCACGCGTCTGCCCAGGCGTGCGCTCTGGGGGGGCGGCGCCTCCCCCCAGAGGGAGTGGCAGGGCTGGGTGGCGCTCGCGGTTTGTTTCGCCCGCTGCCACTTTCGCCACCAGCCTGCCCCCCCGCTGACATCGCGGCTACTGCGGGGGGACTCACGCCGAGAGGGGGAAAAAAGAAGAGGGCGGAGAGAACGGGAAAAGGGAAGAAGGCAGCCAGTCCCACAGTGCCGCGGAGACAGCGGGAAACGAATCGGGGCGCCAGCCTCAGGGAGCGAGGTCAACCAGAGCTCCCCGAGCTGGCGTCACTTACAAAATCCGCCGACTGACGCAGCCATTCACGATACGCCGGCTGAGCCAAGACACGCAGGGGAAGACCTTCAGACCCTGTGGACGGCAACAGCGGGGGAGAGGCCGAGCGGGAGCAGCAGTGAAACGGACGGCGCGAGGGCCCCTGATCGAGCCCACTGCCCAGCTCGGCGCAACATCTGATCACGCCGCCGACGGGCTGCCCCGCTGAGCAACCGACGCCGCGGGGAAAGAATTACCTTCAGCCCCCCACGGCCGCGCAACAGCGGGGAGAGAACCGAAGCAGGTGCATCAGCGAAAAGGACGGCACGAGGGCCCCAGATCGAACCCACTGCACCAACCACGGCACACACGACAGCCCGCGGCGATGGCGCAAAAAGCGCGCCCAGGAATCAGGCAGCATAAATCAGGCCAAGCAGCACCAGGTGGAGGCCCCCGTCATGTTTTCCCACCCAACCCCCGCGGCCTGACCAAACGGGAGCTCGCGGCACGCGGGATCGGGGGACGCCGTCACGGGAGGGGGCCCCAGCACCTGGGCCGCCGGGCAGAGGACGGACGATCAGTCGGAGTCGTCGGAGAAATCCGAGGCCAAAGTGCATATGTGAAGGCTGGCCGCCCAGACCAAGCCAGGAAGACCCGCTGGCGCCCGGCGGGCGGCCCTCCTCGCACCGAGCTCCTGCCGCACGGCTAGCTGCACCCGACGCAGCACTCGGGGCCTCCGCAGTGGCGTCTTTCAGACGCCGAGCGGTCACGCGTCGTCGGAGCACCCGCGCTCCATCGTCGACGTCGTCGCCGTCGAGGAGGGGGGGCTCGATGGGGGGAGTGGGGAACCACCCCAGCTGGCAACTCGTCGGGCCTGCCGACACCCAGGGGTTTCCTCGGGTGTCCGCCTTGTACTGCTCTGTTGAATTGGGTTAAACCGTGCCCTCGCAACTCCGTTGGGCATACTTTTGAAAGATCCGTTTGCATGGGCGCAGCCTGGTGCATGCGCGCCCCGCACTTGAGGCGGAAACAAAAATCGCCACCATCAGAGCAGGGCAGCACAATCACACTGTGTCCAAGCGAGCCGGCGGTTGGCGACTTCTCCGAGATCGCCCACAGGTGGGATGGCCACAGATGGGGAGCCTAGCCCACATTCGGTGCACCTCCACACTGCACTGCCATCGATGGGCAACCTTAGGCACCGCAGGCTCGGCAGTGGTGCGACAAGGAGAAACCATTGGGCAGTCTGTCAGATTGAGCCTAGGCCACAGCGGGAGCAGCTCATCGGCAAGCCTGCACACAATCTTGCTGATCTTTACACATCTGCTGACGCGCTCAACCTCGTTGGAGGGCTGGGAGGTTTGACCGCGCCCCTCTCTGGGCAGCTTTGTCGGCGTAATCACTGCCGACCCTCAATTGCCTATCCGACTCCGATATACCTAGCTCGTCCAAGTCCCGACCAGCCTTGATTTCGTGAGCGGCCTGAACGTGAGGGGCATTAGTAACAGAAAGGAGCTGCCCCGCATACCTTCTACAATGAGACAGCCTTTCGCCTGGGGGCAGGCGGACATGGTCAACTACCGCAAGGATATTGGGAAACGCTCCAGACTGAGCAACGACGCGCAGAGCAGCCATAGCGAGAGTACATTCTTCACCCGCAGGGGCAGTTTGGCTTATGGGAGCCTGCACAAGCCCATGTAGAGCGCACAGAAGGGAGCCCTGGGGGGAGACCATGGAGACCCCCACCCGGCCCTCGATAGCTCTGAAATGGGATGCCAAAAACAACCCCCGTCAACAAATATGATTCCATGGATGTCCCCCTGGGCCAGCTCCCCCGCGAAGTCCTTTTCCTCAGCTGACGGCAGAACCACTCCACCACCCGAACTAAGAGGGGAAGGCCAGAGCGCTTCGGGATGCTCAAGGATACCCCGATCGAAAAGGAGTTTGTCACCATCAGAGCAAGGGCCTCGAGCTCCCTCTAAGACCTCAGCAGGGATAAGCTCAGCAAGAACCTCCTCGACCGCGCTGCACTCGCATAAACGGTGATGGACGGTATCCCTACAGAGACCACAGAGAGGGCAGAGCAACTGGTCATCGCCGAGCGGGCACCCCGACGCTGGCGGCCCCGTCAGCTGTCCAGGCCCCACCACAGCAGAGGTTCCTAATTGACCCCTTCTCAAGTGCAGAGAACTTACGAGAACGCAAGTGTGTCTTGCAAACATCGAAACATGCTCGCTCCCTTCCCACCTCCAGCCTCCTGCCAAGTCCCACTTCTGACCCCCTGATAATCGCTGTCCTCAGGATGTCTTTCAGGAGAATCGGGCTGCCACGGGCGAGCGAGACCGAGATGCCTTCGCGTGTGCACTGCGCGGCATCATCAGGCATAGACCAGCCAGGGCGCTGCACTGATAAGAATAGAGCAGCGAGACCAGCAACAAAGCGCCACGAAGATGGCTTGAGCTCCCCTTCAAAAACAAAGGCCCAGCACTTTCTAAGCTCCTGATGGGTCATGCCTTCAAGATACTGATGACACTGCGCAGCCCAAACTTCCTTCCCCCACCTTACCATTGGTGTCACCATCCCAAGGTAGGACCATCTTGAGCAGAAGAAAGACTACGGCCCCCGCGAGAAGAAAGGGGGAATTCCCCTGCTCGGAGGCGCATACGACCCATCACGGAGTCGCTTACGCCGTGGATCTCACAGCAGAAATTGACGCCAGCAAGAGCACCACCCGTGAAAATCCTCTGTGCTGAGCGCCCAAGAACTCGCCGCTGCCTGCAAGCCCACCTAACACGCACGTCGAAAGTGTCTCGCCTCAGCTCGGCCTTCTTGCAGCGACCTTTCACGCGCCCAAGCAGCCCAGCGGCGTCGTCGGTCCCCGGGTCGCTCGCCGGGGCGTTTTTTTCCAGGACCCGCCCAGGCGCCGAAGAACTCCTGAAGCTCGATACCCAATCTGTGATGACTGCATAGAAGGCTGGCCATCTCACGGGCAATCTGGCACTTGATGTCGGCTTCCACCGCTGTAAACAAGCCCGCCGCGCCAGACGCGATCGCCTCGAACGCTTTCTGAAACCAGCCCTGAGCAGACAAGCCCAGGTCATCGACGCGTAGGTCAAGGCTGGAACGCGGCTTCAACTGGGCAGAGATGAAAGCTGATATGCAGTACACGCGGACCAAACTGGTGGCCATACTACAACCTGCAATGACACCGTGGATCGCCAGGAAAGGGCCTAGGATGAACCCGCTGACGCCCATGTACCCAGGGGCCCGATAGGCCAAAATGCAGAGCCTACAAACCACCATCGGAAAACCAGGCTCATCACACCTGGCCTCGGAGCCGCCCAGATCCACAGCTTCGTAAAAGTTGTACATATCCCAGAGAAGAAATGCCGAACATAGACCATGCTGGACGGCCGCCTCGCTCGCGGCAGTCTGTCTCCAAACTACGTCGGACGCCGACTTGAAACCGTTAGCCGCGAACATGACATGCTTATTGTTCTCCTCCCACATCAACGCATCCCGCCTCCTACACTGGCCCCACAATCGGCACGACGACGCGAAGCTGCCCATCGGCCTGAGGCCGCCAAGAGGCCCGGGCAGCATGGCAAGCACCACTAACCGAAGCTGCTCTGGAAGGGTCACCATAGCCTCCACAATGGCGAGAAGCAGGGAGACACAACGACCAGAGCCTGATCGCAGAGCAGAGCGCAGTGCCGAAGGTGAAATCCCTCGACTGGAAGCGCTAACCTCCGAGAATACACCCGACCCTTCCCCCTCAAGAATTCAAAGGTCACCAAGAGCAAATGCTCCGCAGGTTGGCGCGGCTTCGGGCCCGAATAATCGAAATGCCCGGTATCTGAAAGCCACAAAGATTGGAGACGCTCACCCTCAGCTCGCAGAAGTGACAGAGGGCCCGACGCAACCTGGCCCGAGGCACTGAGGGTCGAAAAAGAAACCCATGCCTCTACAGGACGCGCCCAGGCGCGGGCGTTCCGCCCACCACCCTGGTAAATGTCATGTAAAAGGCATTCCTTCCACGACCGCTCACATTCTGCTCTCGCCGCCTTATTGGTGGGCGAAAGCAGATCACTGAACTCGATGGCAGCTAAGGCGAGCTCCTCCTGGCAAATGAAAGCGAGCACCCTGGAGCAAGCCTTCTGAAGGGTCTCCGAAGCCGGCTGTTTTTTGGTGAAGGGCGACGGGGGCTCCAAAACCTCCTTGGCATCTTTGATGGGGATACCATCCAGAACAGAGACACTGGGCAGTCCTCCACGACGTCGCCCAATCCAAAAAACTCTGAGACAACCGCACACAAGCATACAGCACAGGGTGTCGAGCAGGCCGTTGGTCACGCCCTAAGACTGGGACCCACCACACCTTGGGAACTTCGCCTCCACATCCTATCCTAGGAAGATTGACCTGAAGGTGACCGCCAAGTTCGGCCTCAGCCAAGTTGGCCAATTCCTTATATAACCGGGTAAGTCACTGGAAGGCCTCGAGAGAACCGCGCCGAACACACCCAAGATCTTCGTTGGCTAAGGCGACCGCTGGCTCCCAAGATTGAGGCGTTGGGCCAGGCCCGACTGGAACTACCACTGGAAGAGGCGGTGGCCTCCTAAACTGCAGTACTCGTAGGTCTGCCAGCGGAGGATGGAACTCAATTCCAGCTGGAGAGCGCGGCGCCGCAGGGGCAAACTTGTCGACCCAAGTGGACTTGCTTCCCTTCGACATACCACTGGAGACCACAAAATAGTAGCTAACTGCACCCCTTCCTGGACTCAGACACGCCGGGGCGCCCGAAGGAACCACTTGCGCCTTGAGCTGCTGAACGAAGGTGCAATCGCTGAGCTGCGGAAGCTCGAGGTTGAAATCGCCTCCGACAACGAAACTCCCAAGGCTGCTGCTCGCAAACGTGCCGATCCTAGACAGGAGGGACAAGTTGCTGTCCGACAAGCCCTCGCAGCAATATAGGCAACAGGAAATGCACATGATGGGTGGCAGATTCCCCACACGAGCATCAGCTGCTACTGCACGATATTCTTCGACAGTGGTGCCCCCGGCAGGCCAACGTAGGCCGAGACCAGACCGAGCGAGCACTGCCACACCTCCAGAAGTACCTGAATCCGAAGTTCCCTTAGCACTCCCGAAGATCGACTTCTAATCGCGGTCAAGTCCCCAGAGCTGCGCGTCGGGGATCTGGTGCGACAAAAGGTGGTGTTCCTGCAAGAGCATTACGTGCGCCGCCGTCTGCAACAACCAATCCTTAGCAGAACTCCTGGCTGCGCAAGTGCAACTCACTATCTTCAAGTCTATGACATCCCCCCAGGGGCCTGGGCAAAGTGAAACACATTAAAAACTTTCATAGCTCTTCTTAGATTCTGAGGCGGCGGAAGCCGACAGGCTTGCAGGCGAAAACGCTAGAGCGGGCCGAACATCAGCAGACTCGCAGCAAACGTTCCCCTGCTGACCAATGGCCCCTGGTCTACTGTCGGTGGAACACAACAATGACTTGATATATAAATCAAGACGACGGCTAGGCCGAGCAAGGCGATCCTCAAGCTCGATTCGATTGGAAAAAGGGAGCACAGAACTCCTGCGCTCAGCCTCAGTAAGGCGTAGTTGCTGCCGTACGTGTAGAAGTTTCCCCGTGCCCTCGCTCACCTCGGAATCAGTGAACAGCGACAAGGGGAGCTGGATGTTGAGGCGGGTCGAGAGCAGCAGCCGCACGCACACGAAAATCGACAGTAGAAGCCTCGGCAGCTCGGCAGCAGGCGGCGGCTCAGCCACCGCGGGCTTGGCCGCCCCATCAGGTACACCTTTGGGGCCCCCTGAAGCTGCAGCTGGTCCTTGTCCGCCGTCTCCGCCAGTGTGAATGGTGCCGTCCGCGCCCCTACGTTTGTTGCCAAGTCGCTGCACGTGCTTCCCTTGCTCGTCGCGGATCGACTGTGCCTTCTCCATCGTTCCTGCAAACACAGTCTTGCACGCCTCGCGGAACTGCTCGTTGAGGGTAGCACGCCTGGCCTCCATCTCGTCGTTGTCGGTAGTCGACACTTCGTACAGCGACTCGTCGCAAGCAAAGATGGAGTCGATCGAGACCATGTCGAACACATTGCTGGAGCCCTGCATGAGCTCCACCACGTCCGCCTTGCCAGGAGGTGGTGCCTTGGTTGGCTGAGGCTCAAACATGTTGCCCGCCAGCTCCTTGACCAACTCTTTGTAGGTGTCGTCGGCCTCCTGCAACGAGGTCCTGGCAGCAGCCGTGGCCGTCTGCTGCACCGCAACCTGCTTCTCCAGCTTGGCGAGCTTGTCGAGTTCGGTGCCCAACTTTCGCTCCCAAAACTACACGTTGCTGTGAGCCTTGGCTGCCCGCTTCTGGACTGGAGCAGGAGTCGAACTGCGCGTGAGCCTCTCCAGAGCTGGCTTGTGCTTGGCCGCCGACTCGGCGTCGCCGCCTTTCTCGCACAGAGCAACCAAGGTGCGCAGTTTGCGAGCAGGCACGTTGCGAGTAGTGGACCGCGCTCGGTGATCCAGTGGGGGTCCCAAAACCGTGTGGCGACACACCCGGCGGTGACCTCGAAGTCCGCACAGACCTCACCGCAGGGTCTGTCACCACACGGTTTGAGGGCCTCGGAGGCCCCAGTCGCCCGAGACATCCTCGGAGAACGACCCAAATCCCAAAACCGTGCGGTGACCCCGAATCCCCACCGACTCGCCACACGGTGTGGTCACCACGCCGCTCGGGGGCCCGCGACCCCGGTCCCGAGCGATCCTCTGGCGGCCGCTGGGCCCAGGAGGAGCCCCGGGGAGCCCGAGGGAGCCGCCAGAGGCCCGAGGGCACCTCTCCCTCCCAAGGGGAGCCCCGCCTCCCCCCCCCCTAGGGGGCCACATGCGAACCCTACCCCCACCTCCCACGATCTCTGAGGGGAGGGTGGGGTTCACTTCGCTCGGGAGCTCCCCAACGAAGTGAACCCCACCCTCCCCCTCCGAAATCGTGGGGGCTAGGGATCGGGTTCGCATGTGGTCCCCTACTGCAGGTCCGTGCCGTGTCGACCCTGGCGTTGGTTCCTAACACCGCGCTGGATCGTTCAACCTTGAACGATCGGCCGTCTCCGCAACGTCCGATCGTTCAACATCGACCGATTCTGGGCCGCCGTCGGCGTTCAACGTTGAACGTCGGCGGCGGGGTCGCCGCCGGTCGACACGACGCGAACCTACCGTAGCCCCCCTCCTCCGGATGCTCCTCGTGCTCTCCAGGTGCTGGAACGACATGGCGCCCGCCCAGCCGGGCGCCCGCGCGCACGCTCGCGCACAGGCGCCCGCGCGCTCGCGGGCCCGCGCTCGCGGGCGCGCGCCCGGGCGCGGGGCGGGCAGGGCCCGCGGGCCCCTCGGGCCTCCGGCCGAGGTGGCGCGGCCTGTGGTCGGCCACGTCGCGCCTCCCTCGCCCCCCCCCCCCCCCCCTCCTTCCCTCCCTCCCTCCCTCCGTCTCGCTCCTCCTCCCTCCCTCTCCCTCCTTCCCTCCCTCTCCTGCCCTCCCTCCCTCCCTTCCCCCTCGCTCCTCCTCCCTCCCTCCTCCTTCCCTCCGGGGGAGGCCAACAGGTACTGATGCCGCTGCTCCCCGGACCTCCCCCGGGGTGCGCTCCGACCGGAGTTTCAAGGCGAATCCAGCGGCGGCGACGAGGGCCTGCAAGGAGGCCCAGAACGACGAGGGCCTCCGAGGAGGCCCAGCGGTAGCGGTATGGAGTACCTTTTCCTCCTCCGACCTCCCTCCCTCCCTACCTGCCCCTTCTCCCCCCTCCCCACCACCCAACGGTCGCGGTCGCCACTGCACTCTGGGTCGGGAGGCTCCCTCCCGCGCCTGGATGAAGACTGTCTCGCTCCGGACGAGCCAGAATTCGCCTAGGCAGGGGGGCAGGGGGGGGGCGACGAGGGCAAGGCGGGGTGAGAAGGACGGAGGGGGCGGAGGAGGAGGAGGAGGAGGAGGAGGAGGAGGAGGAGGGGGAGGAGGAGGAGGAGGAGGAGGAGGAGGAGGAGAGGGGGGGAGGGAGGAGGAGAAGGGGTGGAGAAGAGGAGATGAGGAGGCAAAGGGTCACAGGTAGAAGGCAGGGGCGCACAAGAGGCGACCCGATCCGACTGGCAAGCCGCCACACTCTAGAACATCTCTGCGTGGGGGCGATGGAAGCAGGTCCCTGGCTGATGCCAGCAGCCCGCGGGCTTCAATGGGTGCGTTGGTGCCTCGTCAGAAGACCCGCTTGCAAAATGAAGGGACCCATGGCAGGCCGATCGGTGAGCCAAGCTCCGCGAAGGAGGCAGGAGAAGCTCGACGACGACTCAAACAACAGAGACGAAGATATGAGGCATCAGAGGCCTCCAGGCAACTGCCTGATGCACCTCCTGTGTAACATTTGCACGCAGAAGGTTTACGATAGTCATGTGACGGAAAAGCTGCAGCTGAGAAGATATAGCCCGGTGGGGAAACATGTGATCGAGTGCGTCGGAACACACTGTTGCGACATTCAACTCAACCTACACATTGTGAAAGGATCTGGCTAATCAGAACATGCGGAGCTAGTAATCCGCCACCGTGCCTCGAGGCACGAAGTGGAGTTACCTCCAGCCTCTCGTGTGTCCACTGTTCTCTGTACTCAGGACCGGGGGATTATGGTATTCTAAGGGCTGGGGCCCAAAAATCTCAAATTTCCTGGGCGCTCCCGCGCGTTCCTGGGCTGCCTCGCGTGACTTTTCCAGAAGCCAGAGGACCCCAAGACGGGCCAAGAGGGCCTCAGAAAGCGCCCAAGAGGGTCC
The DNA here is from genome assembly GCA_963575745.1 of Prorocentrum cordatum. NCBI lineage: Eukaryota > Dinophyceae > Prorocentrales > Prorocentraceae > Prorocentrum > Prorocentrum cordatum. Next base: position 238,834 of record CAUYUJ010002158.1, read on the forward strand.
ACGAGGCCTCCAAGACAGCCCGAGAGCGCTCCAAGACGCCCAAGATGGCCTCAAGACGACCCAAGAAGCCCCAAAGAAGCCCCAAGAGCGCTCCAAAAGGACCCCTAAGAGGGCACAAAGAAGCAAAAAAGCATTGATTATCCGTGTGTTGTTCTATGTGTTTCACTTTCTCGCGTTTTCGAGCTTCCGATGCTCCAAGATGACCCTGGAGGCCCCTAAGACCGCCCCAAGACGGCCCAAGAGGACCTCAAGACGGTCCAAGAGCGCACCAAAACGGCCCAAGAGGCGCCCTAGATCGCTCAAGAGAGACCCAAGACAGCCCCAAAAGGGCCCCAAAGGGGGAACACGAACCGACAATTCGAGGCTTCCGCCCCAAGAGGTCCCCAGGAGGCCCCAAGGCCACCACGAAAGCCCAAGAGCCCCCCTAGAGGCCCCACGAGGCCCCCAAGAGGCCCAAAACGAGGCCCCAAGATGCCCCCAAACGGCCCCCAAGAGGCCTCAAAACTGCCTCCACCCCCGAGAGGCCTCCCACGATATCCAAACGAACATTCAAGAAGCCTCTACCCCACAGCCCAGGCACGGCGGCGGGATGGGCCGAAGGCCACTAGATCCGCCGCCCCCTGCTTGCAGGGGTGCACGGCGTGCTGGATGATTCAGGTTTTGGTTTTGGTTCTTTTTCTAAAAGAACTCCCCAGTGGGCTTCGGCCCGTCCCGCCGGCCACCTGTAAATTTCCCAAAATGCGTCTGTCAATGCCCAAAAACGGCCGTTTCGCTCGGGACATCCTCAAAAAATCGCGAAGATGGCCCAAGATGGCCTCCAAGTCCGCCCGAGATGGTCCAAGACGGCCTCCAAAACGGCCCAAGAGAGTCCAAGACGGCCCAAGACGGCCCAAGAGGCCCCCCAGAGGCCTCCCAGACGGCCCAAGAGGCCTCCAAGAGGTCCTCCAGGAGAGTCCGAAGAGGCCAAAATCATTGATTTTCCATTGGTTTTTGAAGGATTTTGGCATTTGCGCCTTTTCGGCTCTCCGACGGCTCAAGACGGCCCAAGAAGCCCCCAAGATCGCCCAAGAGGCCCCCAAGAGAGCCCCATGATGGCCCAAGTGGCCTCCAAGATGGCCCCTAGAGGGCCCCAAGAGGGCCCAAGAGGCCTCCAACACGCCCAAGATGGCCTCCCAGACGCCCAAGATGGCCTCCAAGACGGCCCTGGAGCATTCCAAGCGGGCCCCAAGTCGGCCCATAGAGGCCCCCCAAACGGCTTCCGACGGCTTCAGACGTGCCAGGAACCCACCAAGATGGCCGAAGTTGGCTCGAAGCTGGCCCGAGACGGCCCAAAAAGCCCCAAAGATCGCCCAAAGCTTGCCCAAGAGGCCTCCAAGACGGCCAAGATGACCTTCAAGATGCCCACGTGTTCCCCGAAGGCTTTCCAAACCGATTCGGGGAACACGTGGTCCGATAGCTTGGCAGGTCTGGCCTCAACGTTCGGCCACATAGGCGCTTCCAAAAAGGCAGGGGGCGGCGGTGATTCGCCGTAGGCGTCTTCGATACTGTCAGCACCAAGCTGCATAGCTCACACCCGATGCCTCAAGAGCACTACGCATTCACTTACATTGCCTAGCCAGCGAGCGGCCCGATGCCCAAGCCCACCTCGCCATGTCGGCAACTCACTTGCTGCTTCTGCGGAGTTTCAATATGTTGTGCCTACTTCGCACCATAAACCAAGGCGGCTAATCGATGAAGCGGGGGCCAGCCCCTTACCGAACCATGTGACTTCATTCGCGTCTGTCTTGCTCGCCATCTCCGAGCGCAAGTACCAGGATGCGAAATGTAATGTGCCATCGGCACCGCGCAGGGCCATGGACATGTCTCAGCTTCGCGGAGCGCTGCTGTCGAAGAGAGTCGTAGCTGGTCACGCATGCTGAGCATGAGGAGGGGCATCCTGGCGCGTTGGGACGCTGCGCCTGCTCTGGTTAGACTCCATTCGCTTGCGGGAGCGAAAACGACCGTGCGGCTGGGCCACGGCCCCGCTTGCTCGGCCAAATGTTCCTAGGACAAGCTCTGCGCCGCCGGCAGTCCCGACGACGCCGCGTTGATCACTCCCTGCGGGCGCCTCAGCATCCGAAGGTCCAAGCCGCGCGCCCGTGGCTGGCGACACGGGGGCATATCGAGGATGGCGGTGCTCACCGCGATCGTACGTTTGTGGCACGGTAAGGCTACAGCTGAGCTCAAGACAGATTGTCAACCCGCGCGTCGAATAATCCACAGATGCTCCATGTAGCGTATAGCGCTCCATCCGGAAGTGATGCGTGCTGCCTGCTCCCCGATCGGGGAATGTCACCTCCACCGCCTCACACAGCGGTCGACATCGCACACTGCAGAACAAAACTGCCGCTTAGGCCAAAAGCAATGGAAGCCACGGGATGCCTTTGTATATACATATATATCTATAGATGTATAAAGATACGTGTGTATATGAATTCGGGACAGTGCCTGCATTTAGGGGTTCTCACTCCTCATTCTCATGAATTGGGCGGGTCCAGCGGGGACTTTCACCGTGGCCAGTCCGTGGCCGCCTCGTGGCCGCCTCGTGCGCAGGGTGGGTCCGCCGGGTGTTCGCCACGTGGCGCGCCCGTGCCTGCCTCGTGGCCGTCTCGTGCGCACACTGCGCGTGCACGACACGGCTCGCAACACCTAGATTGCACCAAGCAGCCCACACCTCGCAGCTCATGCCGAACAGTGCACCACACAGCTTACACCGCAGAGCCCACAGAGCACAGCTCGCGCTGCATGGCACGGGCAAGACCGCACCGAGCAGGCTGCACCACACAGCGTACAGAACATAGCTCACACCACCCAGATTGCAACACATAGTTTGCACCACGTAGCTCACACCACATAGACTGCACTGTATACACTGCACCACTGAGACTGCACCGCATGGTTTACTCCTCATAGCTCACACCAGACATATTGCAGCAAATGTGATGGATTACGTAACTAATGTACACCACATCGCCCGTACCGCATAGATTGCAACGCCACACCGCACAGATCACACTACATAGCTTACACGTCCACCGTGCAACATCTCACTGTTTGGGGTCCACGCTGGCAAACATACATATAAAAACAACAAGCATTAAGGCCTCTGAGAAGGCAGCCAGGCTTGAACTCAAGTTCTCGAGTGGGAGGGGCCCAATGGGCAGTCGGAGCTGAAGCGACAACCCTAAAATGTGTTCGCGAACATTGAGCTCATCAGCAGCAATCGAGAAGCCCCAACAACAAGCCGCGGGAATGGAAAACCCCTCAAGGTTGTTCAACGGGCAGCAACCCTCTCGAAAGGCCCAAAACCACAATGGTACCTCTCCGACCCTCGAAGCCCAGCTGGATCCAAAAATGATGGAGCGACGCACGCAATGTCAAATGGTTTTGCCCTGGGCAGGGTACAGTGGGAGCCGAAACTTTCAGCCTGTACGAGAGGAGGCGGGGAGAGGTAAGGCGGTTAGAACACGAATCGAGCCCATTATACAAGTGTGTTTTGGACGCGCATGTGCATCAACGCCTCGAAAACTGCACCCAGACATGACTTCCAGTTCTAGAGGGGAGCCCATTAGGGCAGGCGGAGCTGGAGCGACAACGCTGAATAGATTTGTGAATATCCGACTCTGCAGAAGCAATCGAAAAGTGTGGCGAGCAAAATGAGGTGACGTCCTCGTCGTCGTCGCGGTCGTCGTCGCGGTCGTCGTCGCGGTCGTCGTCGTCGTCGTCGTCGTGGTCGTCGTCGCGGTCGTCGTGACCGCGTCGTCGTCGTGTCGCGTCGTCGTCGTGGGAAACCCCCTCAAGGTTGTTCAACAGGCGGCCCCGTAGACTACAAGTGGTACCCGACCCAGCTGGCACGAAGAAGTGCCTTGACACCAAGGCTGTAGCCAGGAATCGGGAGGGAGGGATTTGGGGGAGATTCCCAGTGTCGCTCCAGCACACCTGTGTGTGAACCCAGGGGTCTCAATTACAGTCGAACCTAGGACAGAAGACATCCTTCAAGAACACGAGACGCTCCGCTGGCCAAAACGCACAGAATATCCAAGGGTACCCTCCCCAGGATGCACAAGAACATCCAACACACACGAAGAACACTAGGGTACCCTCCCCGAAAAAACCTCGATCTTATACCTCGGTCCGACTGTGCATCCCCTGTGCTACTGTCGTTTTCATTCTGTGAGGAAGAACGAGGAGAGGGAGAGCAAAGGCATACCTTATCTGCGGACGTTCTGGTCATGATCTTTTGGGTGACCCAAAAGGGGGTCCAGCGGAAAGGGAGTATTGCAATAGATTTGGGGCAATTGCATTGCACATGCATTGCGCCAGAGAATTGTATTGCACTGTATTGCAAGTAATGTATTGCACGCGAAAATCCAGCAATACATTTGCGCCCTGGAATGTAGCGCACGCCCCAGATGCATTGCGAACCCACAAATCTATTGCACCAAATCTAGTGTACCACCCCCTTGTCGCTGGACCCCCTTTTGGGTCAACCCGAAATCTATACAGAGATTATTGTTTTCTTTTCGAATCGTCAACGATGTGTGGTTCGGCGCGAGCGCGCTGCGCTGCGCCAGCGCAGAGAAACGCGCGCCGAAGCTGCGCCGAAACACACACTCCGAAACGGCGCCGCCGCGAGGGCACCGAGGCCCTTGCCGCAACGGCTCCCGACTCTGACGCGGGAGAGCCTCAGTCGGCGACTCCGAAGGGTGTGGTTTGCAAAGGGTGCTGTTTGCAACGGGCATACTGGGTGGCACCCTGGGTGGCACCCTGGGGGGCGGGCGAGGATCTCGACAGAGCTCTACGCCGCGTCCCGAGGAGGCCCGACGAGGACAGCGTCGCGCTCCCCAGGCCCCAGCGGTGCCGATCGCAAACCACACCCTGGCGTAACCACACCTTCTGTAGCCGCCGGCTGAACCCGAGCTCCAGAAACGAAGGGGTCGCCGGGCACAGCGCCCGGCCGTGGTGTGGCGCAGAAGGCGGACCACACCCCAGCGTGACCAAAGTTCGGTCGGGCACGTCCTCGTACAGGCGGATTTTGGACGAAAAACACAAAATAGTCAATTGATATTCAAAAAGAGTCAAAAATACACAAAGAAAACATCGTCCCCCGATTATTTGTTGACTGTTTCTGAAATGTGCCTCCTGTAGAAGGGACATGCCCGACTTAAGACCAAAAGCAGGGATCGCCGCGCCGCGGCCCGCCGCGCCGCTTCAAAGGGGCGGGGATCGCCGCGGCGGGGGCTCGCCCCGTCAGCGGCCTGGCACGGGCGCCCTCGCCGCCCCCAACTTTCGGGGAGAAGACGGGGGGCAGCAGCCCGTGTGGGCGGCTGCGCGCCGAAAAATCAGGAAGGTGGCCCTCGCCCCCCGCCCGCTACATGCATGCATGCATGCATGCATGCGTGCATGCATACATGCATACATACAGCCACCAGCAGCCCTCGAAAGCGGCGACGGTTTCACACTTCGCAGCCCCAAGGATGGCGAGGTTCCGTTAGGTTTGCGCGGGGCCCCACTGTGCTGGCCCCAGGCCGCCTCGAATGTGGCGATCGTTTTACACTTCGGATCCCCCCCAGCGATGGCGAGGTCCCGTATGGGTTTGCGCGGGGCCCCACTGTGCTGGCCCCCCGCAACATGCATATGTATATGTATATGTATAGATGCACTTGTACATACAGACATACTTACTGACATAAATACATGCATGCATTCATACAAACATACATGTATATACATGCCTGCAAACATGTATACATATAAAATGCATGTATACCTACATGTATACATACATGCAGATGGACATACGTGCCTGGATGCATACATGCATGCAGGCAGGCATATATACATACACACATACATATCAACATATACATATATAAGCATACATGCAGATATACGTACGTGCATACATGCAAATATGCATACATACATGTATATAAACATACAAACATACATAACTACAGACAGGCATGCACACCTACATACATGCATACATACATGCATACGTGCATACATGCATGCCGACCTTTTTTATGCATGCCTGGATGTAAACATGCACGCATACATACATACACACGTATCTACATTTATCGCTCGTGCATCCACGAAGCAGCGTCCAACGACTTAGTGTACAGCCTTGTGAGTTGAAAGGAAGAGCGCCCTCGCAGCGCGGGCACTGTCCTCGGCCGCTTCAGGTAGCGACCAGCTTATAATAGGGAGTTTCGCTTGAGTGTTGTAAGGGTGAAAAGCTATGATTGTGCGCTCGAGAGCTAAGCGCTGACGAAATTCGTCTGATCCTCCGCTGCAGAGGCCCAGACGAGCAAGAATTGACTGTGGCGCGTGCATTCGCGAGTGCCAAACCTTGCGCACCACCTGCCACTGGAGTGGGCAGTGAACATAATGAGACAATGAGTCCAGGGCTCTTGGGCCCCCTGACTGGTGGCAGCTGAAAACACACGGGCTGCACACGTCACTCGCGCGAAGGCGGCGGCTCGTTGTCCACCACCCCACCCCCCACCCCACTCAGGTCTTCAGGAGGGCCGAGTGACCGGCAGGCGAAAAGCCCGAGGCGAGCAGCTCTTTGAGCGGCTCCCATTCGACCTGTGAGAGCGTAAGTGATTCATATGCAATCGTCCAGGAGCTGAGACAAGAGAGGAAGGTGACAGGGAGGCGGTCAAGGAGGAGCGAGGAGACAAGGTGGGAGCGAACAAACTTCTGCATGCGCAAACGGCGTTCAGCGAGGAGGCGGCCTCTTTTCCGCTTTCCACTCACTCAGAGCAGTGCCGCACGCAGCGGCCAGAGCACGATTCTTCTCATTGGGGAACCCCTGCGCCGCCTCCCCTGCGCCGCCTCCTCGAGCGTGTGAGCGATCGGCTTCGACTTCCAATGGAGTGGGGCGTACATGTCGAACGTGCAGGCATGGAACGAGAGGCCCACCGCCGCCGCGTCGCGCAGACGCCGTGCCCAAAACGGCCAGTTCAGCACGGAGTCGGCGGCACTGCGCATCAATGCCGCACGGTTGTTCAGCTCGATGGATACCGCCTTCAGCGATGACCAACGTCCCAGCGCCAGTAGATCATCTCCGGGTAGCGCTTGGGGGGGCAGGTGCCATATCCGATGTAGCGCCCAGCGCTATTTCTTCTTCATCTTCTGCGGCCACTTGAAGAGCTGGCTGAGGTACGAGGTCTTGCTTACTGCGCGCTGGTTGTATAGCATCAGCGAAGTACTGGTCGGGGCTCCTACGTCGGCAATCAGGTTGGTGGACCGCTGCCAGCCCAGGATTACCGTCTCTCACCTGCGGCAGTCATCAACGCTGGGGCCCAACAGCACACAAAGGGACTCAGCCATGTCCGCGATCGTCATGCCACTCCAGCGAGGTACGAGCTCAGTGATCTTGACGCGCACCCTGTCCTCCACAGCATACATGCATGCATACATACATATGTGCATACATGCATATATGCATATATGCATGCCTATATACATGCAAACATACATGCATGCATATATACATACATACGTACACGCATACATACATATATATATATACATACATGTATACAAACATACAGACATGCATACATACATACATGCCTACATACATACATACATACATACATACAGGCATACATACATACATACATGCATGCATGCATGCATGCATACATACATACATGCATACATATATGCGTACATACATATATACAGAGTTGCATACATGTATACATACATGCATACATGCATACATGCACACATGCATACATGCATACATGCATACATGCATACATGCATGCATGCATACATGCATACATGCATGCATGCATGCATATACATGCATACATACGTACATGCATGCATGCGTGCACATGTTTACACAGACAGCTATACACATATATATATGTAGATATATGTATAACTAGCAAAGAGGTGTACATACATGTCGATATAGACTCGTGTGTATATATATATATACATAATCATACACACACTTATATTTATTCATACACACAGGACTGCATTGGCACTTCACGCCATGCACGTTGGTCTCTAAAGTGTGGCATACAGGCAGGGGAGCAAAAAGGTAAAACGGAACATACAGCGATAGTTCGTGGTTGTCTTTTCTGGCATCGTCGTTGTATGATGTTATTCGTTATCCTTCCCTCATGTTTCCTCTTCTTCCTCATTCTCGCCCTACCCTGCGAATTCGTCCCTATGCTTAGCATTTTTGCGGAGGCTCATCCTAGGAGAGCCTCTTGTAAGTCTCACGAAGGTTTTAAGGTCTTGTTGGGGCCTCCTGGAAGCCTCCTGGGTTCCTCCTGGAGGCCTCTGGGGGCTTCCCCGGGCCACCTCGCTTCCAACCGCGGTCTCTCTGAACGACCGGGTCACGATTTGGAATGATTCGGGAGGCGTCTTGGGGCCATCTTGGGCCGTCATGGGGCTTTCCTCTGGCCATCTTGGAGCCCTGGTGGGCCGTCTTGGGGCTCCTCTTGGACTGCCTGGAAGCCCTCTTGGTTAAATTTGGGGCGATTATCTGGCCTCCTGGGCGGTCTCGGACGCCCAGAAGACAAAAGAACTGAGCAGTCTCAACATCGTGCAAAAGCCATAGGGGGGAAAATCAAAAATTAAAAAAATACTTTAAAAAAATGCCTTTCGAATGACTTCGTTGGGTCGTCTTCGGGCGTCCTGGTGGGTCTGGGGCTTATGTGGGCTCTCGTGGGGCCGTCCGGCCGCCCTCCTGATCGATTCGGGTCCGTTGCCTAAGCCCTACAGGGGCTTCAGGAGGCCCAGAAAGCGCAGGGGACCGCCTGCAAGGGCCTCCCGGGTGCCCCGGGCCAAGGATTCGGAGGGGTAGCGTTTCGAGAGGGGGGTCGCAAGATCCCAGGCTATCCGAGAATATAGGAAAAGGAAGTAAGCACCCCGCAGCTGGGCGGGTCGCGGTCGGGTCGCGGGTGGGTCGCGGGTGGGTCGCGGGTGGGTCGCGGGTGGGTCGCGGGTGGGTCGCGGGGTGGGTCGCGGGGTGGGTCGCGGGCGGGTCGCGGGTGGGTCGCGGGCGGGTCGCGGGCGGGTCGCGGGCGACGGCGGCGACGACGACGACGACAACAACAAGGCATCAACGCCTATGTGTACCCCTCCCCACCCACGGGGGGGGCAGCAGCCAGCAGCCAGCATCCAGCACTCACACAAACAACTGACCACAAAATCCATTGGTACCCATATAGGGGTCGGGTCAACTCGGCCCTATCTTCGCCAAACGATCGCGCGCTGGCGAAGCAACGCCTCAGGCTGCCTACTCCCATGTGAAATCTGCTAGGGATGGACGGAGCTCTAATAGGGTCCTGTTACGGATGGATGGAGCTCGAATGGGATCCGGTTAAGGATCCTGTTAGGGATGGATGGAGCTCGACTGGGATCCTGTTACGGATGGATGGAGCTCGAATAGGCTCCTGTCAAGAACGGATGGAGCTCTACTAGGACCCTGTTACGGATGGATGGAGCTCTAGTAAGATCCTGTTAAGGATGGATGGAACTCTAGTAGGATCCTGTTAGGGATGGACGGAGCTCTACTAGGATCCTGTCAGGAATGGATGGGGCTCTAACAGGAATGTTAGGATGGATGCAGCTCGAATCGGATCCTGTTAGGGATGGATGGAGCTCTAAGAGGATACTGTGAGAGATTGGTGCATCCTTAATAGGATCAATTTACGGATGGATGGAGCTTTAAAGAATCCAGTTAGGGGTGGATGGAGCTCGAATAAGATCCTGTTACGGATGGATGGAGCCCTAATGGGATCCTGTTTTGGATAGATGGAGCTCGAATGGGATCCTGTTACGGATAGATGGAGCTCTCATAGGATCCTGTCACGGATGGGTGGAGTTGTAATAGGCTCCTGTCAGGGACGGATGGAGCTCGAATAGGTTCCTGTCAGGGACGGATGGAACTCTAATAGGCTCCTGTTCGGGATGGACGGAGCTTTAACAGGATCCTGTTAGGGATGGATGGAGCTCTAAGGTGATCCTGTTCGGGATGGATGGAGCTCTAGTTTGATCCTGTTAGGGATGGATGGCGCTCTAACAGAATCCTGTTAAGGATCTATGGATATCTGATACGATCATGTTAGGGATGGATGGAGTCTGAATGGGATCCTGTTAGGGATGGATGGAGCTCGAACAAGATCCTGTTAGGGATGGACGGAGCTTTTGCGGAATCACTACGAATCAATCAGAATTCATGAAACCAAAACAAATCAATAGGAATCACGACGAATGGGAGAATCAATACGAATCAATGGGGAACAATAAGGACCAATAGGGATCAATTGGAAGCAACAGGAATTAAGTGGAACCAGTTGGAATATAGTAGAATCAGTGGCGGTCAGTAAGGATCACATGTAATCCATGGAAATCAATGGGAAGCTGGCAGATTCAATGGAGATCACTTAGACTGACCTATGCACAATTAGAATCAACTAGAATCAATCGGAAACAAGTAGAATCATGCGGAACCAAGTAAAATCAATAGGAACCAAGTCGGATCAACAGGAATCAATGATGGATGGGGCTCTAATTAAATCCTGTTGGGGATGGATGGAGATTATACGGAATCGCTACGAATAACCTTAAATTTATGAAACCAATACGAATCAATACGAACCAATACGACTGGGAGAATCAATGAAACAATCTGGATCTATAGGGATCGATAGGAATCGATCAGAACCAATGAGAATTAGTTGGAACCAATTGGTATATATTAGAACCAATGGCGATCAATAAGAATCATATACCATCCAAGGGGGTCAATGGGAATCTAGCAGAATCACTGGGGATCAATAACAATCAATTTTAACCTATTAGAATCAACTATAATCAACCGGAATCAGTTAGAACCATGAGGAATCAATTAAAATCAGTAGGAACCAATTCGAATCAACAGAAATCAATGACAATCCATGAAATTCGGGAAAAAACAATAGGAATCAATTCGAATCAATAAGAATCAATGGGGAACAATGAGAATCAATTAGAATCAATGAGAATCAATTAGAACCAAAAGAAATCAATAGGGATCAATAGAGGGAAATTGATAATAACAGAAACCAATCAGAATCAATAGGAATCACTTAGAATCAATAGGAATCATGTCAAATCAACGGGAATCACTAGGAATCAGTAAAAAATCAACTGGAATCGACAGGAATCAATTTGAAATAAATGGAATCAGTAAGAATCATTTGAAATCAATTGGAATCGATAGAAATCAATTGGAATGAATTCGAAGCAATAGGGATCAACTAGAAGCAACAGGAATCAATTAGAGCTAATCGTAAGATCAGTAGGAATTACTGATAATCGATCAGGTAATATAGGAATTAATTAGAACCAATAGGTACCAGTTAGAATCAATGAGAAGAAGTTAGAATCAATAAGAATCAAATATAATCATAATCAATGGGAATCAACAGGAATCAATCGGAATCCATGAGGGCCAATAGAGATCATTCAGAATCAAACGGAATCAATGAAAATCAATAGGAACCAATGAGAATCAATCATAATCAATAAGAAACAATGAAATTAAATTAAAACCGATAGGAATAAATTCAATCAATAGGAATCAACGAGAACCAATGATAACCAAGTATAATCAATGGGACCCAATGAAAATCAGTAGGAATCAATAGCGGTCAATAGGGATAAATTGGAATCACGAGGAATCAATCAGAATCGATAGGAATCAATGGGGATCAATAAAGATAAATTGTGATCAATTAGAATTAACAGGACTAGTACTCCCTAGGGCTAGTATTCCGTCGCACGAGGAATCCCTAGGATTAGTACCCCCTAGGGCTAGCACCCCCTAAGGCTAGTACTCTCTAGGACTAGTACTCCCTATGAGTGGTACTCCCTAGGAGTAGTATCCACTAGGACTAGTACTCCCTAGGAGTAGTACTCCCTAGGAATAGTACTCCCCAGGACTGGAAAACCCTAGGACTCGTAATCCCTAGGGCTAGTGTTTCCTAGGGCTAGTGATCCCTCGGACTAGTGATCCCTCAGGCAAGTGCTCCCAGGACGTGGCAGAACCAAACGGACCCATCGGGCGGTTAGACCCTACAGAGCTGTCCGGGAAGGCGGGCCCAAGCGGTCAGGTCGAGAAGGCGTGTTGCTGAAGCGTGAATGCTGCATGAATCGCCAGGAGAGCTCGAGCGATAGCGCGATTTCCAAGTAATCGTGAGGAAAGCAACAGCGAGAGCGTGATTCCTGAGTGTCGAGGGCGCGGCGTCTGAATGGATGGCAAGGAATTCTCACGCGAGAGCGCGATTCCTGTATGACTTGTGAGGAAGTCCCGTGCGAGAGCGCGATTTTGGAATTGACTGTGAGGAAGTATCTGGCGGGAGTCGTTGTTGTTGTAGTTCGGGGCCAAACATCCCAGCTTGGTGAAGCCAAGCTTTCCCTGAGGACAAACTGTGTGCGAGCCCCGAGGGGGGCATTTCGATAACAAAATCAGCCGAACCTGTCGGCGTGGGTGAGGGGTTTCTCAGTTCGAGTCGGGCTTTTCCGTTGGAGTCGTCGTCTCTGTCCCCCTCTGTTCCATCTGCCCGGGCCCTCTCCCTCATGCGCGCCGTCCAAAGCAAAACTGAGCAACAGAGGAGCGGAATCGAAGGGAAGCCCCTTCACCTTGATCCCTTCCCCGCGCTGGGGGGGGGGTCCCGGAGGGGCCCCGGGGGGGTCCTACGGGTGGGGTCCCAAGGGGCGGGTCCCCACCCGAATGCGCTTTCCAGGGGGGGTCCCAGGGGGGTCCCGGGAGGGACCGCCGTCGTCGTCGACGTCCCCCTTCAGGGTCGGCGGCCAGGCCGTGAGGCCTTCGCAATACAATGGTTACCAGAGGGGGAGATCAACCACAAATATTCTTCAGAAATGAAAATTCAAAAACAAGAATAGCAATTATTCACTGCGTGGGGATCCCCATATGTGCATCTCCTTGCTGGCGCTCCCTTGGTGGTGGGACTCGGTGAGGACGAATCTAGATTTAAGTGTGACTGAGCTGCCTCTCTCTCTGCTCTCTCTGCTCTCTCTGTCTCTCTCTCTCTCTCTGCCCTCTCTCTGTCTCTGCCTCTCTTTCCCTGCCTCTCTCTCTCTCTGCCCTCTCTCTCTGCCTCTCTCTCTGCCTCTCTCTCTCTCTCTGCCTCTCTCTCTGTGCCTCTCTCTCTCTGCCTCTATCTCTGCCTCTCTCTCTCTCTCTCTCTCTCTCCTCTCTCTCTCTATTCTCTCTCTGCTCTCTCCTCTCTCTCTCACTCTCCCTCTCTCTCTCTCTCGCTCTCTCTCTTCTCTTCTCTTCTCTTCTCTCTCTCTCTCTCTCTCTCTCTCTCTCTCTCTCTCTCTCTCTCTCTTCGCTCTCTCTCGCTCTCTGTCTCTCCTCTCTCGCTCTCTCTTCTCTCTCTCTCTCTCTCTCTCTCTCGCTCTCTCTTGCTCTCTCTCTCTCTCTCTCACTCTCCTCTCTCTCTCTCTCCTCCCGCTCTCATCTCTCTCTCTCTCTCTCTCTCTCTCGCTCTCTCGCTCTCCATCGCTCCTCTCCCGCTCTCTCTCTCTCTCTCTCTCTCTCTCTCTCTCTCTCTCTCTCTCTCTCGCTCTCCTCCTCTCTCTCTCTCTCTCTCTCTCTCTCTCTCTCTCTCTCTCTCTCTCTCTCTCTCTCTCTCTCTCTAAGTCTCGGCTCGAGAGTGCCCGCACTCAGACCGCAGCCGCGACGCGAAGCGCCCCGCCTCGGAGTCAGACTCCCAGGCCTCGCGAGACCGGAGGGGTCCCAGCAGGACCCTACTGATTCGCGTCACCTCTCCTCAGTGCGACCGCCGCCATGGCCCCCCTGTCTGCGCCAGGCCGCCACCGCACTTTCACGTCTCACCATGCTGTACTACCTGAGCTGCCTGGCCATGTTACTGTACATATAGGCACCAGGACCTTGTCTTCCGCGTGCCCGTCCTGCACGGGCGCGACCTCCCAGTACCACCTGGACACGCCCCACACGTGCCGCGTGCGGATCTTCACGAAGATCTACGTATACTTGGGCATGACGTGTTTCACCTGCGCGCCGAGCTGCGCGCCTACCGAGCCGACCTCCGCGCTCACCTACCAGGCACCGACGCCAACACAGACGACTCCGTCCAGCACCTGCACACCTCGGTACGGCCAGGTATCCAGGGGGGGGTCGGGCTCCCGACTGCTGAGGGTGACGGTGCTGAGTGCGGTCGGGCTGTTCCCACGCCTGCCGTCGTCGCGCCGTGCGTGACAAGCAGTCGGCCCCCAACCTCCCCCCGAGAGCGCTCCCGCGGCAACGTAGGCACCGCTCTCAACTTCATCGGCATTATCTTGCTGAACTTCGGGCACGGCCTCGGCTCCACCTTCGGCATCGTTCTCGGCACCGTCGGTCCGCAGACAGCATCGACGCCAGCTCTGACGACGGCACTGCAGTCAGCATCGACGCCAGCGAGTGGTACGGATTCGGCACCACCCTCGCCCCCTCCCTCACCCCGCCCCGCAGGAGGAGGAGGAGACGATGACGACCACGACGACCTTGACGACTCATTACCGGCGCCGGCGCCGAGGTCAGCACCGACGCTCCCACCGACGGCAGATACGACCACAGTTTCGCTGACCCCGACGGCAGCATTGACGGCGGCGAGGACGGCTCCGACGGCAGCACCGCTAGCATCACAGACTCCGACGGCGGCATCGATAGCATCGCCGGCTCCGACGGTAGCATCGACGGCAGCGACGCCACCACTGCCAGCGGCGGCTCCGACGTCAGCATCGACGGCAGCGACGCCAGTACTGCCAGCGACAGCTCCGACGGCCGCAAGAGACGTCAGCACCACAATCAGCCACTCCTGCGCTCCCTGTATGGCCACTCGCTCGGCGGTGCCTTCAGGCCCGCCGAAGCCTGTTGACCTACAGACCTCTCCTCGGCATCATCGTCTCTCAGAGTTGCAGCCAGCTTCGACGCCAGCTCCGACGTCCGTATCGAGGCCAGCACCGACGCCAGCCCCTACGACAGCACCGCCAGCGTCAACACCCATGCCTGCGCCTACGCCGTACCTACGCCAGAGTTGCAGGCCGCATCGACGCCAGCTCCGGCGTCTCCATCGAAACCAGCACCGATGACAGCTCCTATGCCAGCACCGCCAGCGGCACCAACCACTATTTATCCCACCCCGCCGACGACCCTGGGTGTCCCTAGGATAGCACCGCCGACCACCGCATCCATTGAGGCGCCCACGTCCACATCAACGACAGCACCGACGGCCGCATCGAGGCTAGCCTCGATGAGTCCTCAGCCAGTCACTGCTCTGACGCCTCGTCCATGGCCGCGGGCGGGAGTGTAGCCTTCAGGCGCACTCTCCGCTAGCGGGGCCGCCATGTCATGTCATGCCACGTCCGCCTCGTCGCCCGTATCGTCTGTGTCACTATCTGCGCCGACGACTACATCGACGCCACCACGGACGGCAGCTGGGACGTCCGCATCGGCAGCGACAGTTTTCGGGCGACCGCCTTCGACGTCAGCAGTGGCAGACTCGCCGGCGGCGGCACCAACGTTGCCACCCACGGTGGCATCTACGGCAGCTCCCCAAACGGCCTCCACAGCGGTATCCGCGATAGCACTCATGACTGCATCCACGGTGGCATACACGGCCATGGCTCCCGCGCCCACGTCCGCACCGACGCCAGCATTGACGACAGGATCGGCCTCAGTATCGTCGGCACCGACAGCGGCATTGACGACGAGATCGACACCATCAGGCACACCCACGGCTATTGGGGCCGCCATACCACGCCGTATCACGTCCGCCACGTCGACACCTACGCCTGCGCCACGGCCCGCATCGACCCCAACAGCGACGTCAGCACCGACGACCGCATCGACGCCAGCCTCGACGAGCCCTCAACCATTCACTGTCCTGACGCCTCGCTTAGGGCCGCTGGCGCGGGTGCCGTCTTCAGGCGCACCCTACGCTAGTGGGACCGCCATGTCATGTCAGGACACGCCTGCCTCGTCGATTTTTTCGTCTGCGGCACTGTCTGCATCGACGACAACATCGACGACTACGCCGGTACCCACGCCAGAGTTGCAGCCAGCATCTACGCCAACTCCGCCGTCTGCATCGACGCTCGCATCCATGGCAGCATCGCCCATAGCTTTGACACCAGCACTGCCAGCGGCAGCTCCCACGACCACGCCTACGCGGGCACCAACGTTGACACCAGCACCAACACCGGCACCGAGCGCAGCCGAGACGTCATCGCCGACGACTACTCTCACGCCAACCCTGCCAGATTCAGCACGCCCTGAGTCGTCCGCGGCGGCGCCAAAGGTGGCACCCACGTCGGCCTACACGGCAGCGTTCGTGGAGCGCGTGTGGTTGGAGGTCATCGAGTGGTACAACGTGGTGTCATTGTCCACGTGGGCCATCTTGTGCGCCACGTACGTCATGCACTACTTCTTCATCGGCATCCGCGACGAGTGGCGGCGACGGAGCGCAGCTACAGCGCGGCGCCGACGCCGACAGTGCGGCGGCGACGTCGACCGCAGACGCCCTCTAGGCCACCAGACGGCCGCCCAGGGCCGCCCTGGCATCAGCCCCACACTGCCTCGAGCCTCGAGCCGACCCCCCTGCCAAAACCTGGGAGCACGCCAGTGGGGGCGGCTTCAGCCCCCCCGCATGGCACCACGCCTGCCATTCCTGTCATCGGCTACACGGCCTCAAGCCTCGAGTCGACCCTCCCGCCAAAACCTGGTAGCACGCCAGCGGGGGCGGCTTCAGCCCCCCCGCATGGCACTACGCCTGCCGTTTCTGTCATCGGTCCCCACGCTGCCTCGAGCCCAGGGGTGACCTCCCCGCCACAACCTGGTAGCATGGCAGCGGGGCCTGCCTCGGCCGTCTCACATGCTCACACGCCTGCCCTGGATCCTGGCTCCCTCGCAACCTCGCGTGTTAGCACTAGCACTCCCAGCACTAGCACTGTGACTGTACGGGAGCACCTCGAGCGCTACCTCGGACCACAACCAGCCACCATCGGTTACCTCCGAGCCGTCAACCGTCGCTTGGCAGCTCGGATTCCACCGCGGCTCCACGCCGGCACCGAGGTTATCGTCCAAGGCCAGGTCCACAACCCCATCAACGGCCTCCGAGGCATCGTACGAGGGCCGCCCAGGGAGTACCCAGGCCTCTGGGCCGTCACGCTGCCTACTGGTGACACTGCCCACCTCCGCGGTTCCAGTTTGACCGTCCCAGCACCTCCGCTGCGCGCCGAGGCGCCGCCCACCAGTACAGGCATACTCACGAGGGCGCCAATTCAGGACCCCCAGCCTGCCCCCGCAGCGTACACAAGTTGCAGCAGTCTGGCGGCACGGCGCCCTGACGACACAGCGGCGGCACCCTGCAAGTCGGCCTCGCTGCCTGCCGCCAGCAGCCGCGATCAGACGGACAACACGGCTGGCCACGACGAAGGCCTCGGTGGCTCTCGCGATGACGGTGACGACGACGGCCTCTTCCTCGGGGTACAGGTCGAGATCACCGCACCGACCAGCCCTCTGCGTGGATACATCGGCACAACCATCGACTTGTCTGGCGACCGCGTCGTGGTCCAGTTCACCGGCGGTCTCACCGTCGGTTGGAGCCGCTCCGATGTGACTCGCGTTCGCAAAGACCCAGGGCTTCAGCTGTCAGGCAGCACGCAGAAACTGATGCGGCGCCTCGACCAGTCGCCGCGCCCCTTCCCCGGGACTGCCCTGGAGCCTCTCCATGACATCCCGGAGGAGCCTGTCCCTGCTGACCTCCCGCCTGCCCCCTGGACGGCAACGTCTGTGGAAAAGACAAGTGTCTGTTGTTCACACCTGCTTCACATGCGTACAATCACTCACTCTGACTCTATTCTGTTATGTCAGAAACAAGGATGCCGCCACACAGTGTCTCAGCCTGATGTGTCAGAAACAAGGATGCCGCCACGCAGTGTCTCTCCCCTGCCGGCACGAGCGGCGGCGTTCGAAATGGGATCTCATCCACAATCGTCAGAGCCGAAGGCAGCACCGACGTCCCTGTCGACGCCCGCACCGACGCCAGCACTGACGACAGTTCTGACACCAGCACCTCCAGCGCCAGCGGCCGCCCCCACCACGCCGGCACCAAAGCCAAAGTCACAGGCAGCAGCGACGTCAGACCCGACACCCACCCCGACGTCAACAGTGAGGCCAGCACCGACGACAGCTCCGACGCCAGCACCGCCAGCGTCACCACCCACGCCTGCGCCTACGCCGGTACCCACGCCAGAGTTGCAGCCAGCATCTACGCCGACTCCGCCGTCTGCATCGACGCTCGCTTCCATGGCAGCATTGTCCATAGCTTCGACACCAGCACTGCCAGCGGCAGCACCCACGCCCACGCCTACGCGGGCACCAACGTTGACACCAGCACCAACGCCGGCACTGAGCGCTGCCGAGACGTCATCGCCGACGACAACTCTCACGCCAACACTGCCAGATTCAGCGCGCCCTGAGTCGTCCGCGGCGGCACCAAAGATGGCACCCACGTCGGCCTACACAGCAGCGTTCGTGGAGCGTGTGTGGTTGGAGGTCATCGAGTGGTACAACGTGGTGTCACCGTCCACGTGGGCCACCCTGTGCGCCACGTACGTCATGTACTACTTATTCATCGGCTTCCGCGACGAGTGGCGGCGACGGAGCGCAGCTACAGCGCGGCGGCGACGCAGACAGCGTTGGGCGGTGGCGACGGCGACCAACCGCAGACCCAGCCCTCCTAGAGGCCACCATACACCAGACGCCGCCCAGGGTCCAGCCGCCAGGCACCAGCCCCCACACTGCCACGCTGCCATAACGAGCTCGATCCGGAACCCCCCTGCAACAAGCCTGGTAGCCAAAGCCACGCAAAACCAGCGGGTGCGGCTTCAATTTCAAGAGTCAGCAACACAGTCAGTTCAAGCAAGAAGAGAGCAAGGAGGAAGCAGGTCGAGAGCAGAGGGACAAGAGTCATCAAAGTCAGCCCCCCACATAGGCACCACCCCCTGCCACTCCTGTTCATCGGCCCCACAACTGCCTCAAGCCTCGAGTCGTCCCCCCCCCCGCCCAACATTACCCCCCCGCCAATACCTGGTAGCACGCCAGCGGGGGCGGCTTCAGCCCCCCCGCGTGGCACCACGCCTGCCATTCCTGCCATCGGTCCCCACGCTGCCTTGAGCCCTGGGGTGACCTCCCCGCCACAACCTGGTAGCACGGCAGCAGGGATGCAGGGCGCCGACCCTAGCGGCCGAAATCTCCATGGTGCGGACACGCTGCGAGAGGTCGCGGAGACGCTGTCGCACCTGAAGGAGCAGGACCTGCTCCAACGACTGGAGGCTGAGGAGCGCTCCGACAGGAGGAGGCTGAGGAGGCTGAGGGCCAAACGCAAGGCCGCAGCAGCCGCCGAAGGGGGCGGCGGGGACGCCGCGCAGGCCCAGGAGGAGCCACCCTACCAGGATGCTCCGGCTCCTGCGCTCCGCCGGGCCAAGCGGATCCTCTTGTCATGGGTGTTGGCCGCGCACCTGCCGCCTCTTGTGGCGGTCCCCGACCGCCGCCCCGCTAGGCACACCCACTGGTTCCGCGAAGCTGGACCACAGTACGACGGACCGAGAAAGGCCGACGCGCAGCCGACTGCCAACCGATGCATCGAGCTCCGCCTATGGAGTCTGAGAGCTCCTGGCCCCCGCCCGACTCTGGCCCGCAGTTCGGACATGCCCCTAACCTGCGTGGACGCGGCCCTCGGCCTCCCGCACGGCCGCACAGCAGGCCTCATCCACCGCGCCACTCTCAAGCGTCTGCGCACTGATACTGTTTCCTTCTTCAGTTTCTCACGTGGTCCGACGCTTTTGAAGAACGCTGGGGCTTCTCATTCACTTTGCCCTCATCCTGACCAGCGTGGTTCGGCCAGCATGTTGTTTGTATGTGCCAATCTTGCGTTTATACTTGTTTCTGGTAAGCCTGTTGTTCGGTCGTTGGTGCGTACTCTTCACACGCAGTATATATGCATGTGTTGTTCCTCCTTCCTGAATGTGGTGACGTTAACCCGGCCGGCCACCTTCGTTATCTACTGCTTGGCTTTCAGAGCAAACAGGTGGGACAAAATGCGTTGTACTTTTCAAGAGCGAAGAACGCTGGGGCTTCTCATTCACTTTGCCCTCATCCTGACCAGCGTGGTACGGCCTCGCCCTCGCCGCAAGTGCGCGCCCTGCCTTGTTCACCCGGGCGCTGTTCCCTGGTGCGCCGTGCCTGCTGGCGGGGGTGGCGGCTTCAGCCCCACCCCACGCACCCGAGCCATCACGCCATGTCTTGTCCGCCATGTCGTAGCGGGTGCATCCGCGGTGAGGGCCTCCTCTGCACCCTCGCACTGTCTCTGCCTGTGAGCATGCTGGGCCATACGGCTCCCAGCATGTGCACCTTTTCCTCAGCGCGTCTGGCGCCCTCTGCCGTCCGCCGCTTGGTCGCGGACTCTGTCTCTGTGCGCTCTGTGCTGGGCCATGCGGCTCCCAGCTGGTGCACCTTTTCCTCAGCGCGTCTGGCACCCCTCTGCCGTCCGCCGCCTGGCCGCGGGCTCTGTCACTTTCGAGGTCCGCCAATGGGGGCTATAGGTTAGCTGGCAGTGGCTGGTGCCGCTGTGCTGTCGGCTAGCTTTTGCCGCTTCTGTTGGGGTTCTCGGCCTGTGCGCACTGTGCTGGGCCATGCGGCTCCCAGCTGGTGCACCTTTTCTCTTTTCGCCAGCCCGTGCGACCGCGAGGCACCGCGCCCGCGGGGCCTGGGCGCGGGGGCGGGGGGTGCCCCGTCTCTGCGCGCCGCGCAGCGGCCAAGCGCCCAACCGGCGGTCCGCCAAGCCGCCTTAGCCACGTTTTTCACGTCGCCACTTGCGTTGGGGCCCTCTTTCTTCACGCGGTCTGACACGTGAGATCTTCACAGTCTGTCCGCCGTCAGTAGCTTCAGACGCATTGCGCCGGGGGAGGGGGCCTGTCGCCCGCCCTCGTTTCTTAAGGCTGCACCGCCGCTAATAGTGTTTAGCGAGTTGTCGCACCGCAGTGCGCCTCGCGGACGGGCCCTGGTCCGCCTACTTGTCCGCTCTCTCTCTCTCTCTCTCTCTCTCTCTCTCTCTCTCTCTCTCTCTCTCTCTCTCTCTCTCTCTCTCTCTCTCTCTCTCTCTCTCTCTCTCTTCTCGCTCTCTCTCTCTCTCTCTCTCTCTCTCTCTGCATCGACGACAACATTGACGACTACGCCGGTACCCACACCAGAGTTGCAGCCAGCATTTACGCCAACTCCGCCGTCTGCATCGACGCTCGGCCGTCCATGAGTGGTGCCCCCAAACACACATACTCCAGCACTGCCCAGCGCAGCTCCCTACGCCCACGCCTAACGCTGGGCACCAACGTTTTTGACACCAGAAAGCACCAACACCGGCACCGAGCGCAGCCGAGACGTCATCGCCGACGACTGCTCTCACGCCAACCCTGCCAGATCCAGCACGCCCTGAGTCGTCCACGGCGGCGCCAAAGGAGGCACCCGCGTCGGCCTACACGGCAGCGTTCGTGGAGCGTGTGTGGTTGGAGGTCATCGAGTGGTACAACGTGGTGTCACCGTCCACGTGGGCCACCTTGTGCGCCACGTACGCCCTGTACTACTTCTTCATCGGCTTCCGCGACGAGTGGCGGCGACGGAGCGCAGCTACAGCGCGGCGCCGACGCCCCGACAGCGCGTCGGCGACGTCGGACCGCAGACGCCCCTCTAGGCCACCAGACGGCCGCCCAGGGCCGCCCTGGCACCAGCCCCCACACTGCCTCGAGCCTCGAGCCGACCTCCCTGCCAAAACCTGGGAGCACGCCAGCGGGGGCGGCTCCAGCCCCCCCGCGTGGCACCACGCCTGCCATTCCTGTCATCGGCCCCCACACGGCCTCAAGCCTTGAGTCGACCCCCCCGCCAAAACCTGGTGGCACGCCAGCGGGGGCGGCTTCAGCCCCCCCGCATGGCACTACGCCTGCCATTTCTGTCATCTGTCCCCACGCTGCCTCGAGCCCAGGGGTGACCTCCCCGCCAAAACCTGGTAGCATGGCAGCTGGGCCAGCCTCGGCCGTCTCACATGCTCACACGCCTGCCCTGGAACCTGGCTCCCTCGCAACCTCGCGTGTTAGCACTAGCACTCCCAGCACTAGCACTGTGACTGTACGGGAGCAACTCGAGCGCTACCTCGGACCACAACCAGCCACCATCGGTTACCTCCGAGCCGTCAACCGTCGCTCGGCAGCTCGGATTCCACCGCGGCTCCACGCCGGCACCGAGGTTATCGTACAAGGCCAGGTCCACAACCCCATCAACGGCCTCCGAGGCATCGTACGAGGGCCGTCCAGGGAGTACCCAGGCCTCTGGACCGTCACGCTGCCTACTGGCGACACTGCCCACCTCCGCGGTTCCAGTTTGACCGTCCCAGCACCTCCGCTGCGTGCCGAGGTGCTGCCCACCAGTACCGGCATACTCACGAGGGCGCCAATCCAGGCCCCCCAGCCTGCCCCCGCAGCGTACACAAGTTGCAGCAGTCTGGCGGCACGGCGTCCTGACGACACAGCGGCGGCACCCTGCAAGTCGGCCTCGCTGCCTGCCGCCAGCAGCCGCGATCAGACGGACAACGCGGCTGGCCACGACGAAGGCCCCGGTGGCTCACGCGATGACGGTGACGACGACGGCCTCTTCCTCGGGGCACAGGTCGAGATCACCGCACCGACCAGCCCTCTGCGTGGATACATCGGCACAACCATCGACTTGTCTGGCGACCGCGTCGTGGTCCAGTTCACCGGCGGTCTCACCGTCGGTTGGAGCCGCTCCGATGTGACTCGCGTTCGCAAAGACCCAGGGCTTCAGCTGTCAAGCAGCACGCAGAAACTGATGCGGCGCCTCGACCAGTCGCCGCGCCCCTTCCCCGGGACTGCCCTGGAGCCCCTCCATGACATCCCAGAGGAGCCTGTCCCTGCTGACCCCCCGCCTGCCCCCTGGACGGAAATGTCTGTGGAAAAGACAAGTGCCTGTTGTTCACACCTGCTACACATGCGTAAAATCACTCACTCTGACTCTATTCTGTTATGTCAGAAACAAGGATGTCGCCACACAGTGTCTCAGCCTGATGTGTCAGAAACAAGGATGCCGCCACACAGTGTCTCTCCCCTGCCGACGGCCGCAAGAGACGTCAGTACCACAATCAGCCACTCCCGCGCTACCTGTATGGCCACTCGCTCGGCGGCGCCTTCAGGCCCGCCGAAGCCTGGTGACCTACAGACCTCTCCTCGGCATCGTCGTCTCTCAGAGTTGCAGCCAGCTTTGACGCCAGCTCCGACGTCCGTATCGAGGCCAGCACCGACGCCAGCCCCTACGACAGCACCGCCAGCGTCAACACCCAGGCCTGCGCCTACGCCGGTACCTACGCCAGAGTTTCAGGCCGCATCGACGCCAGTTCCGGCGTCTCCATCGAAACCAG
>CAUYUJ010002158.1:262512-300012 GCA_963575745.1 Prorocentrum cordatum
CTCTCTCTCTCTCTCTCTCTCTCTCTCTATCTATCTCCCTTTCTCTCTCTCTATATATATATACATGTAAACATATATATAGAGAGAGAGATATATCCCTCCCTCTCTGCGCCCCTCGCAGCCCGCCCCGAACCTGCATCGCCGCCCGCCGTGGCGACGGCGCTCGGCGCCGCGACCGGGCGCGCCCACCCCGCGCACCGCCCTCTTCTTCCGCCTCGCATGTTGAGGCACGAGGGTCGATTGCGAAGAGGATGGGCTCAGTGGCTGTGGGGGGCGAGGATATGGGGGCCAGGGTTGCCGATGGGCATCGCGTTTCGCACTCCAGCTTCCCCCCCCCGCCCTGCTCGCCTTCGGCCCCCGCCATCAGCCCAGCTTCACTTAGCCATCGGCGCCCCAGCTCAGCCTCGATCCTCGCCTCGCCCCACCTCCGCGGGCCCAGCTCGGCATCGGCATCTGCGCTGGCTGGCCCCTAGCCCCTGCCTGGCCCTGACCAGTTCCACGGTCCCCGCCTCCACCTTTCCCTCGCCGCGCCAGCTCGCGCGCCGCCTGCCGCCTTCGTTTCGCCCTCGCTCCAGCCCCGTCGGCTTCGCCGCGCCGCCGGCCCAGCCTTCGCCAGCCCTCGGACCGCAACCATCTGACCCTCTGCCTGCCCGCAACTCGCCCTCGGCTTGCCCGCGCTCGCCCGCCGCCCAGCCCCCCCCCCGCGCGAACCCCCGATTCGCCGTCGGCGCAGCCAAACCTCAGCTCGCCGTCAGCCGACCCGCCACGTCTCCTCGAGGGTTCGTCAGTCCGCTTGCAGCGCGGATGGCTCCGAGAGCTTCTTCGCGGCCATCGCCCCCCCGCCCCCCCGAGGCCGACGCGCGGCCTTGACCCCGCTAAGCAATCGCCCGGCAGTGTCGGCGTCAGATTGGCGCGTCTTGGCGTAGACCGACACCAGAATTATGTTGGCAAGGTATTGCTTTAGCGTTGGGTGGCGGGGGTTTATCGCGCCGGCCTCAGCTAGGGCCCTGCGCCCACTTGCAAGCCCCCCCTCTCCGGCGCCGCCACGCGCATGTGCCCCCCCTGGGCCGCGCGAGCCTGCGGCGGGCCAGCGGCGCGCGCGCAGCGACGCGCGCGCACCTGGATTATCGCTCGGGTTCGGGGGCCGCCGTTCCAGAGTGATGGCCGACAGTGGAACTGTTTACATTGCCCGCGCCTCCGCGCCTCGCGCATCGCGCCGCTTCCCCCCCCACTTGCCCTCCATTGAGGTCGCTGCGCCCCTCGATGCAAATTCGCCCGCAGAGTTACCCGATCCATAGCAATGCGCCGTCGAAGGCTTCCCGCAGCGCGGTCGCCCGCGCTGCGCTCGCGTAGTTTTTGTTCGCGCTGCCTTCGTTTTTCCTAGCGGGGCGGCGATGCCCGATGCGAACGGGCCCGACAAGCCGTCCAAGCCCGAGCCAGAGTCCAAGAAGCCTTGCGGCAGCAGGGGCAGCGGCAGTGGAAGGGGGGCCCGTCGCCACGCGGGGCGGGAATTGCAGGGCGCGCCTGATCCGCGCGGCGAACGACAAGGATTCGACCTTCCCGAGCCGCCCAGGCGCGCCTCCGACGGCGCGCGCGCGATGCTACACGAGCTGGACGCCAGCTTCGGCGTTCATCAGCTGGGCCGACTTCGCAGCCAAGTGCGCCTCGGACCAGTCTCACAAGCAGAATGTCGACCTCGCCCTGCAGCGCGCTCCAGACGCCCAGGCGGTCGCCGCAGTCATCGCCCCCATCCGAGGTGTCGGGCGGCTCGGTCATGGTGGTCGAGATCTCTCGCGAGGGTATCTGGGTGCCAGTTGGCAGCATCAGGAAACAGACGAGCAGCCGCACCGCGAAGCAGCTGAATATCGGCGACCCCCTCGAGCTGAGGATCCTGGATGGCTCGACGCATGCAGGTTATACTTGTTTGACTCTCGCTCGGAGTCGCGGGCGCAGGTCTCAGTCCAGGCGAGGGTGGATTGCAAGAAGTTCACCATGCCCCTGGGGGGCCAGCTCGCCCCTGGCCAGTCCTCGGCGGATGCCGCGGTCCAGCGCGCCCGCGACCTTGACATCATTGGTGCTCAGCATGAGAAGTTGTCCGATTTCATGCGTCATAGCGCCACCCGCTGGGGGGACATCGCGGATCGCGGCGAGAGGAACGAGAAGGCTCGCGCCGCCCGCCGCGCGCAGAGTCGGGATAATATGGGCGGCGGTGCCGTCGCCGCTGAAAGGTGATGATGATACTTGTGGCGGGGGGGGCGACGTGGGCGGCGAGGCTAGCTCGTCGCGCGGCGCGCTGGCGCATTCCCCGCCATCGTCAGCCCGCAAGGCGGTTGCTAGCCCGCACGGTGCCGAGAGCGGTGGCACCACTCCCCCGCCGCCGCAGCCGCAGCCTCAAAGTTCGCCGTCCCCGACCAGGTGCGCCAGCGTTGCGGCCTCCGCCGGCCAGTCCGCCACCGACCCAGTCGAGCAGCGCCCAGCGACGAAGATGCATATTCTCTCCGACGGCGCCATGAAAGCTGCGATGGTGGCTTCGCTTGATAGCATCGCCCACCCCGAGGGTTGCGATGCTGACGCCGCAGATGGCACCCTTGATTATGCGTCCGTCGCGTCTGCTTCGGTCATCGCCGGCTCCGAGGCCGTGGTCGGCAAGGTTAAGGGCGGGGCCAGGGCGGACAACCCAGCATATTGGATCAAGAAGTTGTCGTTCGATCGTGCGCTCTTGGGGTCTACTGGCGAGCGAGACGCGCGCCAAGCTGGGGGGCGCGCCGCGAGGTTCGAGGCGAAGTGTTCTGACGAGCGCAGTGCTCACATGCTGAAGAAGCACATCCAGCGCGTCTTGACCTTCGGCAAGGTCAGCCCACATGAGTTTCCACACTCGACTTGGCCAGCCATTCGGGACGCTGTCTCGGAGCTCATCATGGTCGACCTTGCCCTTCCAGGTATTGTGTTCCTCGGGCTCGTCGAGAAAAAGGCTGCCGAGTTGGCTTCGGCGTCGGCGCCGAGCACGTGTATCAGGGAGTCCGGCATGCTGCATCTCGTGACTTGCGCTGCACCCTGCCCGTCGGGGCAGGCTCGCACGGGGCAGCCGCCCCCGGTGAGATGCCGAGCTTCGATCGACTTCCTGCGCCCGAAGCTCCATCCAGTGTCCCCGATCGTGCCCGGCAGCGGGCAGGCCATCATCATGACCAGCTTTATCATCGAGAGGTTCTTGGGTCAGGTCACCAGGGATACGATTGACGCCAACGTCAACAGCACCATATTTTCGATGAGTGGTTGGATGGATCTGCGGGGCCTGCCCGATGACAGGGAGATCCACACCGAAGTGATGACGATGCGCGACCGCATCTACATCTCGATCCGTGGTTTCCGTGCAGTCGTGAAAATGATCACCAACGTAGACACCAAGCTTGCGCATGTGAAAGATGCCGCAGCCTTGCAAGAGGCCTCTGAGAAGACAATCGTACACTCGGCGTTGCACGAGATCGGTTTTGCTTTGGGTCGCAGCCCGTTCCCAGCAGAGAGGATGGACATCCTGATGAAGCATTTTGATTTCTACCAGAGCCGCGGGCCACAAGTGCAGTCGCACGCCGGGAAGCTCAGCGACCTGACCGGCACCCTCACCCACGACGTTATGATCCCGTGCATGTCCGATTCGCTTGCCTGGTATACGCATTATTTCGCACTGTTCCCGTCGCGCGCGCGCAGAGCTGCAGAGCCTCATCCATGTCAAGTCGAAGATGATATACGATAAGTTGGTTACTTATTCTACGGACCCCCCTGTCACTGGCAGCGGCCGTTCTCTTACGGACGTGCTTGGTCAAGCGCAGGTTTTGTTCCGGAGGTGTCGCCAGGCGTTCGCGGGCAAGCCCGAGTATGATATGTGCTCGAGGGCTGTGGGCGCATGAATTCAACTTCGAGCGCCAACTTCACTAGTGACATCGTGGCGAAGACCACGGCTGTCAAGAATGACGACGCGTTCTCTTTGGCTGCGGCTACGTTGAAGGAGTTGTCGCGTTGTTTGACAAGGGCGGCTTGCTCGACTCAGGTGAATTCGCCCCTGCCGAGGGCCTGCTGAAGTCAATCATTGCTGATGTGTCCAGCATATTGTGAAAGGGTGCTCCCGCGTCGGGCGCGGTGTTTCAATGTGCGGATATGTGTGATTCCCTTGCAGGGATGTTGCGGCGCGCCTCAGCCGTCGTCAGAGTTGAGAGCCCTGCCCCGTTGAATGCAATGTCTTTTATGCTGCCGAGCTTCGCCGAGGTGGCGAAGGCGACGGGGGTCGATGGCCATGGCCATTCGAAGCGGAAGGCCGTCGGCTCCATGGAAGTGCACGCGGCGCCCAATTTGCCCCGTCGTTGGAATAATTTACGTGGACTGGCAAGGCGACGGCTGCAGCAGACAAGACAGCCGCTGACTTGGCGCGCGCGCTGTCAGGTCTGGCGCTTGTTCTGCTCACTTCGGCAGGGGCGGCGTACCGCAACAAGGTCAAGCTCGAGGCCGGGGCTGTCGTGGCCGACGTTTTGAGCGCCGCTGCAGCCGACGCGGACGGCCGCGCGGCCGCGTTGATGTGCGATTTGCCCTCGGAGGAGGATGGGCGGGCGCCTTCGTCCAGTCGTGCAAGGACTCGCCGATGAAGCGCGACGTCGGCGCGCTCGTTGGCATCGTCGAGCGGGCCGAGGTGGAACTGAAGAAGTACGCTGAGGGCTCCGGCGTCTTCGGCGGCAGTGACGACCCGACCTGGTCCGAGTTGGTGGCGGCAGTCTTTGCGGCTCGCGTCGCGCTGACCTCCAACGCGCTGATGGCTGCCCACTTGAGCCCCGACGCCGAGAAGCCCACCCTGCGCTCCATCACTCAGGCTGAGATCGAGGGCCATGCGAAGTTCGGCATCCCGAAGGCCAGCTTGCCCACGATCTCGCGCTGCGCGTGCAGGCCGCTGTGAAGTTGCAGCCGTGCCCGTAGGATTATTTGGCGGTGGCGCCCTCTCGCCGCCGCCCGCCCGCAGGGGGGGCGCCCGCGCCCGCCGCGCCTCCCCAGAGCTCGGCCAGAGGGGGCCCAGCTAGATATGCAGTCAGCGTCAGGGTTGATCAGGCGCTCGTGCGTTTTTCCGCGCCGCACCCCCAGTGGCGCGGCCAGAGTGACACATTACTTAACCATAACAGGTTCAGCCACCTAGCGATGGCAACACGCAGCGCGGATCGGATCCCAAACGGCGCCCACAGCAGTTGCATCCTATTTGTGCACAGGCGCGCCGCGCGTTGAGCCACGCTGTCGCACCATGGCGCACCGCGGTGCACGTTCGCACGCTGCGCGGGCGCCCAACGGCACAACGCCAGACGCGCCGCATCTCCTCATCACCCCACCGTTTGCATTCTAGCCCACGGCGCCTTGCGCGAGCTGGTGCTGCACCAGTGGCATGCTCATTCGGCGGCCAACTTTGGGAGGCGCATTCCGCGCGTTGCGTCGCATTGTGCCTGGCCCAGCCGAAGTGATCACGCGCGCAGCGCGTCTGACAGCGCGGGCGGAGTTGGGAAGTTTTCGGGCGCACGCCATGGTCATTCGAGGCCCACGCGTTAGCCCCATATCGTGTTTCGATTGCCTCATGGTGGCGCAGCGGGGGGCGGGCGGGCGGGGCGCTGTGGCGACGGGGGCCCGCGCAGGTTTTGAATCGGCGTGTCGCTTGCTTGCTGTGCTCCCATTGCGATTGTTTGGGGGTGCGTCCAGGGCCCCGACCAGCTATCACTGCGCGAGCGTTGCCCTTTTGGGCTTTGTTTTGGCGGTCGGGGCGCTTCGCCCAACTTGCGCGAGTGCTTCTGTATGAGGGTTTGGTTCGTCGGGGTCGGCGCTGGCGCCTGGTGGCCTGATGCGTCAGGCGCTCTTATGGCGCGCTACTCAGCGGCGTGCTAGCTGGGGCTGAAAGGCCGCGCTGCCTGGCAATATGCTGGCGACGCGTCGCCGCATCGTCAGCTCGCGCGCGCGCGCCGCTGCGTCGGGCTGATCGCGCGCCCCGCCTGCGCAGCTCACCCTCGACAGGGGTGGCGCGGGGGCTCTGTGCCAGCGGATGGCGCGTGCCTCGGCCTTTTGCGTGCGCGATCTTGCAATGCGCCGTCGTCGGGCAGTCGCGCGTGATCTTGCTCCGACGGGGGCTCCATCCGCGCCGCGCGCGCATTCATCTCTGGCCGACGCCCTGGGCAAGTCTGCGCCGATCGGGGCAGGCCACCAGGACCAGTTGAGCATTGCAGTGGCGGGGTGCGCAGGGGGCGCGTCCGAGCGGAGGTCGAGCGCCGCCAGGAGACGCCCGTGGGGCGGCGGGCGAAGCATGCTTCCGGATAACCAGCCCCTCAAGCACGACCCCCCCCCCACCCGCCGCCCCCGCCCCCGCCCCCCCCCCGCCCGCCGAGCAAGGGGGCGCCGACAAATTGTGAAAGGCGCGGCGGGGCAATGCCCGCCACCTCCGCAGGTGGGGGGTTCGCCCAACCTCGCGCACCCCCTCTCGCCGCCAGACCCACCATTCCTTATCGGCCTGCTCGGGCCGCTGCGTCGCGCCTTTACTTCCTTGCGCAGTGGCTGGGTCGTTCACATGAAACCCAGGCAACGGGGCGACCGCGGCATAGTGCAAGCAGCGTTTGGGTGATATTGCATAATTATACAGATGTATGCATGCATTTGCGCGCATGGGCCCTCGCGGTGGGTCGGTTGCGCGCGCCGCGCATGTGAAATCTATCTCGCGGCTGCGCCTCCTGCCGCCAGCCCGCGGCGCGTCGACGGCGCCGTTCCCCGCTGGGGCGCGCGCGGCGTCGGGGGTGCGTCGGCGTAGGGTTGCGGGGGAGGGGCGCGGTTAGTAGGCGGCGGTTAGATTCAAGGAGGAGGTTCGTTGGCGACCTCGCGGGGGATTAGTCGAAACGAGGCAGCTCACATGCAAACCGACGAGCCAAACGCAACGCGACCACCCGCGGGCGCAGCAGCCCAACAGCACATCAATTACCGCGCCCGTTCATTCACCCCGCGCGCCACCCGCCGGCAAAACCCCGCGCCCATGGGTTTACGTTCTGCGCGCAAGCCCACTGGCAGCCCGAGACCCCGAAACGGACCGCATCCCAAACCGCAGCGGCTTACATCGGGCGCGTTTTCCTGCGGCGCGGGCAAGTGCCGCGCAGACGGCCCCAGGTCGAGCACGCGCCTCGCCGATGCCCTTGCGCCATCAGCCGATGCGCGCTCGCGTCGTCTGGGGCCAGCGCCAGGTGCCCCCCGGCCGTGAATCGCGTGCTCTTGCACGCTTCAGTGCGCGATCGTGCTGTTTGGAAATTCCATTCCCCCTCCCTCCCCCCGCCCCGCCCACTTCCTGCGCCCTTGCCCCCTTGCGCGCCGGCCCTCCCCGCCTCCTGCGCCCGCCGCCGCGAGCGACGACGGGCCGCGGCGCGCGTGGGGAGGGGGGTTCCATATTCGGCCTGCCCCCGCGCTCCGCGGATTTGCTCGGCCGAGCGGGCCCTTTGCGTTTCGCGCCCGCCCCCCCGGGGAGGGGGGGGGGGCGAAGAAGCATGTCGCAGCGTGGCCGCTTGGTCGCGCGAATCCACTGCGCTCGCGGGCGCGTCGATCGGCGACCCCCCCCCCCCTTCGCCACCGCCGCCGTCGTCGCATGCCTGTTCCTTCCGGGGGGGCGAGGAGTGGGGGGGGGGGATGGGGCGCCGCGAGGGGGGAGGGGGGGGGGGGCAGACGGGCGGGTCGGGGAAGGACGAGCAACGATGATGCGAGGGGCAAGCAGTTCGAAGGAGGGAGAAGAATGGACACGGCCACGGGAAGGGGGAGGGGGCCGGCGAACGGGGGGCGGCGGGGGGCGGGGGCGGGGGCGAGGGGGGGGGTGCAGGGCGTTCGGCGCGCTGGCGGCGCCCGCGCAACGACGCGCCATTGCGCGGCCCACGCCCGCCCCCGACGGGCGCGCAGGCGCGCTGGCTCGGCGCGCCCGACAGCGCGCCGCGTCGGAGCTAGGGCGGCCGCGGAGGCGCTATAAGATTTTTCCGGAAAACGCATGGCAATTATCCTGGCGAAGGCCCCAACCATATGCAGTTGTGGGTATCGTAATTGTGAATATGTGCTTCGGTGAAGCTCCCTATGGGGCCACGAAGCGCTGCGCTAGGCGGGGGGGAACGCTATGCTGTGGGTGGTGTGCCGAATTAAGTTCCCGGGACTCACGCGGGCGGCCGCGCTGAGGGCTTCGGTGGAGCTCCCTATGAGGCCGCGATGCGCTCTACTGAGTGAGTGAAAGTGCCAAATTTGGTTTCCCGGACGCATGCGGACGGTCCCGCTGGGGGCTTCGGTGGAGCCTTCTATGGGGCCACGAAACGCTGCGCTGCACAAGTGAAAATGCCAAATTATATGTCCCGGGCGCAAGCGGACGGCGGCGCTGGGGGCCTTCGGTGGAGCCCCCTTTATGGGGCCACGAACCGCTGCACTGGGTGTGTGAAAATGCCAAGTTGGGCTTCCTGGACGCATGCAAACGGGGGCACTGGGGCCTTCGGTGGAGCCCCCTATGGGGCCACGAAGCGTTGCGCTGGGTGTGCGGGGCGCATGCGGATGGTAGCGCTGGGGCCTTCGGTGGGGTCCCCTCCTATGGGGCCGCGAAGCGGTGTGCTAGGCGTGCGGGGCGCATGCGGGCGGTGGCGCTGGGACCTTCGGCGGGGTTCCCTATGGGGCCACGAAGCGCTGCATTGGATGAGTGAAGCGCAGGGGGGACGGGGAGGAGGGCCACGAAACGCTGTACTGGGTGTGCGGGACGCATGCGGACGGTAGCATTGGGACTTTCTGTAGAGCTCCCTATGGGGCCACGAAGCGCTGCACTGGGCGTGCGGGGCGCACGCGGACGGTAGCATTGGGATTTTCGGTGGCCTCCCTATGGGGCCACTGGGGGAAACGCAGGGGGGGGGAGGGGGAGGAGGACCACGAAACGCTGCACTGGGCGTGCGGGGCGCACGCGGACGGCAGCACTGAGACCGACCTTCGGTGGAGCTCCAAGTGGAGCCACGAAAAGCTGCACTGGGTATGCGGGACGCATGCGGACGGTAGCACTGGGACCTTCGGTGGGGCTCCCTATGGGACCACGAAACGCTGTGCTGGGTGGGCGAAACGCAGGGAGCAGGGGGAGGAGGGCCACGAAACGCTGTACTGGGTGTGCGGGACGCGTGCGGACGGTAGCACTGGGGCCTTCGGTGGGGTCCCTTACGGGGCCGCGAAACGTTGTGCTGGGCATGCGGGACGCATGCGGACGGTAGCACTGGCGCCTTCGGTGGGGCTCCCGATGGGGCCACGAAACGTTGTATTGGATGGGTGGGTCGCAGGGGGGAGGGGGGGGAGGGCCACGAAACGCTGTGCTGGGTGTGCGGGGCGCGTGCGGACGGAAGCACAGGGGGCTCCGGCGGGGCTCCCTATGGGACAATGAAGCGTTGTATTGGGTGTGCGGGACGCATGCGGACGGTAGCATTGGGACCTTCGGCGGGGTTCCCTATGGGGCCACGAAGCGCTGTACTGGGTGGGTGAAACGGAGGGAGGACGGGGAGGAGGGCCACGGAACGCTGCATGTGTGTGCGGAACGCATGCGGACGGTAGCATTGGGACCTTCGGCGGGGTCCCCTATGGGGCCACGAAGCGTTGTACTGGGTGCGCGGGTCGCATGCGGACGGTAGCAGTGGGGCATTCGGCGGGGCTCCCCATGGGGCCACGAAGCGCTGCGCTGGGTGGGTGAAACGCAGGGGGGGGGAGGGGGAGGGCCACGAAACGTTGTGCTGGGTGTGCGGGGCGCATGCGGACGGTAGCAGCGGGACCTTCGGTGGGGCACCCTTATGGGGCCAAGAAACGTTGTGCTGGGCGTGCGGGGCGCATGCGGACGGTGGCACTTGGGCCTTCGGTAGGGCTCCCTATGCGGCCACGAAACGTTGTGCTGGGTGGGTGAAACGCAGAGAGGAGAGAGAGGAGGGCCACGAAACGCTGCACTGGGTGCGCGGGACGCATGCGGACGGTAGCACTGGGACTTTCGGTGGAGTTCCTTGAGGTGCCACGAAACGCTGTACTGGGTGTGCGGGGCGCATGCGGTCGGTAGCACTGGGACATCCGGTGGGCGCCCCTACGGGGCCGCGAAGCGTCGTACTGGGCGGGGGGGGGGGGGGGGGGGGGGGGGGGCGCGAAACGCTGCGCTGGGCGCGCGGGACGCATGCGGACGGGGAGGAGGGGGGGGGGAGGAAGAGGAGGAGAACGCGGGAACCGTCTCTTCAAAACGAGGAACCAACACCACAGGATGGTTGGGGAAAATCGAAAAGATTTCAAAACCTTTGCAACGATATTCTTGGAGGTGTCTTTGCTCCCCAGGGAAGCCCCGCCGCGGTCGGAGCTCCCCGACCGCGACGTTGGCGAGCGGGCGGAGCTGGGCATGCCATAGCGAAATGCCAGGAAATATGCGCGTTTCGCGCAGCGCCCGTTCACGCCGCGACAAGTCGTGGAAACATGCGTTGCTAAAAGTAATTCTGCGGACGCCGATCCGGGTGATGTTGTCGAAGACACTCGGCAGGGCGTTCGGAATCTCCGGCGGTCGCCGGTCGCTTTCTTCCTGAAGCTGATATCAAGCCACGGCGTCCATGGAATTCATCGACAACTGCAGATCTGGCGCGGCAGCGGGCCCTGGCCCGAACGGCGGGCGACCTCGGTTTGGAGATGAGTTCGCGCGAAGAAGTGCACGGAGCAGCGACGCAATATAAAAGCAAATATCGCGATCGTGCGGTCGCCAGTGGCGCTTGGGAAGGCGCGCGCACTTTACGGCGGCCGCGGGGTCGCAAACAACGTCGCCTAAGAGATGCATCTGGGTCTTCGGCGAGCGGCGACAGGGGGGCAGACGTCGTGGCGACGCATTCAGAAACAGCGCAATGGATGGGGCGCGAAGCAGCCCCGCTTGCAGGGCCGCCGTCGGGGGCGCCTCTGGCCATCGACGCGAGACGCTGGGGCAACAGGAAGCAAGGAAGGCGCCTGGCCCCGACGGCCTGCCACCAGAGCGCTGTAAAGTGCTTGCTGACTCGCCCGACGCCGCTGAGCAAATCACGCAGTTCATGAACTTATGTTGGCATTTGAAACGCATTCAGAAAGAGCGGCATGCAGCTCGCATCACGACGATTTTCAAGGAGGGCGTGGACGGGCGATTATTCGAAATATTGGCCCATCCGCTTATTGTCTATCGGCTAAAATTTTCGCGCCCTGGCTGCGCGCGCGCCCGGTGAAAAAGGGGGCGCAGAAGAGCGACTCTCCAGCGCCCAATTCGGATCTCGATCTGGGCATAGCGCGCAAGGTTGAAATACCTGTTATCCGGAGACAAACTGGACTCGCCAATGTCTGTAAAGTTACACGTACTAGCACTGGACTAGAGACGAGCATTCGACTTAGTTGATCCAGCGGCAGTGCTGCACGAACTCCGCCGCTTCGGGCTCCCAGAACGCGTTCTCCCCATGATCGGCGCGATCCACTGCGACAGACAGTTGCAAGTCAGCGACTGGGACAGCCTTCACGCCGAGGCCCCAAGTTGTCAGCATTTTTCCAGGGCGCCCGCTGTCACATTGTTGTTCGTCATGACCATGACCATCATCATCCGCGATGCTAGAAACGCTCTCCCACAGGCAGATCGTGAAATATGGGGCGATGGCGAATTCTCTGCTTTAGTTTGCGTTGACGACGCACTCCTTATGAGTAGAAGCGCAGCAGGCGTCAAACAAATTATTCGACGCAGTCGCGAGAGCAGGGGCATCGCACGGCCTCGAGCTCCACGCGGGCAAGTGTCAGCTCCTGAGCATCGGGCCCAGCACCGAGATCAAGCATTCCAACGGGCTTGTCATCGAGCCGCAAGAAGACACGGTGTAGGTGGGGGCTCTCATCTCCGACAATGGGCATCCCGCCCAGGAACTGGCGAGGATGATTGGGAATGCGCGCGATCTTTTCTGGGCGCTTGCAAAAGTGTGGAAGAATTGCGGATTGACCCGAACACGGAAAAAACATACACATCATTGCTATCAGCAAATTCACGTACGGCCTCGCGATTACGCGGCTTGAGGTCGCAGAGCGTCGACGCATGAATGGATTTCACTGCAGATGCGCCGGGGAGATTTGGGGCGCAGTGCCGGCCGGCATATTTGTCTAGACTTAGCGACGCCCTTGTTTTGCCGCTCGCGCAGCAGAGGCCGCTGACGCTGACCCGAGTACAGCAGCAATTTCTGGTCCTAGGCAGAGCGGCCCGCGCCCCCGAGGGAAGCCTCCTCCGCCGCACTTCAACTTCCTGCCCGCGCACGTTGACACTGGCGACTAAAAGGCGCGTCAGAAAAGTCGGGCGTCTGAAATCAGAATGAATGGGCGCCACGCGTGCACCGCATGGCCTCGTCTCTGATAGACAGCGCAGCAAGCCTTGAGCGGCTGAGCAAATCAGCCACCGAAGGGAGGTCATGTGTGCACACTGCCGACTTGCAGAATCTCGCGCACTCCCCCCTAGCCCCCTCCCCCCCCTGCTCTCTCCTCCGCCCTCCGCCCAATCAGTGTTCCAATTCGGAGAGTTTAGAGTTCCCGTTCGACTTCGAACGACGCCCCATGTGGAGGGCTCGCGCGCATGTGAACTCAGCGTCCTACGCACCTCCGGGCGTGCTACTTCATTGTTGTTGTTGATGATGCGGTGTCCTTCTTTCTTCGATTATTCAGACTTTACTCGCCGTTCCATATTGCTGAGTTTCTGACGGTCGGCTCTTAGCAAGCTGAAGCCGTAAAGGAAAATGCGTTGGTGTCTTAGCAGCTTTAATACGTATGCTAGTTCTGTTTCGTCGCAACATATACAGGGGTTGAAACTTGTTTCCGCGCGCAGAATTGGACATTGTATATGTATTCGACATGCGTAACGTTGCAGCGCTGGTCTGCCACAGGTGTGGAGCAGGCATGAAAGCCCACCGACCGTCCGCGGCGGGCTCCGGCGATGGAAACCAGCAGGCCTGACAAAACAAAAACGAGAATTAGCCTGACGAGGGGTCCAACCAAATGCAGGTGTGAGTACCGCAATAGTGATTCATTTTTTTCGGCGGCGATCCCTATGAGGCAACGAACCGTGCTAGGGGTGTGCCGACATGAGTGGCGCGGTACACAACGCGAACGAAAACGATTGATCTGAGTACGTAGGGGGCTGAGCGCGGGTGAATCTGCGCGCGTGTGCGTCTGACTGAGAATGACTCTGCGTGCGAGCGAGTCTACGTGCATGGATGCGAGTAGGACAAAGCATGGTGCAATTGTATATGAATGTCAATAGTTTGAGAATGGCTGCCTCTGAGTACTCGTGACGCTGGGCGTGGCCGCCGCAAGGGGCTTCCCCGGGGCTTCCCGACGGCGTCGCCCGCGCGCCGCGACGCCAATGTCGGCGCGCCCCCCCGCGAGGGTCGCGCCCGCTTCCTCCCGCGCGCTCGAAAGTCCAAGGCTGCGGGCGCAGCGCAGCGCGGAGTCCCCGCGACGCGCGCAGGTCGCCCCGGAGGGGTCGCAGCGACGCGCGCGGGTCGTCCACTGCGCGGACCAAAGAGAGCTGGCTGGCTGATAGTGGGCAAGGCTCCCGCCGCTGGGCAGAGCGACGACGGGCGAGCGAGGCGCTGGGCAGAACGCTGCACGGAGTCCCCGCGACGCGCGCAGGTCGCCCCGGAAGGGGTCCCAGCGACGCGCGCGGGTCGTCCGCTGCGCGGAGCAAAGAGAGCTAGCTGGCTGGCTGGGACCTGCGGTGGGACTCCATATGGGGCCACGTAGCGCTTTGCTGGGTAGGGGAGACGCATGCGGACTGCGCCACGGGGACCTTCGGTGGAGTTCCCTATGGGGCCTGCGGACTGTGCCACTGGGACCTTCGGCAGAGTTCCTGTGGGGCCACGAAACGTGTTAGGGGTGGGCCGAAATGAACGGCGGAGACGCATGCAGACTGTGCCACTGGGACCTTCGGCGGAGCTCCTATGGGGCCGCGAAGCTCGTGAGGGGTGCGCCGAAATGAGTGGCGGGGACGCATGCGGACTGCGCCACGGGAACCTTCGGTGGAGTTCCCTATGGGCCCACGAAGCGTGCCAGTGGTGTGCCGAAATGACTCGCGGAAACGCATGCGGACTGTGCCACCGGGGCCTTCGGCGGAGCTCCTATGGGGCCACGAAACGTGTGAGTTGCCGACATGAACGGCGGGAACGCATGCGGACTGTGCCACGGGGACTTTCGGCGCAGCTCCTATGGGGCCACGAAACGTGTGAGGGGTGTGCTGAAATGAGTGGCGGGGACGCATGCGGATTGTGCCACCGGGGACTTCGGCGGAGCTCCTATGGGGCCACGAAACGTGTGAGAGGTGGGCCGACATGAATGGCGGAGACGTTAGGGGTGTGCCGAAATTGGTGTGGGTCTGCCACTGGGACCTTAGGCGGAGCCCCGATGGAGCCACGAAGCGTGTGAGGGATGTGCCGAAATTGGTGTGCGGGACGCATGCGGACTGTGCCGCTGGGACCTTCGGCGGAGCTCCTGTGGGGCCACGAAACGTGTGAGGGATGTGCCGACATGAGTGGTGGGGGCGCCTGCAGACTGTGCCACTGGGACCTTCGGTGGAGCCCCTCATGGGGCCACGAAGCGTGTGAGGGGTGGGCCGACATGAGTGGAGGGGGCGCATGCGGACTGTGCCACGGGGACTTTCGGTGGAGCTCCCTATGGGGCCACGCAACGTGCGAGGGGTGGGCCGACATGGGTGTGCGGGAAGCATGCGGGCACACCCGCTGAGACCTTCGGTGGAGCTCCCTAAAGGGCCACGGAACGTGTGAGGTGTGTGCCGAAATGGGTGTGCGGGGCGCATGCGGGCACACCCGGTGAGACCTTCGGTGGAGCTCCCAATGGGGCCACGAAACGTGTGAGGGGTGGGCCGACATGGGTGTGCGGGACGCATGCGGGCACACCCACTGGGACCTTCGACTGAGCTTCCTATGGGGCCACGAAGCGTGTGAAGGGTAGGCCGAATTGGTGTGCGGGACGCATGCGGGCACACCCACCGGGACCTTCGGTTGGGCTCCCTCTGGGGCCGCGAAACGTGTGAGGAGTGTGCCGAAATGGGTGTGCTGGACGCATGCGGGCACACCCACTGGGAGTTTCGGTGGAGCTCCCTATGGGGCCACGAAACGTGTAAAGGGTGCACCGAAATGGCGGGACGCATGCGGGCACACCCACTGGAACCTTCGGTGGAGCTCCTTATGGGGCCACGAAACGTGTGAGGGGTGAGCCGAAATGGGTGTGCGGGACGCATGCGGGCACACCCACTTGGACCTTCGGCGGAGCTCCCTATGTGGCCACGAAGCGTGTGAGGGGTGTGCCGAAATGGGTGTGCGGGACGCATGCGGGCACACCCACTTGGACTTGAAACGTGTGAGTGGTGTGCCGAAATGGGTGTGCGGGACGCATGCGGGCACACCCACTGGGACCTTCGGCGGAGCTCCCTATGGGGCCACGAAGCGTGTGAGGGGTGTGCCGAAATGGGTGTGCGGGACGCATGCGGGCACACCCACTGGGACCTTCGGTGGAGCTCCCTATGGGGCCACGAAACGTGTGAGGGGTGTGCCGACATGGGTGATGACGACGACGATGATGATGATGTTGATGATGTTGATGATGATGATGATGATGATGATGATGATGATGATGATGATGATGACGATGATGATGATGACGATGATGATGATGATGATGATGACTACTACTGCCTTCTATCTGTACTACTATCTTCCGACTTTCCGACCTATTGCTCATTATTCCGACCCCGCCGCCGACAGGCCAAAGAGGTCCTCCAGGAGGCCTTGCTCGGCTCCATGAGGGAGAAGTGATTCCAAGAAGGAACAACTGTATCTGCATAATTTTTCGGAGGCCCGCGCGGATGTCTTGAGTCGGCGCTGGTCCCCTCTTTGTCGCGCTCCGCGCTTTGCAGAGCCTCCCGTCGCTGGGAGGCTCTACAAAGCGCGGAGCGCGCCGACCGGCCCTTCAGGTCGGAGTGAAGCGCGCCGATCCGCGTGGACCTCCGACGTTTCCAATCAACTTGCTGGAGTACAGACCACTTTGGGCTCAGGAGGTGCTCTGGTTTTCGGGCTGTTCATCAGATCAAGGTCGGGTGGCGTGTTTCGTGGCCGAGGCTCGCTGTGGCCGGAAAAGCCCATCGTTCCTCATGTGGCGCTCCTCTCGGCAGCGCGATGACCCGATGTGTATGCAGTTGTTTTGTTCTCCAGTGAGGCTCCGACGAGCCGTGCCTGGGGGGGGCCGACCCCCGCCGGCGCCTCTCGGCGTTGCCCCGCTTTCTCAGCGCCACCGTGACGGGTATTCAGCAACGGCCTGCGGCGTGGCCCGAGGCCGACGTCGTCGTCTTCGTCGTTGTAGTCGTCTCCTTCGTCGTCGTCTTCGTCGCAGTCTTCGTCGTCGTCTTCGTCGCAAGCGGGGTCGGCGCCCCGGCAGCGCGCAGGAAGATGCAGGTGCTGTGGGCGGGAACACATCCGTATCCATAGCCTCGCGGGCTGGGCCCCTCGCTGCGACCCCGTGGACATGGGGCGTTTTCTCGCGGATGCCCAGCGCGGAGTGTGTCCATTCGACCGCGTACCCACGGGATCGCACCCCGGAGCCCAGACGGCGCGGGCGTGGATGTGGATGCGTTCGCCGCTGGTGAGGGAGAGTTGCAGGGAGGTGGACAGCGCCTCTCTCCCGCCAGGGTGGTGCAGGAACATGGCGGGAAAGCGCCACTTACGGTCCGTTCGTGTCGTGCCGACGCGGCGGCGACCCCAGTGCGGTTGGTCAAGGTGAAACGCCGTCAGAGGCCTGGAGTCGACCAGCATCGAATGACTTGCGCCATCGGGAAGCCGCTGATCGTTCAAGGGAGAACGATCCATGCGGTATATCAGAAACCAGCGCTCCAGTCGTCACGGCATCGACCAAGGCCCCCGTCTATTGCAGGAAGGCGGTCAAGGAATGCCTGGGGGGGAGGGCGGCAGCACGCATCAGCGCCCTGGCCGAGGGTACCTGCTCGTCGGCCTCGTTTTCGTACGTTGAGGTTCGTTGCTCCTCTGCTCCAGACCCTCTCTCAGCAGCAGCGCATTTCTGCGTTTTCCGACCAGGCATGGGGAGACACGGCCTAGGATACACAAGTCTCATTGAGGTGGGGTGGCCTGGTCGTCGCCGCGAGGCCGTCGATGCGGGTCCCAACGCGTGCTGCAAGGCAGGTTCGATCATTCCAATACGGGGGTCAGTCGGGTCCCAAGTCAGCAGGATATCGCCCCCCCTGGAGTCCCTGGAGCGCTCGGAACTCGCCCCCGGCAAGATATCGCCCCCCTGCACATGCTGAAAGAACACATGAGTTTGCAGTGGGTCACTAAAGTCAACGATGAGACGCCGTTCCAGGTCTACGTGGGCGGACAATGAGCCCTAACACTGACATCTGAAGCGGGAATGGGCTAATAAATGGGGCGAGTGGGACGAGCTTCAACTGCACGAGAAGCTTCAAGAGCTCACGGCCAAATGTGACGATCTGGTTATCAGAGTTTCGACAGGGATGAAAGGAGGCCCCAAAAGGCAGTCCAAGGGAGCAGGAGCGTTCTGAGAAACACGGCAGGTGCCGCACGAGGCGGGAACAGGCACCGAAGCCGATCTTCCAATGCTTCCGACGATACTTCTGGCAGGAATGGGCAAATATACCAACCCGCCACAACCACCTCAAGGAGCACACCCGCCTCTCCATGGGAAGACCAGGTTACTTCACCAAGCTCATCATATGTTTCTTCCCCTCTGGGATCTGGTTCGGTGATGGGCGAAGCTACCGTTACCGTGAGCAGTCCAACGTATGATATTTTCTGTGATGGACGTATTCGGGACAAAGTTGCCACGACGTCCATCAACACATGCACCCCTTCATCACAGACATCCTCACCATCTTCTTGCGCGGGATCCGCTCCCGAAGGGCGGACCCATCGCGACAATGTATTACTTTGCGCCCCGGCGGTTCTCAACATTCATTCCGGCGCCGTCCCCATGGACGGGCTGACCAACGTCGACGAGGACCCCGACATCACGGCACAGTCGGCCAGGACAGACTCGCATTTGTTCCATATTTGTGTGGGTCAGCGAACCCAGCATCAGGCCAGGGGGCAGAAAGTTGTCACGAAGCGGACAGCTCTATGGTGTCAACCTCGCCGCTCTTGTGCTCCTCTGGGTTCGGGGCAGCTGGGTTCTTGGAGTGTTGTTGAAGGGTTATGAGGCGACTTTAGGATCAAGCTTTCCGAGCAATTCCAGATGATGAACTCCATTGGGCTGGAATTTCTTTGTATCCAACAAACGGAACTTCATGGCGCACATTATGAAGAAGACCATGGGTCCTTAATTTGCTTATCCGGGGAACTCGACACAGAACGGTTTTCTAACGCAGGAGTCGGTTTTATAATCGCCCCATGGGCACGGGCACCAATGGTAGTTTTCATGACATATTCGCCACAATTGGCATCACTGAGGTTTCGGGTGCAACATGGTGTCTTGGATCTTATATCTGCTTCGCGCCCCGCAGTGGGCACGACTACGATGACAGGCGAATTTTTTCTCCGTGATGGGTGCAATAACGAAGTTCACGACCGCCCGCAGCACAACCTTAGTCCTTGGCGACTTCAACGCCAAGTTGTTGCAGCAAGGCGTGGGGGAGTCAGACATCATTGGAGATGTGGTGCTCGTGCGGGGGGGAAGGGGGGCAACCCGCAGCATCCTACAACAAGTATCGAACATACAGCTTTTGATCGAATGCTGCATCGAGAAGGACACACTGGTGGCGAATCCGATTTTCAAGGTACTGGTGTAAGAAACTATTACGTTCAGAAGCTTGGGAACTCTGCCGTCAGAGCCGGTCTCGCTGGGCGAATTCAATCGGATTGATCACATGTTGTGTCGTAGCACGGTATTCCCCTGGATACAAGACTGCAGGACCGACCAGGCCGTATCATTGAACAGCCACAATTTCTTGACCGAGTGATGGTGAATTTCGCATTCCGGAAACATCGCGACACACAAGCGCAAAGTCGAAACAACAAATCTTCTGTCCTGGGCCCAATCATCAAGGATCTATGCGCGAGATGCTTCACCGACGCGTGGGGGGCCAACCGCCCGTCGAGGGGATCGCGTAACGACGCTGCGACCATCATCGAACGCGCTTTCGCAGCAGCGTCTTCCACGTTGCGCACAAGGCCCGCCTGAGCTAAAAAGGAATGGAATTCTCAATCGACGCTGGATTTGCTAGAGCAGCGAGACGCATGCCGCCGCTCCGGAGATAATCAAGCAGAGTGCCTACTCCACGAGCGCATCCGGAAAGCAGTCCGACAAGCGAACTGCATTCATGCAGCGCTGGCGGGAGGAAACTGAGGCGCCGGGAAGCAATTCACGAGGGGGCCGCACATCAAACACGCAGGACTTCGCGATTTGAACAACAATTTGATGGGCACCGCGGGCAGACCAGACGTCTTGGCAGATTACTTCCAGAAGATCCCATGGGAATCAAGTTTGCAGGCGCCAGCCCTGCGCCAACAAACACTGTGGGCAGCGAGCTACCAGTGGATGCGTCTGCCATCGCGCTGGGTGGACTGCAACAAGCTTTGCGGACAAGTAAACGCAGGGCAGCTGCGGGCCCGGATGACGCCCCGCCAGAGTTTTGCAATGCCGCGTTTGCAGATGTTTGCGCGCGCGGGACACTGCCAGAAATGCGTCGGACCTGCTGGGCGACAAAAGACACCCCTGACAAATGGAGGCGGGCGACAGTCATTCCTGCAGTCTTGGAGACCACGCGCCGCCAAGCAACTGCCTTCCAATATCTTTGCGCGCTGTCGGCCACAAGGCGCTGGCTTCGATGCCCCGCCAAAGGCTTCTGCGAGGAGAAGCCGAAGAACGAATGCGATCATCTCAATGCGGCTTCCGGCCTCAGCGGGAAGCGGCCGACTCCGTCGTGCTGATCTGTCGAATCATCGACGCAGGTAGGGGGCCTCGCGCTACTCTCGCACGGTTGGGCAGAGGCGCCCGACAGGTTGAAGCCGGAAAGCTGATGTGCAGCGCTGCTGCGCTTCGCATTTTTCTCCGATGGTAGACATGATCAAAGGCATGTGTTCGGGGCTTTTCTTCGCCGTCGAGGATCATTGCGGGCGCTCCGCGGACAGACGGCAGGCTGCCGGCATGGCCCCGGGCTGCCCTGTATCTCCGCACTTGTTCAGCGCGGTTCTGAGCGCCATGCTCCATGATGCATTCCGCGACCGCCAGCAACTAGATGCGCCTGGCTACGTGGTCAGCCGAGACGCGCTTCGCGCATATGGCACGATGCTTCTTTCAAGACACGGGGGCAATTGTCAAGCCCCATTTAATGCAGTCGTTTTGGAAGGGCGCAAATATGGCCTGGAACTCAACAGGGGGAAGACTCCGCAGACGCCCGCGGCGCCAGGCAGCGCGGCGACGAGGCCGACCGGGGGGCCCGTTGCAAGAGTTGCATAAGCAGTTTACTCGGGTGGCTTGATCACGCGCGATGGGCGAGTGGGAAATGCATTGAACCGACGACTGGGCGAAGGGAAAGGCGCACTCCAACAGCAGCGCAACATTCGGGAGCACGCTGCCATCATCGGGGCAGGGAAGTTGCAATGTGTCACCAACTGCGCGCTGGGCAAGGTCCTATGCTCCTTGGGCTCTCCGCGGCTGCTAAAGGTTGATGGAGCAAGGCTGGGCGTCTTCCATTGCGGGTGCCTGCGGAAGATCTCGGGCGTGCCAAACTCCTACATGTCGAGAGTTTCGAATGCAACCGTTCGGGCGCGCGTCGGAACCGAGCCGCTTCCTGCAGTGTCGCGCGGTCGCCAAGGCAAGCCCCGTAGAAAAAATGC
Organism: Prorocentrum cordatum; assembly: GCA_963575745.1. Lineage (NCBI taxonomy): Eukaryota > Dinophyceae > Prorocentrales > Prorocentraceae > Prorocentrum > Prorocentrum cordatum. The sequence goes on from CAUYUJ010002158.1 coordinate 283,434, forward strand.
TCCGCGAGCAGATGATTCCTCGGCGAAGCGGGCGGCGCGCAACGCAGACGGCGCGCCCAAAGATTGGACGCTCCGCCGGCGCAGAGGGAGACCCAGGCAGCAATGGGCGCAATCCGTGTACAATCTCGATCATCTCAGCATATGACGCCCCCCCCCCCCCCCCCCCCTCCCCCCCCCCTCCCCCAGAGGCGCCGCTGCGGCCGCGGCAATTTTCCAGTTGTCATTTCTGCCCGCGCGTCCTCCGCGGACGCGCGGCTTCTTTGCTTTGCTTTGCCGGAGCGTTCGCGTTCGCGTTCGCGCTTGCATCGCCGTCTCATTCTGCGTAGCCGCGCCGCTCCACCCCCCGCTCGCTGCTCTCCTCGGCCCCGGGAAGCAGGGGGATAAGGGGGGGCCGGGGGCGGGGGCGGGGAACGCGCGCCCGCGGCCTTGTTGGCTCGAGCCCAGCAAGAGCCGAGCTAGCAGGAAACGCCCACCACCGCCCCGATGTAGGAAGGCCAGCTGCAGGAAGGAAGCGCGCCCGCTCCACCCCCCCAAAATGCTAGCGCCAGCAGCCGCGGGCGGGGGGGCATGGGGGGGGGGGGGGGGGGGGGCGGGCCCCACCCGCCGCAGCGCCCCACAGCGCGGTCGCTGTAGGTAAGGGTGGCCGCCGCAGGCAGGGGGGGAGGCACCCGCTCCGCCATCGGACGGCCGGCCAAGGCGGCCGCCGGGGGCAGGGGCGGGGGCGCCGCCGCGGCGGGCCCCATCCGCCGCAGAGCGCCGCCACGTAGGAAAGGGGGGCCGCCGGCGCTCATCGCCCGCGCCCCCTGCGGCAGGGCGGCGCGTGCGCCCGCCGGCGGGGGGCGGCAATCTGTCGCTCGCCACTGGCGACAAGGCGGAGAGGGGCTGGGCCGAGGCGGGGGGCGCCCCCGCGCCGCCGACGCCCGGGCCCCAGAGCGCGGCGCGGTCGCACTGCGCCGAGACAAGCTACCGCGCGGATGACATCGATAATTGGTACAGATTGCGACGCGTGCATTCATTGTTCGTCTTGGACATATTGGTGGGCGAGCTGACGACATCCGATCTAGAGAATGATCTCGCGACGCCGTCCTGCCAGTTTTTCGATGCAACCCTTGGCGGGGCAGAGCAGGCGTGCGTCGCCGCCCACCGCGTTGCCAAAGTGGCAAAGAAATATCCTGCCAGGGGCGGGGAGGACATCGACCGCTGGGCGCGCGCAGCATGGCGGCGCAACGAACTCGGGAAGCCGCGCGCCCCCGAGGGGGGCAACGCCGCGACCGGGAGAAAGCAGACGCATCCAACCGCGAGGCAGATCCGAACGCTCGCTTGCAGGTCGCGGGCCAGGTGCGACAGCGCAGCCGCCGGCGCGCCCGCGCGGAGGCGCGTGGACTACCGCCGCAGGAACAACGACGCTTGCCGGCGCAGCTCCTCGGGCGGAAAGCGCGCGCAGCGACTGCAGCGGCGAAGCGCGCGAGCACGTTCGCCGTTCCAGGCGCGGCCCCAGGCGCGAGGCCGACCAGCGCCAGCGGTGGCAGAGCTGGCCTCTAAGTTGCATCTGGACGAGCGAAGCAAAAGAGGCCACTCAGTGCCCACCGCGGCCCGCTCTGCTGTCGAGCGATTTGACGACGCCGCGCGGGCGGGGCGGCCCTTGCAGGATGAGCTCGGGCTCGCAGCTGTCGCAGAAGCGGGCAGCGCCTGCGCGGCGCCCCAGGTGCAAGCCGAGCCTTTCACGCAGGTGGAGTCCTGCGACGGGGCGACTTGCGCCGATCGCGTGCTTTCGGGTTTGCCCGGGGCGCTGCGTGCGCCGCGTGCTACCGCGTGAAGCGGAGAACGGTTTCGACCCCGCGGGCTGCTCTCAGGCGCGATGCCACTGGCCGCGACCGAAGCGGAACGCGGCGCGAATTTGGGCAAGCTTTCGCGCCAAAGAGCGGCCCCGACAAACCAACCGCGCAAGAGGGTCTGGCCGCGGCGATTCGCGCGAGCGGCGACCACCTGGAAGCGGCCCTGCCGCTGAGTTACGGGCCCCCGCCATATTTCCCTACCTGGGCCCTGCCTAGAAGGGTTCTTACTCTCTTAGCTTAAAGGGGCCGGGCAGTGCTACACGCCCCGGGCGGTTCCCCCGGCCCCTTGGGAGCGGTTCCCCCCGGTCCCGGAGCTTTAGCTTTAGCTTTAGCTTTAGCTTTAGCTTTAGCTTTAGCTTAGCGGTAGCTTAGCTTTTCGCTTAGCGTTTAGCTTAGCTTTTCGCTTAGCGTTTAGCTTAGCTTTAGCTTAGCGTTAGCTTAGCTTTAGCTTCGCTTTAGCTTCGCTGTAGCTTAGCTTTAGCTTAGCTTTAGCTTAGCTTTAGCTTAGCTGTAGCTTAGCTGTAGCTTAGCTGTAGCTTAGCTTTAGCTTAGCTTTAGCTTAGCTTTAGCTTAGCTTTAGCTTGAGCTTAGCTTTAGCTTAGCTGTAGCTTAGCTGTAGCTTAGCTGCTGCTCAGCTTTAGCTTAGCTTTAGCTTAGCTTTAGTTTAGCTTTAGCTTAGCTTTAGCTTAGCTTTAACTTAACTTTAGCTTAGCTGTGGCTTAGCTTTAGCTTAGCCTTAGCTTAGCTTTAGCTTTAGCTTAGCGTTACTGTTACTACTAATGCTGCTTTCCTAGGGGTTCCAACTCCTAGGTAGGGTCGCACTGGGATAATTTTTTGAACCATGCAGTGGGCCCTCTGGAACGCAGGCGTCGAGGACACGCCGCGCGGGTACACGTTGCATTCGCCGCGCATCTAGATGCCGGCGCTGGCGCGGCAAACCGGCTCCAGCGAGCAGGTGGCCGCTGTCGTGCACTGGGCATAAGTGGTAGAGTGTTCTTCCTGCACGACCAGGCCTGGCGCTGCCCGGAGCTGCTGTTCAAGGCGCGCGTGCTCGAAGATCTCCGAGGCGGCCCACGCCCGCCGGATTGCCTCGACGTGGCGGGGCGGGCGGGGCGCCGCGAAGCCGGCGCAGCGTGCCGAGATCCCGAGGCCGGAGCCCAGCTGGACCGCGAAGCGGCCCGCGGGCCCTCGCCACCGTTGGCGGAGCAGCAAACTGGCAGAGCAGAGCACTGCAGGGGCAGCGCCGCGGCTGGGCCGGGAGACGCCATGCGGATCCTGAACGCCGCGCCCAATGTCCCGCACAGAAGGCACCCGTCCATCCCGGGGCAGATGCACGCGCCAATGCGTCCGCGATTACGCCAGCCGCAAACAGCATAAGTTCATTGACCCTGAGGAGATCAGACCAGACAGCGCGTTGCGCGCCGGGTGCTTCGGGCGCCAGCCTCGCGCGGACCAACCAGCCCGGGCCGCCGTCTCTTCGTCGGCGGCGTCGCGGGCACAGCGCGCGCTGCTAGTCCGCGCGATCGTGGGATCCGGTTCCCGACGTAGATAATAATTGCAACTGTTCTAATCGAGCCCGCGTGCGCAACGCAGACATCGACGCGAGCTCGGGGGGGCCCTGGTCGGCGTAGACGCGACTCACCCCGCGGAGCGGGACATGGCACCCAGAGCGCGCGTCGCGCCAGCTTTGCAGAGCGGCGCGCCGCAGCGGCGAACGGTTGCCCCTGCCCCCCCCCCCCCCGAAACTGTCGCATGGAACGCCGCGCCGATGGTCGACCGAAAACCAGACGACACCGCCCCGCCTGCGGCCCTCCACGCCGCGCCGCGGCCCATCGGGCGCCGCGGCGTACGCCGCGCAAAAACCCACGCCATATTTCCTGGTATACGCTGAGGCCCCCGGCGCCGTAGGCGGGGTGGCGTCGCTTGTTTTCTGGCCCGGCGGATGGGCTGGCGAGCCCAAAATTAGCGGCGCATCGCGTCAGTTCTCCAGGCGAGTCGCGGTCGGCAGCCCCCTTGACCAGCGGGGGGGGGGCGGGGGCTTGCGCGACAATGCGACGCCCCGCCCGCCCTCGCATCCAGCCCGGACCCCCAGCGCGCCGACGGAGGGGGGGCGCAGCGAGTCCGCTGGCCGCCGCGGGCGGGGACCGCCCAGGGCGAAAGGGCACTGCAACAATTGATCGCGGACAACCCGACAAGAGCGCGACACTCGATTCCCTTCCCGGCCGTCCGATTCGATTGAATTCCCAATGCGCATTGACGGTCCGAAGCACAGGGGCGCCCGCGGCCGTTGCAGGCAGGGGTCGCGGACATGCTTGCTCCCCGGGGGCAGATCGAGTCGCGTCCACTGTCGCGCCATAGCTACTGAGGCCCAGACGTGCCGCTTCGACCGCCCTGCCTCGGACAGGACGGCCACGCTCGCCAGAGGCGACCGGCAGAGGGCGTCAACCTCCGAAGCTTGCTCCAAGAGCGCTGCGCTCCGCAGACAGCGGCGGCGCGGTTGGGCGAGACGGGAACAGCGCAGTTGTGCGCTTTCAGCGATCTCGCAGGCACGAAAGACCAAAGCGGGAAAGCACTGCGCAAAGCAGATGCGCGAGTGGACCCGACTGACATCTCGGGGCCCCAGCCAATCGACGCGGCGCGCCGGAGGGCCGCGGCAATGACCGGGGCAGGAGACGGGGCCCGCGCGAAGGGCGGGGGCGTCAACTTCGAGATGACACCCTCGCCGATGGACCGCAACCGCCTCGACGAGAGCACAGCGGCCCGGTTCGCGTCCACTATAGTCGATGATTCGCCCATGGGCTGGCTGCAAAAGATGTTTACCAAGTAAACCGCTCTGTGCCACGGCTAGGGGGGATTCGCTCTAATGGATGCAGGGCTTGACCATGGCGGGAAAGTCTTACTCGAGTTGTCCACGAAGTCCGCGGCGGGCCGGGCGCAGCTGGGCGCCCCCGAAGAGGTGGCAATTGGAGTTAGCATCCATTTCCGCCGTCGCCACCCGATGCTCGCGATCGAGCGCGCTCGCACCGCCGGCCCCGACCGGCACGCGGCGGGCTTCGGGGTTGTCTGTGGCTGCCACGAGTGGGCAATAAAGAAAGCTAGCGGGGCGCCGCGGGCCCACGATGAGATCGCCGCCTCGTCGACGCGGAGTTCCAGATGCGCGCTTTGGACTTTGGCTTGCATCCGGGAGGGGTTCGCCACGCTGACAGCAGCTGCCACAGGTCGGAGAGCGCGCGCACGATCGGCGACGCGAACAGAGAGGCGCCCGCCAGCAGCCGCGGAGGACGAGGGCAGCGGGGGCAGGGGCATGCCTTCCAAGGGCAACGAAGGCGGCAAGGGCAATCGGCGCGGCCGGGGCCCCGCCTGGAGCCGCAGCCGCGGGAGGCCCCCAGCAGGCGCCCAGGTGGCCAAGTCGGAACGGCCGCTTGCCCCGCAGAAGCGCGACAGCAAGAGCGTCGAGATCTGCGCCTCCTACAACGAGGCGGCGGGGCGCAAGGGCGAGCGTCGCAGGGGCGCGTGCGCAATTTCCCAGGGCGCATGAACAGGCGCCCCTGAAGCGAGCGCGCGCCGGCCGCCGATGCCCTACCGGGGCGGCTTGCCGCGCGCCCGGGTGCCCGCGCAGGCGCGGGGCGCCCAGCGACCCTCCCGTCGACGGCGATTGGCCCCGCCATTGACGACGGCTCTCCGAGCCGCGATTCAGCGAGGCGGGCGGTCGGCAGCGCGCCCGACAGCGCCGGCTACCCGCTTAACTCGTTCGACGAGACTGGTGCTATGTCAGGCGAGGGTCCGGCCGCAGACGCGGCCCCCTCCCGCGGGCGAGACCCAGGCAAGCTGGCCAGGGCTGTCGCCGAAGGGGATTAGCCATCAGGACGCGCGGGGGCACCGTTTGTCATCGGAGGGGGAGGCCTCGTGGAGTTTCTGGACGGCGCGGCGCTATTGAGCACGTGCCGGAGGCCCCGCCACCGCTGTCGCGGCGGCTGCTGGGCGCCACGGAGGAGGCGATGGCGCGCCAGGAGAGGGTTGCGCAGAAGATCCGCGGGATGCGGAATGGCCGCACATGTGGAGAAACGCCCTGAGCGGAGGCGGGATTAAACATTACAATAAATCTGGTGCGATCCTAACTCAGTGAACAGATCCCGTTGCACGGGCGCGCCATGGGAGGCGCCAATCTTCAACCATGCAAGAACCCTGACGGGAAGCCCAATTGTGGAATCACTTGGGAACCAGCATTATACCGCACCACCAACCACGCCCGCCGCCACCTGAGGAGAGCGAAGGAACACGTACGGGGAGACAGGGCGCCATCGCCGGCCCGCACCGACGCCCTCTCTCCCCTTTGCCCCCTCTCACCCCCCCGCCCCCCCTCCTTCCCTGCCCCCCCCGCTCTTTCGCCTGGCGCTCGATCGTCTCGCCCCCCCTATCGGGGGGCGCGACCAGCGCCGCGCTGCCATCCGAGGCCAGGCTGGACGGGGGCAGTCGGGGGGAAAGGGCGCGAGGGGGCGAAGGGAGGAGCGGGGGGGGGGGGGGGCGCATCAGGGAAAATAGCGCTTTTGTTCTTGAGGAGTGGGTCTAGAGTTTGCGGCCATCGCGCCGCCGGCGGACGCGGCGTCGAGGCGACCTGGAGCTCCCGACTCCCGTCGGAGACGCGCGGGGCCGATCTGGAGCTCCTGAACCTTGTGCCGGCGTCGAGGAATCCGGAGTTCTCGACTTTCATCAGGGTGCGAGGGGCCGGTCTGGAGCACTCGACCTGGTGCCAGCGTCGAGGGGGCCTGGGGCGCTCGACTACCATCGGGGCGCAGGGGGGCGATATGGGGCTCTCGAACTTCGCGCCCCCTGGTGGCCGAGAGCGCCCGATTCCCGCGTGGGCGCGAGGAGCCGATCCGGAGCTCTCGAAACCTGCGCCGACGAAAATGCCCCCCCCCCCCCGCGCCCGCAGGCCCCAAGCTCCAGCGGGGGGTGGCGTCGCGGGAAACCTGCGGGCCTAGATCCCCGCGCGGGCGCCGGGAGATCCCCCCCCCCCATGCGCGCGGCCAAAGATTCTCGACCCCCGCGGGGGGCCTGCGGGGCCGATCCAAAGTTCTCGCCCCATTTGCCGGCGAAAAATTAGCCCGCTGCCACGCGTCGGAGGCCCCCATCTTTGGCGAATCCCCTGCAAGAGAGGCCGGGGTCTCGACCCGCGCCCCGCTGGGCAACCTGCGACGGGGAACCGACCATAAAATGCTTTCTGCATTCATTGAAGGGTGAACGCGAGAAAGCCGAATTCGCATATCTATAATCCTCCATTCGCCCCCCCTTCTACGCGACCCCGCGCCGCCCCCGAGCGGCAACTGACCGCGCGGCCGGCGAGTTGCACCTCGGGGTCCGACGGGCGTTTCGGTTATACACGCGCTTCTCATCGAGAAGCACGCGTCGGTGATCGAGTGGACCGAGGGTCGCGACTACGCGACATCAACGACCCAGAGGATGCCCCGACAACGGGCGCGCGGGCAGCCCGGCCAATCAGCGTTTTCAGAAGGTCTGGGGGCAACGTCTCGGTAGCCCCGCGGCAGCGGCGCGCGCCCGAGGGCGCGGTCCTATTCTGGGCCGTCGCGCGACAGCGGGAGAGGCATTATGAGCAAACGCCGCCGGCTTGGCTAGCTATAGAGTGGACTATGGGATGGCCTTCGGCCAGAGCCCGAAGGGCCTGGGGCGCGCCCGCCTCGCCCTTGAGCTCGCGCGGGGCCGGGGGGGGCCAGGGGGCAGTGGCCGTTGACGTGGATGGCCGGCCATTTGGCGGCGCGCCGTCGCAATTCAACCACGTTCGCGATCCAGCAGTAGTGGTGGCCGTAGGGGGGGCCTTGCTAAGGATGGCCACAGCCCACTACGTCGACGACGCGCGGGGAGTAGAGCCACGGCGATTGGCGGAATAATCACGCAGGTTGTGGATCGAGCTCAACGGGCTCGCGGGGCGGCGCATCGGCATGGAGGAGAGCCCGCCGCCGCCCGACCCACCCAGCCTGTTCGGCGGCTCGCGCTGCGCCAGCGTCGAGACGCCGCGCAGTTGCTCGAGCCCGCGCTGGGCGATGGCCGCGCTGGCCCGGGCCCGGGAACTGCTGCGCAGCGGGGCGATGGCCCGCGCAGAAGCAGGCGCGCCCGGGGGATTTTTGGGATGGGCACGAGCTTTCCAATCGGACGATACGGAGCCGCGGCCCCGCGCCCACTCAGAGCGCAAATGCAGCGAGCAGCGCCTGGCCCTCAACCCAGCCACCCGCTCAGCACAACGCATCTGGGCGCGCATGCTGGAGGGCCGAGTGGGCGAGCCCATCCCGTGCGCTCCAGAGAATATGGGTTCCCATATCACCGTGACCGATGGAGAAGGATCCGGACTGGCCTCGACAGGATGGCAGCGGCCTCGACAGCGCGGCTGGACGCCGCGCGCCACGCGCGCCCTGGCGCCGCAAGAGTTGCGCGAGGCGTGGAAGCGGAGCAGCAAGGAAGTGGACATCAACGAGGTCGAGGCCGCAGGGCCCTTGCCGGCGATAGCGACGCGGCCAGAGCTCCGCGGGGGCATGGCCGCAGCGTTCATTTCGACATGGAGACGGCGAAGAGCGCGTTGATCAGAGGCATCTGCGCCGCGACCTCACTGCATGCGCTCGCCCGCCAGACGTGGGAAATGTTCCGCGAGAGAGAGAGAGAGAGAGAGAGAGAGAATAAGAGGAGGAGAGAGAGAGAGAGAGAGAGAGAAACAAAAAAAGAGAGAGAGAGAGAGAGAGAGAGAGAACAAAAAAAAAGAGAGAGCCGCGCGCGTGGGCGGAGCGCGCGGCCACCGAGGACAACCCGATAAACGAAGCCTCTCGCAGCGGCATGACAAACCGCCGCGATCAGAAGTGGCGGGCCTACCCTGCGGCGCGGCCGCGCATCGTGGATTTGGACCACTCGCGGCTCTGGCCCGGCGCGGGGGGGGGGGGCTGACTTCGACCTCGCCCGCCCCAGGGGTGCCTGTCGAGCACTGGAGCCAAGGATTATTGTTCTGCTATAAAAAAAAGAACTTCAGCACATCACCGTCATCACCGTCGCCACAGAGGAGACTTTGTCTGAATCGTTCCCCCCTTTCTGCCGGGGCTCGAGCTCAATTGACTCTTTGTGATTTCGTGGGCCGGTTCCGTTTTAGCAGAACAAAGCGAATGCGGAAAACATTGTTCAGTTCGCCCCTTGGGGTGTGTTCGCAGTCGTCATCCTACATGTGTTGATGAATACCCACGGGGACGGCGCCGTCTTTCGACCCACCCGACGGCGCCGCGCACAGCGGAGCGGCCGCCGGAATGGCCGCCGCGCGCCTGCAGGCAAGCCCGCTTGGGCGAGCCCCGAAACGAGTCAGTGACCTCTAAAAGCGTTCGTCGTCGTCCGTGAAGGATCGGAGCGTCGAGGTTCGAGGTGTTCGAACTTTGTTGATTCCTGGAGCGTTTTCGTCGCCACTGCTGGATTCCCCTCGGCGTTTTGGTCGGGACGCACTCCAAAACGGGCCGGGGGGTCAAAGCTCGACAGCCCAGCCCAGATCGCGATGAACGAACAAAGTTTGGTTCCTGAGGAGACTGGTCCCGAGGTTTTTCGCATTCATGGGCCTCGTTGGGTCCTTCTGTGGTTCTAGGGAACGCCCCAAGGATCCAGGATCCGTTTCTCTAAGGTCTTGTTCGTTCTTCCGTTTAAGATGTTATTCGCATTGTTCTCTATATGTGTGTTTTCTCCGTTTCTCTCCCTCCATCAGTCATTATCTCTCTCTCTCTCTCTCTCTTTTTTTTCTCTCTCTCTCTCTCTCTCTCTCCCTCTGTCTTTGTATAGTTGTTGTTTCTCTCTCTCTCTCTCTCTCTTTCTCTCTTTTCTCTATCTCTCTCTGTTTTTTTTTGTTCCTCTCTCTCTCTCTCTCTTTGTGGTATCTCCCTCTCTCTTGTTTCCTCTGTCGTTCGAATGCTTGTTTATTTCGTTGTCTTGTTTTTTTATATGTGTCTCGCTCTCTCTCTCTCTCTCTCTCTCTCTTTCTGACTCGTTGATTTGGTTTTATGTTTTGTTGTTTTCTTTCTCTCCCTCATTCTACACATTATTTTCACCCTGTGTTTCTCTCCCTCGTTCCGTGCGCGTTTCATATAAAATGCGGCAGGGGGGTGTTCCTGTTCCTGCTCCTCCCGTCCCCCCCCCCCTCCGTCGTAGTCTTCGTCGTCGTCGCCACCGGTGCCTCCCAGGGGCCTCACCAGGCTGCTCCGGGAGGATCCTGGAGCTTCAAAGACGCTCGCAGAGGGACCCACGAAACCCCCGGGCCCCTCTGGCGGCGTCCAGAGCCCCACAAAAGCTCCAAGAGAACTTCGTGGCAGTTAAAGGAACACGTTCAGCTGACGCTGGAAACGAGGTGTGAAGGGTTCAAACTGGGAGAAGGCCCCCCTCCAGGTTCCCCAGAATCCTGCGTGAGTTCCCATACCGTTTGTTTGTTTGTGTTGTTTGTTTTGTTTGTTTGTTTATTTGTTTGTTTGTTTGTTTGTTTGTTTGTTTGTTTGTATGGTGCTGTTGTTGTTGTTGTTGTTGTTGTTGTTGTTGTTGTTGTTGTTGTTGTTGTTGTTGTTGTTGTTGTTGTTGTTGTTGTTGTTGTGTTTGTTGATGTTGTTGCTGATGTTGTTGTGTGGCTTCCCCGTCTTAGTGGTCGTAGTGTGTTGTTGTTTGCGTTTGTTTGTTCGCTTTCTGGCCAATGTGTTGGGATTCGTAACACACTTGATGTATCTCAGTGCATCTTAGTGCCCAGAGGTAGAGCAGAGTAGAGCAGTGCAGGGTAGGAGGTAAGTAGCACAGCATGTTGCACAACTGATTTACTTCCATAGCCAACTGGTCCAACCAGGAAAAATATTCGTCATGGTAGCGTGAGCGGTTCATGCCAACGCACCGTGGCCGGCGCCAAGCTGATACCCAGCGCTGGCGGGAGTCACGCGGCCAGGCGCGCCGCGCGCTCATCCCGTTTCCGCCGCCTCCTCCGAGAGCGCGGCCAGGCCACGGGGCGGGCAGCTCCGCCTGTGGCGGGAAGAAAGGGCCGGAGTTCGGAGCGGGACCGGAGCCCCACCCCGCCTTGGCGCCGGGGCTGGAGCCCGACCACGCCTTGGCGCGCGGGCCGCCCCGCCGCCAGAGCCGGCGCCGCCGGCAGGCGTGGCCGCGCGGGTAGCCCCGCCGCCACAGAGAGGCAGCCGACGGAAGGCCGCCGTCTCCGGAGTGTTCCTTGGGCGACAGAGCTCCAGGAGCGCTTCAGCAAGCTAGCGGGAGATGGAGGATCTCCAGGAACAGCTGCGAGCTCTGACAGCTCAGACGAGGCAGCTAGCAGAACAGCTAGCCCAGCAGCAGCAGCTGGTTCAGCAACAACAGGAACAGCTGCAGCAGCAACAACAGCAGGCAGCACCAGCGCAACCACAGGCACTACCACAGTAGCTCCTGGACTTCCTGGCGCAGCAGCAGCAGCATCAGCAGCTACTCCAGCAGCAACAAGCCCAGCGCCAGCAGCAGAACGAACAGAACATGCAGCGCATGATGCAGTCGTTCGCCGAAGGCCTCGGTACGAGGTCAGCATCGACGATGACGACCTCTGAGAGACCGTGCCTGGTCGACACGAGAGGGTCGGCAAACCGCAGCCTCTGAAGGGTGACAACTGGCCATCCTTCTGCTTCAAGTGCTTGAATTTCATCTCGAGCATGTTCCTGAGTTCTAGGGATCTGCACGAGTGGGCCCAGAGCCACGAAGACACGATCAAGACCATCGAGGAGGCGTTTGCGATCGACCCGGACGCAGAGCGCATCCAGAACCAGCTGTATACCGTGTTGGCGCAGCTGGTGGAAGGTGAGTCCGAAGAGATCGTGCGCAACTGCGAGAGCCACAGGTTCCGCGGGTTCGAGAGCTGGAGGAGGCTGGTCAGGCGTTGGGACCCCATGAACTTGTGGCACAAACGGTCCATCCTACTACGTGTCCTGAACCAGCCGAACACAAGCTAGAGTACTTGAGCAGCGCCATCGAGGCATGGACACAGGAAATCACTCGACATCAGCAGAGGGCCAACAAAGCAATCGACCAGGACATCAAGACCGCCGTCTTGATTTCGATGTGCCCGAACCCACTGAAGCAGCACTTGCAGTTGAACCAGAACCGGTTCGACTTCTACGATGAGGTCTTGGACGAGATCGCCCAGTATCTCGAGGCGCGCCGCGTCGTCCAGCATGACAAGCCCGCGCCGATGGACATCGGCAGCCTGCAGAAGGGCCCTGGCAAGGGCCACGGCAAGGGCAAAGGCAGGGGCAAGGGCAAGGGCGCGAGCACGGCGTCTGGCGCCAAGGGCAAGCAGCCTTTTCCAGGGCTACTGCGGCAAGTGTTGGGAGTGGTGCCGCATGGCCAGAGACTGCGCGAACGGCAGCGGCAAGGGCCGCGACCCCGCCGACAAGGAGTGCGGCGTGTGTGGCAAGAAGGGGCACCTGAGCAAGGACTGCTGGAGCGCGACGGCCAAAGGCGGGCCGAAGGGCAGCAGAGGCGGCAAGTCCAAGAAGGGCGGCAAGAAGGGGCTCGACGGCATGGAGGTGTCTGAGGAGCACGAGAACCAGCCCGAGCCGGAGGTGGGGGGCCTCGAGCTCTGCGCAAAAGAGAAGATCGACCAGGGCGCTTGGCTGCTCGACGACCTGTTCCAGGCCGCCTTCGAGAGCTTGGACGGCATCTTCGGCTGCGCGGGTAGCCCCGCTCCGGAGCAGCTTGCAGTCAGCGCGGGGCGCCCCGCCGACGTGCCAAAGCCTCGCGGAAAGCGCTTGCCGAAAAAAGGCTAGAGAGAGGCAGAAGAGGAAGCAGCAGTGGGCAGCAGGAGTAGCAGGAGGAAAGGCAGGAGAATACGAGCGCTGCGAGCAGGAGGTGCAGAAGGAGGAGCAGGAGGAGGAACGTCACACTTTAGACTCAGCAGTCAAGGAGGAAGGCGTGGATGCATTAGGACTCCACACGCCGAAGTACGACCAGGAATATGAGGTGATCGAGGCCGCCGTGGACAGCGGCGCCGGCGCTGCCACCATGCCAGGGGAGATGTGCAGCGACCGCCCGGTCGACCCAGACGGGGGCGGCATCGAGCACAATGCGGCAGGAGGCCAAATTGTCACTGGCGCAGGCCAGCGGAAGTTGCAAGTGTTAACAGAGGAGCGGCAGCAACGTTCCCTAAAGAGCCGGGTCGGGCTAGTCCGTCGCACGCTGCTTGCTGCCAGCGATCTTGTGGATCACGGGGGCCGCGTGGTTCTCCAGAAGAACGGCAGCTACGTGGAGCACATCGGCACGAAACAGATGACCCCCTTGAGCCGAGCCAGCGGGGTCTGCCCCATGAAGCTGCGGGTGAAGAAACGCAGCGCGCGTAAACAGCAAGGCGTTGAACGCGCAGCGACCCCCATGGAGATCGACCATGTGATCGCGGCGCTCCAGAAGCTGAAGGCCGCCGGGGGCGCGCAGGTGCCCTCGGGGAGCGCCGTCGAATCGAAGGTAGCTGAGTCTATGGGTTTCTTCCGGCAGGTCCAACCGTAAGACCGTCGGTAGTTGTTTCGCCAACAATAGGGCATTCAGCCCTTAATACCACTTGTTTTCGTAATGTTTCACACGGTTTACCGAGTGAGGTAATGCCACTTGACGCGGGTAGCACCGCCCGTGGCTTGGCCCCTGTGGCCCATGGCACCAGCAGTGGCCCCTGCGAAGGGCCAGCAGCAAGAGGCGCGGGCAGTTCCGCCCTCGAAGAGAGCGCCGGCGGCGGCGCCCAAGGCAACATAAGCGAACCCATGGGCCCGCCCAGGGACCCGCCTGAACAGGCCCCTCCGGGAGCAGAGGTCCCGGTTGAGGAGGAGTTCAGTATAGTAAGGTCTGTGCTCCTATGAGGTCACCGAGTGACCCAACGCCGAAAGAGGTGGAAGAACACGAAGCTTCGCAGCACCTGCCGTTCCGGTCTTGGTGCCCAGACTGCGCAAAGGGGCGCGGCGCGGCGACCGCCCGCGCCGATCTTGCAGCGGAGCTAGAGCACGCGACGCCGACGATATCCACAGAGTATTTCTTTTTGGGCGGCTCTGACCAGCGGGCGCTCGCATGCCTCGCAAAGGTGGGCCGCGAGACCCGCCTCAAGACAGCGCGGGCAGTCCCCCAGAAGGGGCTTCACGAGGCTGTAGTCAAACAGAAGGCCCGTGATATCCAAAACTGGGGGGGGGGGAAGTTCATCTGCAAGTCAGACCAAGAGAACCCAATTGTTGCGATGAATTACGGCGTGATTGCTCAGCTTGGCACTGACTTCGAGGTGGTCCCAGAGCCCTCTAAGGTAGGGGAGTCTCAAAGCAATGGCACGATCGAGAGGGCGATGCAATCCATCTCTGTGATGGTGAGAACTCTGAAGGTGGCAACGGAGAGGGCGTTCAAGATCACGCTCGACCCCCAGTCGAACATTTTACACTGGCTTGCGCAGTTCGCCGCCTTCTCGTTGTCGCGGCGCGAGCAGGGCGCCGACGGCAGGGCGCCGCATGAGCGTGCCAAAGGAAAGCGCTTCAAGCTTGGTCTCCCAACGTTCGGGGAGAAAGTCTTCTACAGGCTGCGGAGCGATTGCGGTCGTCTCAACAAGCTCGACCCTAAGTGGTTGGAGGGGGCGTTCTTGGGACGCAGAGACGACGCCCCTGAGTTCTTCATCGGGGCGAAGGATGGCGCGGGCAGGTCGGCAGATATCTGCCGACTGCCGCCCAGCGCCCGCTACGATGTGGAAGCGCTGTTGCTTGTGAAGGGAACGCCGTTGGATCCAGTCCCAGGGGAAGCATCGCCATCGCTGCCGGAATTCTCCGGGCTGGTGGTGATTGACGTTCCAGAGTCGTCCATGTTGCCGCCAGATCCTTCGAGGCATGAGCCAGAGGTCGCATCGAAGAAACGGTTGTACATCACTAAGCAAGACCTCCGGAGGCACGGCTGGGCGCCAGGGCGCCCACGGTGCGAGGCGGACATGCGCGGCGAGAAGACTACGCAACGCCACACGGAAGGGCGTGGGAAACGCATGGAGGGAGCGATTGGGAAAACCGACCAGGGGAAGAAACGCCTCAGAGAGGCGGGCGACAGGATCGCGGAAGCGTTAGCCGACCACCTCCAGAGACGGGTGGAGGCCCAACAGGCGCTCGAGCAGGGCGCGGGTAGTTCCGCCCATGCCGGCGCAGCACCGCAGGGTAGCAGAGTTGCGTGTAGCACCGCGCCTGCCGCGGCACCTGGGCCGGGAGCAGGGGGCGCGGGCGGTTCCGCCTCCGCTTCTGGAGCCCGGCCGGCTGCCGCCGATATGCCGCGAGCGATTGCACCCGTGGCAGTGGGCGCGGGTAGCCCCGCCCCTGCCAGTCCCCCGAGCGGCACCGCGCGCCCATGGAGGACGTGAGGCCGAAGCGAAAGGCCGATGCAGAGGCTGAGGTGGACTTCCTCAGCGCAGCCCTGCGGGAGCTGGAGTGGTTGGGCCGCGCAGGGGGCCGCGCGTTCGACATCCGCAGAGCGGGCCCGGGCGACGGACGTCCTTGGCTGTGGCGAGCCAGTGAAGCAACAGAAGGTGTTATGGGTGATCGAAGAGGAGAATCCAGACCTCGTTGTTGGTTCGCCTTTGTATTGTTCCTCAAATGCACTTCATCATGTTCGAGAATGTTTTGCTATTTTTATAAAGGGGGGGGGGGGGTACTTCTTACATGTGCAGCCCGATTGCGATGGCACCGCCTGGACGTCGACTGTCGCGCAGGATGTTCTCAAACATGACGGCGTGCATCTTGGGGGGGCGAAAGGTTTATGGCGGCTGTCCAACGAAGATCAGCTGGCCAGCTGCATGGCGCCGCATGTCCCAGGAGAGCCGGTCGACACCGCTATTGTCCGGGGCCTCGAGGCGCAGCTCAGAGCAGACAGGAGGAGGAAACCGCTCTTCGCTTGCCCCGTGGGGCCAGAGGAGGACTTGCACGAACACGCTTCCATGGGCGATTGGCCGGATCAGTCATCAGACGTGCATGTAGATGACGTGTCTGGGCGTGTCTTCGACGCAGCGCTCGTCAAAAAGGCCCGCGGGGCTGAGTTGAGCGAAGCTGATGACTTCAAGGTCTACGCTTGGGCTCGTGTGGAGGAGGCTTTACTGGCAACATGTAAGAAACCGATTGGCGTTCGTTGGGCTGACACCAACAGAGGGGGCCAGAACAACCCTAACTACAGGGGCCGCCTCTGCGCCAAGGAACTCAAGGTGAAAGATCCTGGAGAGGAGGGGGCCTTCGCAGCCACGCCGCCTCTAGAGGCGCTGCGTTTCCTGTGTTCCTTGATGATGGCCGCGCCTGGACAGGAGGGCGCGGAGGCGCAGCAGCGCGGAGGCATGGTGCTGTTGTTCATGGATGCTACACGCGCCCACTTTCAGAGCCCAACAGATGAGTTGATCTACGTGGATGCGCCGCCGGAGCGGCACCGACCAGGGTGGTGTTGGCGCCTGCTGAAGAGCATGCGTGGGACTCGCCGGGCAGGACACAATTGGGGGCGATTCTGCACCAGCGTGTTGGTCGAAAGTCCTGGTTTTACCCAGGGCTTGAGCAGCCCGTGCTTGTTTCTTCACGGTAAACGCCGTGTACGGGCTTGGGTGCATGGAGATGATTTCGTCTTTCTTGGTTCGCGCGCAGATGTCTCATGGGTCGAGGAGCAGATACGGCAGCACATTAAGATGAAACGGATTGGCTTGCTGGGCCCAGGAGCCCGCGACGACAGGG
>CAUYUJ010002158.1:305012-386885 GCA_963575745.1 Prorocentrum cordatum
GGTAAGCAGATTGCCAGGTGCGAGAGTCGCATGAGTCCGATGTACAAGATCGCAGCCATTGCGAACCGCCGCCGCGCAAGCGGCACCATCGACTGGGACAGCGCCTTCCGCGAGGCGATTCGCGCAGGCTCTCTCTTTCCTGGGGAGATCGATGGCTTAGTAAAGGAGTTGTCTGGCGGCCTCGCCAACCCGATCTCCCTGAACGAGCTTCGCGACATCTCGCGGCAGTTGACCTCCCAGTGCGTGGTCACGGCTTCCATGGCGAAGTCTCTCGCCGACGTGCAGATCAAGCATGAGGGGGCCGTTGTTACATTCAAGCTCGCACACATGAAGGCGATGACATGCGCGACGGGTAAGTTTGCGAGGGATGGTCATCATATGCTTTTGAAGCCAGGCGACGTGACCGCCTTGTCGGGCGATAAGAAGTCTACGATTGCAATAATGGCGGATGAGTTTCTTCAGAAGCGCGACAGATCGCAAACGGTGAAGGCATCACGGCAGACACGGTCGCCTACGGCACCATCGTGGGATTGACTGACGTTCGCGTAGTTCACCTCGTGTTCAACAAGCCCGGTGAGCGCTTCGGCACTTGCAAGGCGCTGAGTGACATCGGGGTCAGCTTCACCTCTGCGTTGGCAACGCATGTTGGCACATCAGTTGCTAGCCAATGGAAACAGACCGAGAGCGCGCCCAAAGCCGTGACAGGGCAGGGGCGCAGCTCAGATGTGAACGAGCACCGCTTCGGGCAAGTGGTCGAACCAAGTGGGCAAGCTCAGTGATAAGGGGTTTGAGGTTGGCGCCAAGGTCGCCCTGGTGAGCGACAACTCGGGCGAGAACATCTACGAGCTGATCTCCATCGACGCCGCGACTGGTGTGAAGTTGAAGCTTCAGGCCACTGGCAATGCGGTACCCCGCCCATCGACGACTTCCTACGTGGCAAGTTTGTCGTGTACACGATTATGAAGGACAGTCTTGCGATCTCGTCGCAATGCATTTAAAATTCTTATACATCCCCACGCATTTGAATTCTCTTCCGTCGTTCCCTCATCTTATTCAGCTGGCCACCCGTCTTCATGTCTCAGCTTTTTGGTCGCTGCTCTCCCATCCTATAGGAAACTATCGACAAGTGCGTTGACCATGGCCTCGTCAAGTCGGTCGATTACCCGTGGAGTATTGAGGAGGCCAAAATCAGGCTGGCCTTGGACGATGTATACAACCAGAACAGTAACTGTCTCAAGTACTTGAGTGGCGTGATTACGCCTGTTAAGCTCCGTGCTCTCACCGCAACGCGTTCGTTTGAGGCTGAGGAGCCGGTGCTTGCCCCACTCACTTCGATTCAATGCGTGAAGAAGCAAACTGGGATAGCTCGGGGCGGGAATGCGTTCATGAAGACGTACAAAGACCCGAGGGAATGACGTTCAATATCGCGTTGGCCCCCAGTGGTGGCATCAAGATGCCTAAGGCTGAGACGAACACTGGCGTTGGGGGGCTGAAGCAGGCACCGACTTCGCTCGTCGTCCCTTCCTGGCTCGCGCAGGATTCAGGCGAGCACGGCGCCCCCAACATGAAAGTCAAGAACATCAAGGCGACAGCTGCCCCATCAGTGCCTGTGCCAGTTTTGGCGAACAAGTGCGCCATCAGTAAGGGCGATGTCCTTAGCGCCCAGATGGCATCGCTCATGCCGAAGCGCAAGGTATACGATGTGCCTGCTGCGCCCGCGGCAAAGAAGGCTAGGGGGCGCTGAGGCTTGCGTTCTGCAGCGTCGGTTACACATACCATCTGGCGAGGGGGGTGTTCATGAAATGTCTGAAGACATCGTCGTTATCGTTCGTCTGCAATTGTTGCTTCATTGCGTCCACGCCTTGGCCTCGTCTGCAATTGTTCATTGCGTCGGCCCGCAGGCGTTTGCTCGTGCCCAAGCGAGCGCACGCTGCGGCTTCGCACGCGCTACAGCTGCAGATGGCAGCGAGCGCGCAGCTCCGCGCGGTCATAGAAGGGGGGCGGCCTTAAGGATCGCGAGCCGTGGGCCCCGAGGGCTGTGACGCATGCGGCAGGGGCCCTTTTCGTGGAGCTGTCGAGGGCCGATCGCCAGCTTCAGAAGTTCATCTTTGCCCCCAACCCCAGCAAGAGCAACGCGCCGTTGGCGACAAACCCGTTCTTCGATCAGATCTCGGGGATGCGCAGCGCCGCCTGCAACGAGGCCATTTGGAATCACTTGCTGCAGAACGACCCCTTGCTTCAGCAAGATTGTGACAGAGCCAGCGTCATTAAGAACAACAGAGGTATTCTGGATGTGTCGCTAGTGTAGACGCTTCGCGTATTCCCACCAGAGAAGGAGGAACGACGAGGAAGAGGAGGAGAAATGAGACGATGAGGAGGAGGGGCGGGGCGGAGACAGGAGGAGGAGGAGAAATTGAAGGATGATGAGGAGAACAACGGAGGATGGGGAAGAGGATGATGAGGATGATATAGGGAGGAGGAGGAAGAGGAGCAGGAGGGGGACAGCGGACGAGGAGGAGGACGAGGAGGGATACCTTAATTCACCTCCCCCCATGGGTCGCTCTTGCGCCACTCTTGGAGCGCCATTCGGCGTTCTGTCTTGCGGCTATATAATGCATCTATCTGTATAAATTGGGCTCCTCGCGGCGATCTGTTGGGTCGTATCCTTCTTCCACATGGGTTGTTCCAAGGTTTTTGAAGGATTTGGGTCTCTCGAGGGCCTCCTTGGATGGCTCCTCGACGACTCGGGGCCGTCTTGGGGCGGCGCCGGAGGCTCTTGGACGCATATTGTGAGCGAGCTGGAGCGATGTGGGGCGATCTTGAGGTATCTTAGAAACCGTCTGGAGCGCTCTGAGGCTCCTTGGAGCTATCTTGGGCCAAGAAGGACGCTTTGACACCTTGCGAAATCCGCCCTCCAGGTCCAGGGCAGGGGGCAGGGGGGGCGCGCCCCCCCCCCCCCCTCCGAAGGGGAAGAAGGGGGTTGGAAGAAGGGAGCATGGGCGAGCTAAACCACTCACGCCCTAAAGGGCCGGCGGGGTTGTGGAGGAGGGCGGAGGAGTGAGGGGGGGGGGGGGGGAGGCGGTCGGGAGATGAGGAGGAAGTACGAGTCTGAGGAACGTTCCGAGAAGCTTCCAAAGGGTGTCGACCTTCGATGGCCTTTTTTTGCTGACGCATGTCGACGTCTGGATGTTTGTGGATTTTGTTGACGCTCGATGTCTGAAACATTTTAATTGGTTGTTGTGTACTGGTTTTCTGTATTTTTTTATATGTTTCTTGTCGTTTTTTGGAGACGTTTGAGTTGTTTGTAGGTTTTCGTTGACGTCTGACGTTCGTTGAATTTTGATAGGTCTGGTGCGCGTCTCATTGTTGGTTGATTTTTGAGTTATTATTGTTGACGGTTGAATTGCAGTCGATTCGATTGCAATCGATTGGAATGCAGGGGGGGACAGGAGGGAGGGGAGGGGTGGATGGGGAGGGAGGGGAGTGAGAGGATGGATGGGGGGGGGGGGGAGAGAGGAGGAGGCGAGGGCGGAGAGGGGGGAGGGGGTGGATGGGGGGGAGGCGAGGGAGGGAAAGAGGGGGGAGGAGGCGGCGGAGGGCGCGGAGGGTAGGAAGAGGAACGAGGGGAGGGCGTCGCAAAGGGAGGAGTATAATGTTTGTTGTGTGCTCCTCCAGGATTGTATAATGTGGATTCCTGACTTGCCCACGACACGAGTATAGCATAATCGTATTTTTTTCGTTCCCGGGCGTTGGCACGGGACGAGTTGAATGGTACATTTGCGTTGCAATCGATTGCAATCCATTGGATTGCAAGCGATTCGATTGCAACCCATTGGATTGCAATCGATTGGATTGCAATCGGTTGAATTGCAATCGATTCAATCGATTGGATTGCAGGGAAGGGACAGGACGGAAGGGAGGGAGGGGAGGAGAGGGAGGGGAGGGAGGAGATGGAACGAAGGGTGTGGAGGGAGGGGAGGGAGCGGAGGGAGGTGGGGAGGGGGATTGCAGTGGAATGGAGTGCAATCGATTGCAAGCGATTCGATTGGGATTTTCGATCGTCGATCGTTGATCGTCGATCGTCCATCCTCGATCGTGGATTGTTCATTTTGGATCGTCGGCGAAAGGGAGGGCGGAGGCTCCGGGGGCTGGGCGGCCAAAGGGGGGAAGGGGGGGGGGGGGGCTTCCAAGCCCTCCCCCCCCCCCCCCTCCCTTCGGCACAAAAGAGGGGGGGGGTCCAGCAGGGCGGCTCCAAGGGAGTGGGGGGGGGGGGGAGCTTAAGCACCCCCCTCCCTTTGGAAAGTGGGGCAGGGGGGGGGTAGCTTCCGGGGCGGCCAAGGGGGGGGGGGGGTAGCTTCCAAACACCCCCCCCCCTCCCCTTTGCACGAGAGGGGGGGAGGAGGGGGTAGCTTCCAGCAGGGCGGCGCCAAGGGGGGGCAAGCCCCCCTCCCGCCCCCCCCCCCCCCCCCCTTTTTGGAAAGGGAGGGGGGGGGTAGCTTCCGGGGAGGGCCCAAGGGAGGGGGGGGGGTAGCTGCGAGCCCCCCCCCTTGCAAAAAAAAACGGGGGGATGGGGGGAGGTGCTTCCAACAAGGGCGGCTCAAGGGAGGGGCGGGGTAGCTTAAGCCTAGCCCCCCCTCCCCTTTGCTCGGGCCCTGTGGGCGCGCTCTCTGTCTCTGTCTCTGTCTCTGTCTCTCTTTTTTTGTTTGTTCTCTCTCTCTCTCACTCTATTGTGTATATATACATATATATATATATATATATATATATATATGAACGCGCTCTTTCAAGACGCTTTCAAAATGGACCCCCAGACGCTTGTCGGGCTCCAATCGCACTCGTCTTCCGAGTTGCGCCTGGGGGAGAAAGGGAGAGGAGGGGAGAAGGGGGGGGGGAGGAGGAGAGGGATAAGAGAAGGGTAAGGAGGAGGAGTAGGAGGAGGAGGAGGAGGAGCGAACGTGTATGGGAGGCCGCTTCCCTCTACCATCAATCTTGGCTACCGAGACGCAGGGAGTGGCAGGACTGGAGGAGGAGGGCCACAGTGCCTCGGTTTTCGAGCCCGCAGCGCCGCAGGCACACCGGGCGGGGCTGCCCCCGCCGAGCGCCGCTGGCCGCCGCACGCAGAGCCAAACCGCACCACAGGGGGGGGAGAGACTCTCCAAGGGCGCCCTCGCGTCCTGGCGTCTGCGGCCTCCTCCTCCTCCCTCCTCCTCCTCCTCTTCCTCCTCCTCCTCCTCCTCCTCCTCCTCCTCCGTTCCACGGCCTCTTCTCGGCCACGCGCAGAGGGGGGTAGGGGGAAGGGGGAGGTTTCTGAGAGGCACTTCTGAGAGGTTGTCTGTAGATGTAAGGGCAGTGCCTTCTATGAAGCAGCCTTCTTCTAAGAAGCCTCCCCCCCTCCACCTACCCCCCTTCTGCGCGCCGCCAATGTTCGGCCCGTCCGGCGCCGCTCCAAGAGCACAACTTGGGCTCCCAAGCGGGCGGGGCCAGGACAGGGACAACGCCGCTCCGGAGCACCGCGGAGGCCGCAGCGCCCACACGTTTTCTGGAGCCGCCGGATCGGACAGATCCCCGATTCGTCCGTGTCCGATGTTGCCCCTGCCTTGGTTTCGTCGTGTCCGGGGTCCTTGCGTCCTTGGTGATGGGCTTGTTTTTCACCACCACTACCACCACCATAAGTTGGAGGGGGAGGGGGTCATCCTACTCCTGCTCCTCCTACTCCTCCTCGTCGTCCTCCCCCTCCTCGTCCTTCACCTCCTTCCCCCCTCCAAATTATGGTGGTGGTGGTGAAAACAGGCCCATCACTTGGTGCAGTTTGGCTGGCGGGCCCAGCGCTGCACGCCCGGCAATGATCTCGCGCGGGCTGCTGCGCGGCGCCTGCCGCCTGGGGCTGCGGCAGCGGTCCGCCGCCGCCGCCGCTGGGGCAGGGGAAGCGCAGCGGCCAGCGGGGGGCAGCGAGGAGGCGTAAATCGGGCCTGTCCTTCTACAGGAGGAGTATAAAAAATAGTAAGAAAATAGTATGGGGACATTTTGGGTGCATGTATTGACGATTTTGGAACATGATTTTAGTATTTTTCATTTTTTCGCCCAAAATCCGCCTGTAGGGGGACACGCCCGACCTAAGAGAAGGGGTCAGCAGCAAGCAGTCTCCCAGACATGCCCACGTCGTGCTAAGGCATCGTGGCTCAAGGCTTTTTCAGGGCATTCGGGGGCCCTCCTCCTCGCGCGGCTCGAGAAAATTGTGCGTTTGGACCCCGGCAGGGGTCTGGGGACCCATTCTGAGCGGAGTCTGAAGCCATTCGCGTCGTGACAAAAACAAAAAAACGACGGGAGTTTGTTTTGCTTTTGTTATCTTCGGCATCTGAGCATCTTCGACGGGCCGTCACAACGCGACCTGGGATGACAAACAGCTCCTTGGGAAGGCGACCCAAGATGAGCCACTGCCCCCGGGGAAGGGGTCGAGAGCCGAGACCTCGGGGGGCCCACGCATTGAAACATTCAGGACGTCGCATGTCTAGGGACAGAGGTGCAGCACCACCTTTCTAGGCCTCCCAGGCGGGGTCGGGTCGGAGCAGAATAGGGTCGAAGGATCGCTCGCGCCGCATCGCCGATGCATCGACGATGCGGCTCGCCTCCGCGTGGACCCCACATGAGAATCTGTCTAGCCTGCCCCTCGCACTTTCCTCCTCGGCTGGTGGAGGCTCTCCTCGCGTCCTCTGCTTGGCCTCTTCGTCCTCCTCTTCCTCGGAGCCCGCGGGCCACGCCGTTGGGACAGCCCCGCCTCAGTGGCCCTTTACCCGCAAGGAGTCGGGCGGCTTCCTTTTGTAGGACAGTAAAACATTCAGCCGAGGAGGATAGGTTACCACCCCCAGCCCTGACGAAAGGGTTGCCCCCTGCGCCCGATTCGGGCGCGGATGGATGATCACCCGCGCCCCTGACACAAGGGTTTCCCACCGCGCCCGATTTGGCCGCCGACCGGTTACTCTTAGGAGCCTTGGTATTCAGAGTTCATGATTTCATTGTTAGCTCACGACCCGCCCCGATTCGAACATGAACGGGGGGGGGGCCCATAGGGAGGGGTTCCCGCTCGAGACTTCCTCGCGATACATTCACAGACGAGGATCCCGTTCGAGATTTTTTAAAATTCAAGCCCGAGGCCCGAGAGCCCAAAACGGGCGGCGGTTTCTGCGGAAGTTACTCGGTTCAACGCTGAAGCTTTTCTCGAGCCTCGCGAGGGGCTGCGGAGCGCAGCAAATCATCTTCTCCCGAAGCATTATCAGGCTAGGAGGCGATATGACACGCACTCCTCCTCGGCAGCTGTCGCACACCGACGACTGGCGGACAACACGGAATAGCGCTCCAGCCCACACGGTATTATCTCGTTTTCTCAACCCGCTCCGAACTACGGTCGGCGTTCCGACGTCTGGCCCTAACAAGTCGGTCAGTAAATAGAAATTCGGTTCTCTTCACGGCTACGAGCTGCGCGATACACGGATACGCTCTGCACGCGGAATCATCGAAACATAACAATCACAGTGAAACGAACTGTTGCTACCTCATTGTGCCCATGCGTTGGTGAACCCTTCGCGAACTCCAATGTCATGGGCCGCCTCTTCACAAGCTCGTGGTGACGAGCGGGATCCAGAACTTTTGTCATCAGATCCGCTACGTTCTCTGCCGTCGGCACCTTCACGGCGCGCACTTCCTTCTCGGCAATTTTCTCCTGCAGCCACAGGTACTTCACGTCCAGGTGTCTAATGCTGCCGACACCCAGCCTCGAGCATATCCCAATGGCGGCCGTGCTGTCACCACGCGTCTTCACCGTCATCTTGGTGCCCATCTCCTCGAACAAGTTATTCGTGAAGATCCCCCGCGCAGCGCCGTTGGTCATCTCAACGCACTCGGCTTCTCCACTGCTCAGCGCACGCGTCGCCTGCTGACCAGCCCAGCTGTCGATGCACGCCTTCCCGATGTACTCGAAACCTCCGCCACGGCCATTGCGGGTCACTTCATCTCCAGCCCAGTCCGAGTCCGTCACGATGGTCACCTCGCTCGGCAGCTCCTGGTATTCAAAGTTCCGCATAATCTGCGGGTGCGTCGCCAAGTATGCAGCCAACCGCTTCAGCTCCAGCTCGTGGATCACCAGCGGCTCCTGCATCCCGCGCATGATCCAGCTCGTCGCGAACTGGATGTCAGGCCTGTCCGCCGCCAAGTACACTGCTGTCGGCGCCGCCGACTGGAACAGCTTCTTTTCCGCGTAGCCCAGCTTGTCCAACGCCGTTGGCACCTCCTTCCCGATGTTCTTGGAAGCCGGCGAGATCTCCTTTCGCCGCTGGCAGCTTCCCGTAGGCCTCGACCATGGTCCTCGCGTTCTTCACGTCGCTCTCCCAGTGGAACCCCTTCTCTGCCCAGCAAACCGCCCTCTTCAGGAAATTGCCAGACGTCGCTTCACCTCCAGCTGCTGCCGGCCCAACGAACGGCGACCGCTTCACCTCGAACCTCGCATCCAGGATCTCGCTGTGCCACTTCAGGTCCTCAAGCGTCCCCACGGCCACGAAGTCGCCCCCGTGCACCACGACGTAGATGCCCTTCAGGACGTGGTAGAACACCATCACCGTCACCAGCATACGGATGAAGCCCTGATCGATCAACGTCCCGATGACATTGTGCTGGAACAGTTTGCTTGCTCTCCTGGTCGCGTACATCGCCTCTGCAACTGCCGCACTACATTTGGCCCCTCCTCACCTGAGGGTGGCACCACGTAGACGTCCTCGTCCATCTCAGCGTGGAAGAACGCGTTGCTGATGTCCCAGAGCCCTATCAGGTAGACCTCCTGTGGCTTCTGAACGTCGCTGCCATCGCCAGTGCCAGCCTCGCGAACTTCAGTGGGGGCCCCCAGCGAACGTGTCATCGCGCGCCTGGTGGGCAACCTGCATGGCCGCGAACCTGCACCGCACAGCGTCGGTGCCCACCTTCCAGTCCTTCAACCACTTGCCCCTAACGCGCTCGCCCTTCGCCTCCTTGACGCGCGCCCGCTTGGGCACCTCATGCTCATTATTATTGGCACGCTCTCGAGCTCATCCTTCTCGTGCCTTCTCTGCTGGTAGCAGCTGCCCAGAGAGCGCCCCCTCGGCGTTGGAAAGGTCCTTCTCCTCGCGCGGCTCCGCGGCGCACTCGCCAAGGCCCACCGCGCGCAGCTCCATCGGTATGACGTTGACGGCCAGTCCGCCGATTACGCGCGCCTTCTTGCTCTCTGGCTTATCCTCCTTCTCTGAGGCCTGTCGCTTCACCACTTCGGCGATCTCCACGGGGTCCTGCGCCATCATCTCGACGCTCTCCTCGTCATGGTCCATTGCCACGTCTTCTGCTGCGCTGGGAGCTGCTGTTGCGGCTGCTGCTGCTGCGGCGGCTGCTGCTCCACGCCCTGGCTCTTCTGCTGGTGCGCGCCTCGCATGCCTCCTGACCGCTTCTCGAGCTGGTGGTGGTGCTCCAGCTCGCGCTCCAGCCTGCGCTGCCAGGCCCTTCGCAATGTCCTCCGCGCCCAGCAAAGCCTCCAGTCTGGTCCTGCACTCCGCAGTGTGGCACTGGCCCATCTAGTCACAAGCTGGGCAGCCTGGCGCCCGACCCAACCGGTCGAAAATCCCCTTGGTCAGGCACCTCGGCCCGTTCACGGCCTCCGGCGCCAGGGGCGCGGCCTCGGGGTCGAAGGGCGCGCAGATGATCTGGCTGAAGAGGTTCTTGTTCCACCGCTTCTCGTCGGCCCCCCTGGCGATCGATCTCGCAAAGACCCGTCCTCGAGGTGTGCCGATCATGTGCTCGTCGCTGACGTTCGCCTTGCCGAGCCAGATGCCCTTGTCCCACCTGGCCCCCCCCTTCCCAGCGGTTCCTGGGGGTAACTTGTACATCGCGGTCTCCGCGAACTCTGCGATCTGCCCGTGGTGGTCTCGCCCTTTCAGCCGACGGCACGGTGTCAGCCCATCTTTTCTCACGGTAAACTTCGTGGGGATCCAGCCTGCATGCCTCGCCAACCAATTGCTGATCGGTTCACTTGGCTTCAGCTCCACCTTGTAGTGCGCGTCGACGGTGTACACGAGTGTGCGAAGGAGCCGCTGAACTCTGCCTCCAGCCGCTTTGATCGGGCCCTTGGACTTGGAATCGAGCCTCGGGCCAACCTGCAACGCCGTCTTCGTCTCGTGCAGCTGCTGCCGTCCTCGCCAGCGCCGTGATCGCGTTCTCCTGGTCACCCGACACCACCGCGCGTTTGTGACCCCAGTGCTGCGACGCCTGCACCAGGACCTCGATGCCGTACTCCACCGCGCCTTTCTCCATGACGTTCGCACGCTCGATAGCCGACGACTCGAAGCCCAGGCAGACCAGCAGCGTCATTGCGTCATCAGTGCCCTTCGTTCCCGGGAACGAGTAGTCGATCCAGACCTTGGGCGTGTCCCTCTCCTGGTCCGTCCGGGGGCCTCTTCGCGTCCTCCTCCGACTACGCAAGCCTTGCACCGCGAACGATACGGCCAGCGGGTAAGTCGATGTAGCTGACGTTCGGCAAGTGGTGGCATCACTGGGGCGCCCTTCGCTCTCGCAGCCCTGCTCTCGGGACTGTCGCACAGCTCGATGGCGCCCCTCTGCTTGCGAACGATCTCCAGGTGGTCAGCAGGTTGAGCATCTCCAGGTTCTGCTGCTGCTGCTGCTGCGGCGGGTGCCGCTCCTGCTGCTGACGAACTCGCTGCTCCTCCTGGGCTAACTCCTCCTGCTTCGCCTCCTGCTGGCCCTGGCTGTCGCCCATCACGATAGACTGGAACGGGTTGAGCTACAGCTGGTTGTCGTAATGGGGCGATCGTGGCTGCTGCCTCGCTAGCTGTGACCACGCGCTTCACCTTCATGTGCCAGATGCGGCTCTGCTGCGCCAATGGGAAGATCCGCCCGCTCGGCGCCTCGAGCACGCTTGAGTACACCCCGTCCTTGGGCAAGAAGCCGGCCTCCAGCAAGTCCTGCTGCGCCGCGATCGCGCACTCAACGCGCGCGACCCGGAACCTCGCCTTGAAGATCTCCTGCTGCTGGTCGAGCGCCATCGCCGTGAAGTTGACTTCGCGCGCATCTCGTGGATGATCGATTGCCCTGTCGCGGCCTCCAGCGGTGGCAAGTCTTTCGGCTCAATCCAGTTGCTGCTGCCCTGCGGCCCTGTCTCTGCGAACTCCATCGGACAAGTAGTGATGCCTGCGCCGCTGTCGATCATTAAATAGTCCGCGTCGTCGCCTTCGAAGCTATTCGCACCTGCGGCCGCCAGCATGCTCGCGTAGATGGCGCCCTCGCCGTCTGCGTCGAGCCACGGGCGCGCGCGCCCCTCCTGAACGGTAGCCGGCGCGCCTCTCACCGGTTGAAGTGTCATCGCCGATCCTGATGCCGTCGATGATGGGCCGACTGTCGACTGTGCCAGTCTCTTCGCCATGTTCAGGTGATGCTGCGCCAACATGCTGATGGGAATCGCGTTCACGAGTGATGCCAAGTCGTTTGGGCCGATGGTGGACGTCGCGCCTCCAGGTTGAAGTGGTTGCTGCTGCATTGGTAGTGCTGTTCTGGCTCGCCTGCCTCTGATCGTAGCGCCTCTTTCTCTTGCGCGTCTCCGTCGCGTGTCTTGCCGTCTTGCACCGGTCGCGCCACTTGTCCTTCTTCGCGCCCTTGGACTTGTTCTTTTGTCGTTTTTGCCTTTACCTTTGATTTTGCCTTTGTCGTCTTTACCTTTACCTTTGGCGCCCTTGCCCTTGCCTTTGGAGTCTTTGCCGCCTCTGTCGTGCCAGCTGCGAACTGCGTCCACGTCCACCGGCGCCACCTGATCGATGTCTCGATGCCAAACTCGATGATTCACGGCGTAGTCCATGATATCCTTTCTGATGTCTTTGTACCTCATGGGCCTGTTTGAGTTCAACGTCAGGTGCGACTTCAGAACTTCATCTTCCTGCCCCTGGACCAGCGCGTGCGCCTTGATAGACTCTGGCAAGATGTCCTCGGCCTGCTCCTCATGCTCGGTGACCTCGCGCTCCCAAGTCTCGATGGCTTCTCGGTGGCCGACTCCAGCCTTGAACGTTGTGTTCAGCAACTGGTTGAGCAGCGCACCTTGGCGCCCTCTGAACCCTGGGCTCGTGTTCCATGATCAACTGCCCCCGAGCCTCGAAGCCGTTAGAGCTCTTCGTGTTCTTGATCAACTTGAATCCACGAGACTTCATCGCCATGCTCACCGTCAGCAAGTGGAACAGCATCCTCAAGCGCTTCTCATCTCCAGCCTTCCCGTCGTTGAACGACCTGCCCGTGGCCACTTATTCGTCCATGGTCGTACTCCTGTCCATCAGCTCGATGGTTCGCTCGTCCTGGGATGCAACGTAGCTGCGAAACAAGAAACACCAGTCTGACCCGGACTCCTGCTCGCCGTCGAACCTGTCGGGGTTCTTCGTGATCTTCGTGTCGAGCGGCGTCGTGTCGACCTCCGCCGTCGCTGCAGCGGCCGCTCCCGCCGCTGCTCGTGCTGCCGCGCCTCCCTCAGCGGCGCGCGCAGCTGCCTCTTGAAGTTGATCCGCTCGATCCCGTTGGCGTCGCGCCTCCTGGACCAGCTCCACGTTCGCCTGCTCGAGCACCTCTAGCCTTCTGACGATCTTCTCTGGCGTCGCCATCTTCGATGTCCTGGATCGCGAGCTGGCCCAGCTTCTTGATCGCGTACAGCCGCGTACCGATCTCCGACCAGTAGCTTCTGATCCTGCCGAGCGAGATCAGGTGAACCGTAATCCGCTTTCAGTTGTACTGGGTCTACGCCGCTGCTGACGCTGATCAGCTCGAAGCCCTCGTTCTCGCCAGCCTTCGCTGACGCTGTTGCCGTGGATCGTGCAGCGCCCAAGCTCCGCTACCATCCGAGAACCCAAGACGGGCGGCGGTCTCTGCGGAAGCTATTCGATTCAACATTGAAGCTTTTCTCGAGCCTCGCGAAGGGCTGCGGAGCGCAGCACATCATCTTCTCCCGAAACATTATCAGGCTAGGGGGCGATATGCCACGCACGAGGAGCCCTAAGCAAATCACAGTCACACAGATGGGATGCTTCGTTCGGATTGGCACCATGAAGTGCGCGTTCCAAGGGAAGGAAGCTTCCGTCTGAGATCTCCTCGCGATTCACTCACATACGAATCTCCCGGTCGAGACGCCGTCAAACATTCAGACCCGAGGGGCCCAAAAGTGACAAGTGCTACAGGGTTTGGATGACCGACTCGAATTAGTAGCATGATACCGGGCCCGATGGGGAGGGCCTCCCGCTCGAGATTGTTCCAAGATTCAGGCCGGAGGAACCCAAACTTAACGACAGTCCCATGGTTTGGATGACCCGCTCGCTCGAGCTCATAAAATGAAGCTATGGCTCCATCGGGCGGGGCTCTCGCTTGAGAGTCCCTGGCGATTGGCTTACAGACGAGGTTCCCGCCCGAGAGGTCCACAATATTCATTCCTGAGGAGTCCAAAAACGATGGGTGTTACAGGGGTTCAATGACACGTTCGGTTTTTTGGGGTCGGCCTCCCTGTAACTTTGGGCGCGCTTGCTTAGAGGGCCCCAGGGGGGGCTGCCACTTGTGATTTCGGCGTTCCCAGAGAGGCCTGCCACTTATCTTTTGGCGTTCCCAGAGAGGCCAGCCACTTATCATCTGGCGTCCCCAGAGAGGCCTGCCACTTATCTTTTGGCGTTTCCCAGAGGGGCCTGCCACTTATCTTTTGGCGTTCCCAGAGAGGCCTGCCACTTATCTCTTGGCGTTCCCAGAGAGGCCTGCCATTTATCTTTTGGCGTTCCCAGAGAGGCCTGCCACTTATCTTTTGGCGTTCCCAGAGAGGCCTGCCACTTATCTCTTGGCGTTCTCAGAGAGGCCTGCCACTTAACTTTTGGCGTGCCCAGAGAGGCCTGCCACTCAACTTTTGGCGTTCCCGGAGAGGCCTGCCACTTAACCTTCGTTGGTCGTAGTCGTTGTGGTCGTCGTGGTCGTCGCGGTCGTCGTCGTCGTCGTCGTCGTCGTCGTCGTCGTCGTCGTCATTCGTCGCGCCGCCCGCCGCCCGCCGACGGCCGACGCGGCGGGCGCGCGCGCGCGACGACGACGACAATGAACGATGACGACGATCGACGACAACGACCTCCGACGACGACGAACGACGAACGACGAACGACGACGAGCGACGACGACAACGAATGGCGACGATTGGCAACCGACGGCCGACGAAAGACGACGTACGACGTACGACGTAAGACGACGACTACGAAAAAACGACGACGACGACGACGACGACTGACGAAGGAAGACCCGAATGCCGACGACGAGTGGCGACGACGACCGACGACGACAATGAATGACGACGATGAAACGACGACGACGACGCCGCTTATATATCATACGCACGCCGCTTATATATATATATATATATATATATATATATATCTATATATATATATCATGCCGCTGCCGCTTATATATCATACGTGTTACGTGTGTATATTGGAGTGCAAGCATTGAGGAACTAGCGCAAGCACTTTTCAAGGAGTGCAAGCCGCTGTCGACCCGGCGGCAGCAGCAACAATCAGCAGCAGCATGCAACAATCAGCAGCAGCAGCAACAATCAGCAGCAGCAGCAGCAAGCAACAACCAGCAGCAGCAGCAGCAGCAACAATCAGCAGCAGCAGCAAGCAGCAGCAACGATCAGCAGCAGCATGCAGCATGCACCATAGCCGTTTTGGCTCTTGGCTCAGGGCTCAGGGTTCAGAGGCTGCAGGGCTATGAGTAGCGCGGCCCCCTCGCCTGCGTCGGCCAAGAACCGACCACCCGTCAACAAGGGAAAGTACAAGAACGAGATGACTTGCATGGCCAATGCAGTCGAGGACTTCATCGAGCGGTGCGAGCGGCAGCGGATTCAGGGCGCCGTCGAGCACGATGGCGGCGGCGGCAGCGCCGACGAGGCCGAACACATTGTCGACCAGCAGGAGGAGATGGGTGCCAGAGCAGCTGATGCATCTGGCGGCGGTGGCAGCGCCGGCGAGGCCGAACACATTGTCGACCAGCAGGAGGAGATGGGTGCCAGAGCAGCTGATGCATCTGGCGGCGGTGGCAGCGCCGGCGAGGTCAAACCCATCATCGACCAGCAGGAGATGCGCGTCAGAGCAGCTGATGAAATCGGCGGCGGTGGCAACGTCGAGGAGGTCAAGCCCGTCATCGGCCAGCAGGATGAGATGGGCGGCAGAGCAGCGGGTGGCGGCGGCGGCAATGGCCAGGAGGCTGGGCCGCATTCCTCGGCCCATGGTGCATTGCTCCCGCTAGTCGCTGGAGGCGAGGGCAGAGCAGCGGGAGCATCATCTCAGACGATGCTGAGTCAAAGCAGTGATGAAAGTTGGCTGAGTCAATACAATGATGATGATGGCGTCGGCGCTCGCACTAAATCTACAAAGAGCCCGGCATGGGCGCCGCCTGCAGTCGAAGACGTCGGCGAGCTTCTTGCAGCAGTCGAAGACGTCGGCGAGGTCGTGAAAATCGCCAGTGACGACGACGATGATGGGGGCCCCGATAAGAAGGCTGCTGCTGGCGCAGGCCCCAGAAGGAGCCCTGATGATCGCACAGGCCTCGCCATGCGTCGGATGCGTTCACGGTCCCGTGAGAATCGGCATCGCGTGCTCTGGGAGATGGCGCGTGGCGACGTGCACCAGCAGTGCAAGGACATAGACGACATTAGGATTGTGGTGCACCAGCCGCTGCTAGACGTCCACGAGGAGGAGTGGCGCGCCCGTTTGAGGTACTTGCGCAAGAGCGCGGGCCGCCGCCCAATATACATTGGCACGACGTCTGATCCGAAGTGGAGGTTTCTAGGTGGCCCTGGCTTTCTCGACGATGACGGCGACGGCCGTCGCCGTCGCGACAGAGATATGCGCCCCCATTGCCTGGACTATAAAGTAATGCATGTTGTGGCATCGATGCCAGGCCGCCAGTGCGCGGCGGCCGAGAAGATGGCAATTCACGACTCGCTGGGTTCGAATATGAATAACAAAGTAGACGATGCAAGAGGGCTGGAGATTAGGCCCATTCGCTACTCATATTTGTATATGTGCACTGGGTAGTCGTGGAGCGTGGACCACGCGCGGAGCGTGGAAGCGGGAAGCGTGGAGGGGTCGGCGGCTGAAGAAAAATCGCCAATATCGTCCTCTCGTCCTCTTCCTCCGTCCTCCGTCCTCCGTCCTCCGTCCATTCGCAAGTCGCAGGGCATCCTCTATGCTCTTAACGATTTACTTCCTCCATCCTCCATCCTCCTTCCTCCTCTCATCCGGCATCCTCTGATCCTCTGCCTCTCCTCCTCTCTCCTCTCTACTCCTTTCCTTTCCTCTCTCCTCTCCGCCTCCTCCGCACTCCGCAGTCTCCTCCCCTGGGTCCTTCGCCGGGCTATGGGCTATGGGCTATGGCCTATGGCTAGGTCCTTCGCCAGGCTATGGTTGGGTTCTTCGCCAGGCTATGACTGGGTCCTTCGCCGCCATGCTGCTCTCCTCCCTCGCTTGGTTGTTGTCCGCTGTCCGCTCCCTCTCCCCTTCGTCGTCGTCAGCGTCGGCGTCGACGCGGGTGTCGTCGTCGTCGGTTGTCGTCGTCGTCAGAGTCGGCGTCGGCGTCGACGCGGGGGTCGTCGTCGTCGGTCGTCGTCGTCGCCGTCGCCATTCGTCGCGCCGCCCGGCCGACGTCTTCAACTTCGAGGCGGGCGCGCGCGCGCCGCGCGCCGCGCGCGCCGCGCGCGCCGCTGGGGGAAGGATCATGGAGGGTGGATGGGGGGAGGGAGGAGGAGGAGGAGGAAGGAGAAGGAGAAGGAGGGGGACGAGGAGCGAGGAGGAAGGAGGAGGAGGAGGAGGAGGAGATGAGAGATGAGGAAGAGAAATGAGCAATGAGAAATGAGAAGTCTGAGAGGATGAGAGGATGAATGATGAAGGATGAAGGATGAAGGATGATGAAGAGAACGCTGAGAGCTGAGAGGATGAAGAGAAAATTGAAGAGGAGGGAGGGGGGACGCGGGAAGAAGAGGAGGAGGGAGGAAGGGAGGAGGAGGGAGGAGGATAGAGGATGCTGGATGCTGAGTGCTGAGTGCTGAATGCTGAGGAGGAGGAGGCTCCTGCTCTTCCCTCTCTCCTCTTCCTTCTTCCTCCTCCTTGGGCCCAGGGCGTTCGGCCCTTCGCGCCGCGCGCTGCGGCTGGCGGCTGGCGGCCATGCCGGGGTCGGCGCCGTCGTCCGATGACGACGGCGCCGACGTGCTCGGAGGGATCATCCGCGCCCAAGGCCAGATGCTTTCCCCCTGCACCCTCCCCCCTCCCTCCTCCCTCCGCCCACCCGGGGAAGAAGGAAGAAGGAAGCGGGAAGAGGGGGGGGGGGGGATGGGGGAGGGGGGAGGGGGGAGGGGGGTATTTTTTATTCCGCCCAGCGCCCAGGCGGTCCTACGCAGCAGCAGCCAGTGCAGCAGCAGCTGGTGCCTGCCCAGGCCGCCCAGCCGAAGCGCAGGCCAGCGGCGCGCGCCGCAGCAGGAGGAGGCGCGGGGGGAGGTCGGCATGGAAGCAAGGAGGAGCGGCAGCTGCTGAGCCGCAAGATGCTGCACGCCAAGATGAGCAAGCAGATGCACAGCCACAGCGAGCAGCAAGCAGGTCAGCTAGCAGCGTTCCTAGAAGCATCGGGGATCAAGCTGAAAGGCAAGGGAGGCCGAGGGGTCCGCGTGAGACTCACCAAGACTGCGAACAAGAAGCGCCGGCCGAGGGACCCCCTCAAAACTGGCAATGCGTTGAGATATTCTGGCTTGAAGATTGTCGTTCAAAAGAAGGGGGGCGGCAGATGTCTGCATGCCACGTCCGAGATGATGGAGGCAGCTTTTGCGAAGAAGTTCTCATTGACTGCCATGGGCGAGATCCACGGCATGCACCCCAGGACCGTTAGCCGCTGCCAGAAGTTGGGTGCTATGGCATATATGTGGGGCCAACAGAGCATGCTAGAGAGGATTGCACTGGCGCTGCGAGCTGCGCCCCCATCGGCAGTAGTGGTGCACGAGATGTGGGATGAGACGGGCGAACGTCTCCGGCTGTACGTTCCAGAATTCAAGACGCTAGTGTCGTCGACATACGAATGTTTTGCATGCAGGATATGCCTTTCGTTCGCCTGGAAAGGCGTCGCTCAGCCCGTTGACGTCGAGCTCGTCATCCCCACGGCATTCGTCAAGACGACAGATGCAACATCAATAGTTTACGCACTTTTTGGAGGCCCGTTCACTGGGCCAATACAAGCAGTGTTGCGCAACATATTGGCGAATGTTGATGATCAGGGTGGCACGGCAATGATGCTGGACGAAGCAGATGCCGCTAGCGGTAATGACAAGCTTATTGTTTTCGCGAGGTCTTTGGACTCCTTCCAAACTTTGAGAGAGAACAAAAACTGTTGTCTGCATCAGAATCACCTTGGTCACGTGTGTGTTCTCTTCGCTGTCGACAGCAAGATTGTGTCTACCATGTACAGCATGGCTCTTGCGCTGAGGGCCCACGGATATTTTCTGAGACTGCATCGAGCTGTGGGCGAAGCATTCGCTAAGAAGAAGCTCGATCTCGACATCGCCCCCGGCGGTCAGCCCAGCGAGGAGGGGCAAGCTTTCATGGCAGAGTTGTGCCAATACTTGCTGATACACCGCGGCTCAGCCCACGAATCCGCTGACAACGTCGTAGGCATGGGAAGGGCCTTCGACGAAGATGCCAACGCCACTAAGTACAAGGATTACACCGTCAACCAGCTGATGAGCATGACGCCCGCAGATGCAGTTTCTCTCCGGGGGCCTGGGTGCGAGTTCGTTCGGGCAGCTATCGATTTCAAGTGTCTGTTGACGGGCGCCCCCTGGGATGCAATTATCAAACACCATTGTTCTGATTCGTCGCGTGGCCGAAATGGTTGCAAAGAGAAGGTTCTGGCGGCAATACGTGGCTTATTGTTGAATTCACTGCCAGTTGTCCCAGTAGCGTCTAGGTGGACCAAAGTTGGGAGCTGCATAGATTTCGTGCTTCCAGGAGTGCTCCTTTGGAATATTCTACCGCGTATCTTCGCGGTTGCCTTCCCCCAGTTCCAGGTGGCGCCTGTGAGCCATAATCCAGATGATGACATTGAGGAGCAGGTCAAGGAACAGATGAAGGCAGCGACGAGCACTCGCATCCAGAAGGCCGACGGGTTTTTGAACTCTTTCGAGTCGCAGGCGCACGTGATCATCATCGCCCTGGTCATTGAGCCGCTCAGGTCGAGGGCCGATCATCAACGGGATGGGGAGGGGAGGGAGGAGGGGGAGGGGGGGCGAAGGGGGGATGAAGGATTAGGAGGTAGGAGGTGGGAGGAAGCAGGACAATTGATAATGCATGATGAATCATGAGGGAGGAGGGGGGAAGGAAAAAAGGGAGGAGGGCGTGGAGTAGGGATCGCCAGTAGAAGTTTTGTTGTTGCTTTTCACATTTAAGCGCCCCCTGCCTTATGCTTTGGGCTTTGGGACCCCGCCTAGGTTGCTGGCGACGTGGCTCCTGGCGGCGGGGCGCGAAGTGCAGGATCCAACAGCTGCTCCTCGCGTGCTGGACGCGCTGGGGCCGCAGCGTTCGTTTTTCACAGCGGTGCAGCAATGCTTCTCGGCTCTCCTCCGCGGCCGGGGCACGCGGCTGCAGTTCCTATACGGGCATTTGGGGTTATCGTCTTGGGATGCTTTGTGTGCCTCCGAGAATGCCGACCATCAGAAGTTCCTCGGGCTGTTCCGCACGGGTATTCTCGTTGCCAGTGCTGGTGCCCATCGCAGGCTCATTCTTCCTCTCCAGCAAGACCCTCGGAGGCTTCTTCGAGCAGGGGATCTTAGGGAGTCAGAGTCCCGTCGGTTATTGATCGCGGAGGATTTCATGAATGAGTTGCCATGTTGTAAGAGGCCAGGGTTTGCAAGACGTCTCAGGTTGCGAACCACGTCGGAGGGGCAACTGCTCACCCCCGAAATGATCCTGTCATACCAGCTCTACGCTAGGAAGACCAGACTGGGAATTGCGTGCGTCGAGTGGCGCCACGCTTGGAACAGGCGACACAGCTCGGAGTCTACAAGTTGCCAATCACTGGCGTCCTCTTACACGACTCGTGAGGCGACGTACTTGCAGGCGGCGAGGCAACAGATGTCAAGGTTGTGTCACGCCGCGGCCCAGGCCGCAGCGATTGCAGGTAATCCCGACCAAGCGGTCGGCGAGCAACTGCCTGCCGCGGCGCCCGCCCCCGACGCCGACGCGCCAGGGCCAGTTCGCCGGCCAGACGATTCGAGCACGCGGTACCAGGCGAAGGGCGAGGGGGCACGGAACAGGAGGAGCAAGAGGGGGAACGGCAGGAGGCGGAGCAGGAGGGGGGAAGGGGCCCCCCACTCCCCGAGCCCTCTGCCCTCCAACCTCCAACTTCCAACCCCGTCCCGCCATCCCCCCTCCCCCCTTCTCCCTCCTCCTCCTCCTCCTCTTCCTCCTTCTCCCTCCACCCCCTCCCACCCCCTCCTCCGCCTTCTCCTCCTCCTCCCTCCTCCCTTCTCCCTCCTCCCTCCTCCCTCCTTCCTCCTCCTCCTCATTTCTCCGTTCCCCGTTCCCCCATATTCCTCCCTTCTTCCCTCTCCGTCCTCCCTCTGCCCGTTGTCCAGGCCCGATCGGCGCTCCAGATCTTCCGGGACGACACGATGTTTCGCCGGAAGCTCTCGGGGGAGAGCTTGCGCTGGCACGCTAGCCAGTGGGATGACATACGGCGCGAGTGGGCCGCTCTCCCGCAGGATGAGCAGGATCTTCCGACCCCCCCCTCCCCCCCTCCCCCCCCCCCAGTGCCATGTCTACTGTCTACCCTTGCCCCGCCCCGCCAATGCCCCGTGAGTCGCCTCCCCCAGGCGACAAACGACGAGGACAGAAGTCCTCGTCCGTCGTCTGGGGGGGGCGTCTTGCCGGGCAATGGCGTCGGGCAGGGCATGCGGTATACGAGAGGAGCGCTATTGCCGGGATTCGGCCTTGGAGAAGAGCGTCGCGATGAAGAATCGGCAGGAGAGACGTCGGCAGGTAATGGGGCGAGAAAAGAGGCGGGGGAGAGGGAGGAGCGGGGGGGGAGGAGGAGGAAAGGAGGAAGGAGGAGGAAAAGGTTACAGGGAACAGGGAACAGGGATCAAGGGGAAGAGGGAAGAGGGAAGAGGGAAGAGGGGAAGACGAAAGAGGAGCGCGGAGTACGGAGTACGAGGTTCCAGGTTCCAACAACTTCCCCAGGGCCAGCTTTTCGTCCTGAGTCGATGTTTGATGACCGCGAAGCCCGAAGCCCTGAAACGGCTTCCAGAGGCCGAAAACGCACCAAAAACCAACAACCTCCGTAGTCGCCGTCGCCGTCGTAGCCGCCGCCGCCGTCGCCGTCGTCGCGGTCTGTGGTCGTCGTCGTCGTCGTCCGACGTCAGGCGTCATCGTCATCCATCGTCGTCGTCGTGACGTCTGATGTTGCGGTCCTTGGCGCCTCCCCCTCGGGCCTCGGGCCCCTTCTTTCCTCGACTCTCTCCTCCCCCCCCCTCCTCCGCGCCTCCTGTCTCCTCGCCTTCCGCCTTCCGCCTTCCAGGCAGCGGGCGCTTCAGCGGCAGCGCCTGGGCCAGTGGCCCTGGGCGCCCCCGCGGCAGCGGCAGCAGCAGTAGAGCCGACAGCAGTAGAGCCGTCAGCAGCTGCGGCGCAACAGTCGGCGATCCTACCATATGGTGGCGGCAACGCCTCGACGCTCCAAGTGGCGTCTCTCGTGGACTGGTTGGCCGTTCAAGAGGGTTCCTTGGGGCCCCCAGCGGATAATCCGATCCTTCAGCCGCAGCCGGCAGAAGCAGTGTCCGAAGTAGCGCAGCGGAGCCAGGCGGTTGCGGCTCTGGACAGGGCAATCCCTTTGGGCCAAGGGATCGTGGACAGCTATATCAGGAGCTTGCCGAAGGGCACCCGACTCAGACCTGGGGGAATACGAGGCGCGCATGCGAAGTTTGAGTCCGCCCTGGCGCAGCCAGGTAAGCCTTGGTCCGCGCTAGCCCGCTTTCCAACAGTAGTGAACTACGACGTCGAATGTGGCAGTCTGTGCAGAACTTCGAATTCAGAGCGGCGTCTCGCATTCCATGATTTGATATTGGAATGTTTGGATTTGCTGGTGTTCCAAGTGGGTCCCAAGGCAAATGCCGCATCCAAAGTCCAGGCGCTGTTCGTCATGATCTGCGAGTTGGACGGCGAGGTGGATTCGGTCTTCTTGATGCTTTCCCTCGCCCATGGGGCATACGGGCGTTTCCAGTCTCAACAGTCTTTCGCCCGCTGCGCCCCCGCTGCCCCCTTTGCCCGCCAGCTCGCGGACATTCGAGGCTTAGAGGTTGACGTATGCCGCGTTCCCGTTGTAGACAGAGTGTCCGAGCTTCGCCACCCGCTGGACGATCAGGGAGTTGGTGGTATCGACTGGATCACAGAGGGCCGCCTTGCAGTTGAGCTGGCGCAGAAGATCGAGAACGCGGGCCAGAAGATGCCGCGTATATCAATGTATCGTTTGCGGTACGTCGATATGGTCGGGGACCGCTTCGTCATTCAAGACGTGCACCCAGACTTTGAGTGTGTCGTCGTGGACCCCGATGCGGTGGCTCTGGCGCTGGCGGATGGCGCCCCAGTGGGCCCTGCTTTGGCCCTGGAGGATGGCGCTCACGATGAGATGGAGGCGGGCGGCGAGGACTTCGTCGACAACGTGGATGCTTTCGACGATGATGATGATAAGCCTGCGCTCCCGCGCAAGAAGGCGAAAACCAAAGCCGAAGCAGGCCATGAAGCTGGGGCTGAGCCAGGGCCAGAGGTTGGCCCTGACGGCACGGGCATCAAGGCCATCGAAGACGACGTCGCCCTCGCCCTCGGCTTCGACCCGGGCGCCATGGGTGAGCTGGGGCAAGAGATCAAGGATATCTATGGCATGCTTACAGCAGCAGACAAGGAGAGTAAGGCGGCAGCTGAGGAGGAGGCCAATGAGCTCGATAAGGCTGCCAAGGCCAAGTCCAAGGCGAAGGCGAAACCAGCGGCAGCCTCGGCCTCAGCAAAGGCAAAGGCGAAGGCGGAGCCGATGCCGGACGCGGCGCAGCCCGCGGGCCCCGCCCCAGCCATGGCACCACCAGCCGCCCCAGTGCCGCCACCCGCCGCCCCAGCCAAGGCACCGCCAGCCGCCCCAGCCAAGGCGCCACCAGTGCCGCCAGTGCTGCCACCGCCACCCGCTCCTTTCGCTTTGAACCTTGACCCAGTTGAGTTCTGCCAGCGCATGGGGCTCACGGAAGAGAAGGGCTGGAGCTATTGCACTCCTGCGGGCCACGAGGTTCGGGCATGTGAAACATGGAATGTGGATATTGAATATGGTTTGCTGATTCGCTCTGAGTCTTGAGTCTGGACACTTGGCGCCCTGACGCCCCGACCCCCGACCCCCGCCCCCCTCATCCTCTCGGTCTCTCAGATTGCACCGTCGCCCGTCGTTAGCTGCTCGGACTCGGGATTCGGTTTGATGTTTGAGACGTCGGACGTCGTGCTTCGTGCTTCGCACATCGTTCCAGGCTTCGGGCTTCGGGTTTCCAGGCCGTCCGTGCAGCATGTGCTGCATGGAGCATGGTGCGCGGTGCGAATGTGCAATGTGGTTGCGGTGACGTGCCGCGCGGTATGCGGCATGAGCGCCAATCGTCAATCTTGTTCGAACCCGTCGGTGCGATGCCGCAGGGGCCAGGGGCCAGGGGGGGCGGGGGCATCGGGCATTAGCACTTTGCCCCATTGTCGCTCTCCCCCAGGTGGGTCACATCAGGGCGTTGCCGTCGGGCCGCAGCCTCAAGGCATATTGCCGATTGCCAGGGCATGATTCCAAGTGCTCGTTGTTCATAGATATCAAGTGCGGGTTTGCACACACGGTGAATCACTGCATTGCTTGGCTCGCGGAGGGCTGCAAGTACTCAAAGGAGAACGCGGAGCAGCACAAGACATTCAAGCCAGATTTGCAGGCTTTGTCCAATGAGTTGGGATTGCAGATTGCAGCCTGAGGCCTGAGGCCTGAGGCATGAGGCTTGAGTGATGTGCGAGGAGTGGGGAGTGGAGGTGGAGGGTTTCTTCGGCGATGAGGTTTTCTTCGGCGAGGAGGGTTTCTTCGGCGACGAGGGTTTCGTCGTTCTTCGGTCTTCGGCGAGGCAGATTGCCGCTTGCCGCTTGAGGCGTGGGGCGAGGAGGGTTTCATCGGCGAGGAAGGCTTCTTCGGCGAGGAGGGCTTCTTCGGCGACGAGGGCTTCCTCGGCGAGAAGGGGGGAGGCCACATGTTCGGTGGAGCGCAGAGTTTCAGTCCCTGGGCAGGTGGCGGCTGGGTTCCTCCCCAGCACGGCCAATCCACACATGCTCTTCTTTGTGAGCAAGCTCCTGTTGCATGTCATTTGACGCGGCGCGCGGCCGGGTGACCGCGTATCGCGTGACATGTGGCACGTGACACGCGCCGGGCGTGTTTCTGGCCCCGCCTCTCTCCTATCCCACCTGGCCCGTTGGTCTCTGCTGCCCGCGTAAACCGTAAACCTCGTGGCCCCCATGCACGGGCTTCCCGGCTCCTGGGACGCTGCTTTCCCAGTTTCTCGTTTCTCGGTGTGAGCCGTTAGCCACCGCCAAAGGTCAGTCATTTGACTGGTGAAGCAAACTGCTCGCCAGTAGTTGCCCCTTCCTCCTTCCTGCTCCCTCCTCCGCCAGCTCCCTGCTCCCCCTTCCCCCTTCTGATTGCCGCCTGCCCCATCCCCCCCCCCCTCCACCTCTCCCTCCTCCGCTCCTCCGCCTCCCCGCCCTCTTCCCTCCTCTCTCCTCTCTCCTCTCCCGCGCGATTGCCCCTCCCGTCTGCCTTCTCCTCTCCTTCCTCGTTTACAGTAGGAGAAAGATGAAAGGGGAAGCAGGAGGATGGGCGGAGTGGATGTGGAATGAGGAATGATGAGTGAGGAGACGGGGGGCGTGGAGCTGGAGGAGGAAGGAGGGGGAGAGGAGAGGAGGGGGAGGAGGAGGCGTCGTCGTCGTCGTTTCCCCCCACGCCGCCCGCCGCCCGCTTAACGCTGAACGCCAACTCCGAGGCGCCGAAGCGGGGGGCGGCGCGCGCGCGCGCCGCGCGCCTGTGCAAGAGTGCAAGAGAGAGTTGCTGGGAGGAGGGATCAGGGGAGGGAGGAGGAGAAGGGAGAAGGAGGAATCGCATTTTATATTTTATTCGTAATTCGTAATGTTGCCCTGCTCACTGCTCAGGGCATCAGGCATCAGCAGCCCAGCAGCCCGCAGCCCTGTTGTTGGCTCAGAGCTCATTCGCTCCATGGAGCGGCTGAACCAGGACTTCGAGGCGCGCCGCGCCGGCGCCATCCGATACAGTGAAGCAGAGATCGCGAGGTGCGAAGCCGACGTGGCGGCGGCGCAGATCCCCCCCGTCCAGATAGAGCCCGCGGAGGACGGTCGCCTCGACGGGGAGGGCGCGGAGCAGGAGGACGACTCGGACGGCTCGGTCTGGCAAGGCTCTTGGATCTATCATGACCCTTTGTTCAGGGCGGCGGCGGCGTGGCACGATGTCGGGATGCGCGACGACGACTCGGAGCAGGAGGGCTGGCACTCTCACGGCTCACTGTCGTGCAAGACGTTGTCTCTGCGCGCGGGCAAGCAAGAGGCCGCCCCGGAGGACGGGGAGGCCGCCTCGGAGGACGAGGGCAGGGAGGCCGCCTCGGAGGACGAGAACGACTCGGAGCAGGAGGGCATGGAGGGCGTTCAGTGGAAGTGCCAGGTGTGTGGCAGGATGGAGAACGACGAACATGCACATTGCATGGGCTGTGGTACCGACCGCTGTGCTACCTCGAGTGCGAGCGGCAACGTTCAAATCGACCATGCGCCAACGCCACCATGGGCCGGGGTCGACAACCGACCTGAGTGGATCAAGCGCTTACACGAGAAGAGTTGGCAGGACTGGGCAGGGCACCAATTTACCAACCCACATCACACATGGGTCATAGGTGAGATGAGTAGGGGATTTGGGAGGGGGAGTGAAGCACGGAACGAATCAGTGACGGAGGTCGGAGGTGGAGGAGGGGAGAAGGGAGAAGTAGCAGGAGAAGGGAGGAAGGAGGGAGAGGGGAGCGGGACAACTAGAGGAGGCATAATGCTTGATATCTGTGTTTCTGTGTATGTTTGCATCATATATCCCACGTAGGAGAACACGGATGACCCGTACTACGCACACTTGACGTGTTTGAAGTGTTTTGACTACAAGTTCAGTTTCGGTGATATGTTTCCTGGCTGTAACGCGTGCTATGCTCTAGCGAGGCCGAACCTGACGGTTCCGATGGCTCCGATGGCGACGAGGGGCTCCGAGAACGAGGCGAGGCCGAACCTAACGGACCATGAGGAGTTCGTGGAGGTGATCTTCGCTGGCCCCTGCGCCCTGAGCCGTTGCAAATTCGCTTTTCCCTCAACATCCTTCTCGCTGCTCACGTGTCCGGAAACCGTCGAGGTGGCAGGTGGCAGGTGGCATGGCCTTCTGGCTGAACGTCCGCCGAGAACGCCCCCCGGGCCTCTCGCGGGGATTACCCTGGCAAGTTTCTCGAGATGGAGGATGGAGGATGGAGGATGATCAGGAG
Organism: Prorocentrum cordatum; assembly: GCA_963575745.1. Taxonomy (NCBI): domain Eukaryota; class Dinophyceae; order Prorocentrales; family Prorocentraceae; genus Prorocentrum; species Prorocentrum cordatum. The sequence continues at coordinate 331,699 of CAUYUJ010002158.1, forward strand.
TAGGAGGAGGAGGAGGAGGAGGAGGAGGAGGAGGAGGAAGGAGGTAGAGAAATGGGCGGAAGCTCAGAACTCAATCAGAAATCAGAGGAGGGGGATGCGGGGGGGAGCGGAGCGGCCCGTCCCAGGGCAGTCCTGGGAGCCGCACTTGTCGCCGACGTGGCACGGCGTCGGGAGGGGGGGAGAGGGGCGCGCGGAGCGAAGGAGGGGGGATGAGAGAGTAGAGAGTGAAAGGACGAAAGGAAGGAGGAGGGGGAAGAGGGAAGGGGGGGAACTCGGAGGATGAGGAGGAGGGAGGAGGGAGGAGGAAGGAGGGAGGAGGCAATGCACGAAGCACGAAGAGTATGAATTATGGTTTATGATTTATGAGAGGAGAGGGAGGGGGGAGGGAGGAGAGGATATAATTGGTTTTCCATGTTATTCGGGGCTTCGGGCCGCGGCGGGCTGCGGGCTGGCGGATCTCGGACATTGGATCTCGTTGCCGCGCAGGACGCTGCTCGAACCACTCACCACTCGCAAGGACTAGGGATTTGGGGCTGGGCTGGGGGCTGGGGGCTGCGGCAGCGCCCCCCCAGGCGTCGCGCGCACGTCGTCGTCGCCCCTGCCACATCGGCCCTTGCCTCCTTGCCCTCTGCCCCTTGCGCCTAACTGGATGTCCCGAGTCGGGCGTCGGGCGGTGATCGGTCATCGATTTATCCGCAGCGCGTTCGTTGGGCCCTGGGCTCCAAGGGCCAAGGGCCAAGGGTCAGATATCGGAGAGCTTTATTTACAGCCGCCACCCACGCCCGCAACATCTTAGTCCTTAGTGCTGTCCGCGGCCCGTGTCGGGCCATGTCCAAGGAGGCCGCCGCGAGGTTGTAGAGGTGCTGAAGTCTCCGTTTCAGGGGCCGCTGCCCCAATTGTTCGCGCGGCAGCAGCCTGACGAGGTGGTCATCGATTCGCCCCAGGGCGGGCAGGCCGCGCTTGCTAAGCGCTTGGTTGCCAGGCTGAACCATATGACATGAAGGCAATTAGCACTCTCGGCGAGATTACTTTCAGCACGATCTGTAGTGGCACGGATTTGGCTGTCTGGTGCAATAAGGCCCTGGCGCGCGCAGTCTGCAGTTCAGAGTCGCGCGCCCCAGGTCCTGATCTAGCGTATCGGCAGGTCTGGGCTTGCGAGAACGATCCTTGCAAGCAGAGGTTCATCATGAAGCTGCACCCAGACTGCCCTTCAATATTTTCAGATGCAGCCGACCTCAAGACGGCCATTGCGACCGACCGCATCACGGACACGGAGCAGATGATAGAGAAGGCCGATGGCCTCATAGCTGGCTTCCCCTGCGACGACGTGGCTCGCGTGAACCATCACTGCCGCGACGAAGGCAACATGCATTGCGTTGCAGCCGGGACACGCAGGACTCGATTTGCATCTCTTGGGTCTTGGGATGAGGGATGAGGGGGGCAATGAGCACTGAGTAATGAGTAATGAACAATGAGGGGGGGGCGGGAGGCCGACGAGGATCAGCGATCAGCAGCCAGGATGCAGCATTAAAGTCAAGAGTCAAGAGAGAAGGGAGAAGGGAGAAGGGGGAGATGCAGTCGAGGGCCGAGGTTCGAGGAGGATGGAGGATGAGGACGATATTACGAGCAGAAAGGGGGATGGAGGAGGGGGGAGGGATGGGGGTGGGGGGTGGGAGGTGGGAGGCGGGAAGAGGGAGAGGCGCGGGGTATACCATGCACCTGGCAACTGGCACGCAGAAGGTAGGAGGTATGGGGTATGGATTATAGGAATTAGGAATGAGGAGAAGGGAGGTGGAGGTTGGACGTTGGAGTGGGCAGTTGGCAGTCGAGCGTTGAGCAGGGTGCGGCATGTGGCAGCGGGCAGTGGGCAGTGGCAGAGCGCGCTGCGAGGAGAAGAAAGACGACGATGTGGATGTCGGTGAAGGGTGAAGAAGGAGGCGGAGGAGGAGAGGAGGAGGAAGGAGGAAGGGGGAGGGGAGGAAGGGGGAAGGGGGAGGAGGGAGGAGGGAGGAGGGAGGAGGCGCGGGGCGTAGGAGGAGGGAGGAGGAGGAGGAGGGGGCGGGTGGCGGGGGATAAGGGATAAGCATGCCCGCCGCCCGCTGCCCGCTACAGGACTGGGAAGGTCTTCAACGACATCCTCGACCTCTTGAAGGCTCAGCTGTCGTATACGTGCTGAGCCTAGCGCCTGGCCCCTGCGCCCCTGCCCCCTGCGTAGTCTGCCGCCTGCCTCGAGGGTCGAGGGTCGAGGGTCGAGATTCGAGATCGTTGCTTGCCGGGCTCTGTTTCTGTTGCTGTTGCTGTTGCTGCCGCCGTTGCTGCTGCCCCGCGGTGCGTTGGGTCTTCGTTTTGAAAGGGACAGCCGGCGGCGACGCGCACTACGTACAACGTCTTGCCTCCTGCCTCCTGCCTTCTGCCTTCCTCGCTACTCCCTCATCCCTCCTCCCTCCTCCCCTTCCTCCTTCCCCCCTCTTCCCTCCTCCCTCCTCATTCCTCCCTCCTCCCTCCTCCTCCTCAGCCCTCAGCCAGGGCCAGGGCTCAGGACTCCCATCTCCCAGTTCCCACCTCCCACATCCCACGGGGAGCTGGGGCTCCAACCTCCAGCGGAAGTATCGGGCATCGAGTATCGAAATCCGAAATCTCAGTGGCGCCCCGCGCCCCGCGCCCCCACCGCCCATCTCGGCACGCCACCCCTCGCACCTCGCATTCCACATTCCACGCGTCACGCGCGTCGTGGCCCCATGGGGAGATCAACCGAAGCCAGCAGCCAGCAGCGAGCAGCATGCGGCAAGCGGGAAGCAGCAATCAGCAATCAGCAATCAGCAATCAGCACGCAGCATGCAGCAATGAAGAGAGCAGAGAGCAGAAAGCAACAGTTAAAAGGACAGCGATGCGCGCCGCGGGTGCAAAGTGCACACCGATGGCCGATGGCCCGACGCCCAACACCCCCGCACCCCGCACCCCAATCCCCCAATCCCCCAACCCCCAACCCCCAACGCCGCAAGAAAGGTGGAAGTTGGCGGGGGACGGGGGACCCAACCATACGAAAGTGCGGGGTGCGGGGCGGGGTTGGGGGTTGGGGGGTTAGGTTGGGCCGTCTTGGGTTGGGCCTTGGGCCGTTGGGCCTTGGGCCGTCGTGGGTTGGCCACCCTCGAACCTCGATCCCCGATCCCGTAGCTCATAGCCGTTTTGGCTCAAACAAAGCACAAAGCCGGTGGCTGCGGCCGCCGGCGAGGGCTGCCGCCGGGGGCCGGCGCGCGCGCGCGCGCGGCGCGCGCTGGCGCAGCAGCGCAGCGCGTAGCAACAGCAACATGAGTGCGTCCAGCGGAATGATGACACCACATCCTAGCCAACAGACACCTTCTCGGTGCCAACAGATTGCTGATCTGGGGATACTCATAGAGGAAGCTGGAGAGTTGGCGGCGGCTGCCTCCCGAACATCTCGGCGGGATGCCTTCGTGAGGCTGAGAAAGTTTGGGAGAATGATGTCTGAGACAGGGAGCGATGCCCGGAGGGAGCTGGCCAGGCGAATGTCACCTCTCAGGTCGCGATCCCCATCGCGTCGGCAGCCGCGCTGCATCGTGCTCAAGACGCTCAGCCTCAAGGACAAGGAGTTCGTGGAGCGCGACCAAGGCGCGTCGGGCTCGGGCTCGGAGCGCTGGCGCGGGGTCAAAGTAGCCAAGGACGAGGACACGGGCGACGAGGAGCGCTGGCGCGGGGTCAAAGACAAGGACGACGCCACGGCCGACGAGGAGCGCTGGCGCGGGGACAAGGACAAGGACAAGGACGACGATGAGCGCCGGCGCGGGGGCAAGAACACGTACACGGGTTACACAGGCGACAATGAGTTCTGGTTCGCTGACGACTCCGATGCGGGGGGCGACTCCGAGCGCTCTCGCAGGGGCGCGCGCAACTCGGACGACGATGTGTGGGTGGGCCACGACTCTGGCGATGATGAGCGTGCGGATGGAGAGCCCCCGATGCCGCGGCCAGGCAAGGACTTCCCTATGTTGCAAGACTACAGTATGAATGACCCGTTCGACGAGACCGCCGAAGGATTTGCGCGCGCGCATTGCGACGCGCTCGTGGGCGAGCAGGATCGCGACTCGCACGTGGCGAAGGCCAAACACATCAGATACGCCAAGCAGGGAATCCACTCCTTGAAGCTAAGCGAGGAGGGTCCATCTCTGTGGCGCCAAGGAATCCATGTCAATAACAACATGTTCATATGCATGCACTGCGACATACAGGTCCAAGAGTGGTGGAAATTGTACGGCGTGGATCAGGATCACGCGCAGACTGCCAGGCACAAGCAGGGGACCGCGCATATCGTGGAGCCCATCTCGCCGAAGCCCTGGGAGGGGCAGCGGCAGCGGCGGTGGGAAGATGCGATGCGCAGGGCGTTGGACACCAGGAGGTGCGAGCGCAACTCGAAGTCGGCGGCCCCGGCGAACCTCATCAGCACCAAGAAGCGCGGCAAGAGGAGGCGCAATAAAGGCAACGAGGGCGACGAGTGCGAGACGGGCGGCGAGGACAACAAGGGCGTTGTGGACAACAAGGGCGGTGTTCCCGAGGACCAGAAGGGCTGGGCTGGCCACAAGCCCAAGGACAAAGCTGATGCGTTCGACACGCTGCGCACGATCGAGTCCCAGCAGTCGGAATCGGGGAGTATCAGTATCACAGACCAAGTATGGTTAAGGCGGCTCTCTGCAGAGCACCCTGATAGCAATTCGTGTCCGCATGGCCCCAGCGCGTCATTGGAATGCGTCTCGTTGGTGAGCGAGATGGGCAAGCATAATATCGCCCTGAAGTTCACCATCCGTGGAGAAGATCGAAGCGATGTGTGGAGTGCACAAGCCGACGAATGCATAGAGGCCATGTTCCCGAAGACGAGCGACTAGCTACCAGCTACCAGCTTCCCACGGTCCATGACGCATGACAGATGACAGATAAGGGCATGGGCCGACGGCCGACGAATGGCGAATGGCCCAGGTCGGTCTGAGGTCTCGCGTCTCGCTGCCGCCGCCGGCCCTTTCACCCTGCGCCCTGCGCCCTGTGCTGCGGCGAGCCGCGAGACGCGTCCCCGCGCGCGGCGCGCGGCGCGCGGCGTGTCTTTTGCCTCTGCAGGCCGCGGTGAAAGAAAAAATAACCGGGCATCTGGCATCGGGCATCGATCGTCTGTCGACCGTCTTGGGGGGGCCCTCTGCCCTCTGGGCTCTGGGGGCGTCTCGCGTCTTGGGGTCCGTGGTCCGTGGCCCGCGGTCCGTGGTTCGTTGAACTGTTTGACGCCGCGGGCCGCGGCGCGTGGTGCGCGTGGGCGGGGGGCGGGGGTAACTGGCAACTAGGGGGGGCATTCGGTCTGACCTGCGACCTGCGCGAGGGCATTGGAGGAGGAGGAGGGGGAGAAGAGAGAAGGGAGAAGAGAGGAGGAGGAGGGAGGAGGGATGAGGAGGAGGAAGGAGGAGGGAGGAGGCAGGAGGCAGGAGGCAGGAGGAAAGGGAAAAGGAGCAGCCCATAGCCTTCGGACCTTCGGAGTTCGGAGTTCGGAGGCAGGAGGCAGGGTGCAGGGTGTAGGGTGCAGGGGCGCAAGGGCGAGCGGCGAGCGGCGGGCTGGCTGCTGGCTCCTGGCTCCTCCCGCCCAGCACCCAGCCACCCAGCCCCCAACCCCCGCCCGACCCGAACCCCGAACCCCGACGCGGGCCGCGGGCCCGCGGGCCTCCGGCCTCCAGCCTCCAAGGAGGCTCCGAGGAGCCCGATGTGATAGCTGACGGATAGCTGACGGATAGCTGACGGATAGCTGACGGGAGAGCTGGGGGGGGGCAGGATAGCTGGCAGGAATAGCTGGCAGGCGTCGCTGGCAGGGGGCGGACAGTTACAACAACACAACGTTATGTACTTGTATTTTTTTTGTGGGGGGGGGGGGGGCGCCATCATACGGAGGGGGGGGGGCTGCCAGCTTATCGAGGGGGGGGGGGGGGGGGCTGCCAGCAATCAAAGGGGGGGGTGGAGGGGGGCTGCAGCTATCAAGGGGGGGCTGCCAGCTATCGGGGGGGGGGTGGGCTGCCAGCGATCCAGGGGGAGGGGTGGGCGGGGGGGGGCGGGGAAGGAGGGGGCTGCCAGCTATCGAGGGGGGGGGGGGGGGGGGGCTGCCAGCTATCTGAGGAGGGGGGCTGGCCAGCATCTGGAGGGGGGGGGGGGCTGCCAGCTAACCAGGGAGTGGGGAGGGGGGGAGGGGGGCTGCCAGCTATCAGGGGGTGGGCTGCCAGCTATCAGGGGGAGGGGGGCTGCCAGCTATCGGGGGGGGGCAGCCACCTGCCACTGATGAGGGGCCGCTCCTGCCAGCCACCTGCCGCCCATGAGGGGCCGTTCCTGCCGGCCACCTGCCGCTTGCCTGCCGCTTGCGTCGGCCCCGACCTGTGGCCCTCTGGGCCGCCCTAGCGGCCTTCCCAGTCAGGGGGTGGGCTGCCAGCTATCAGGGGGAGGGGGGCTGCCAGCTATCGGGGGGGGGCAGCCACCTGCCACTGATGAGGGGCCGCTCCTGCCAGCCACCTGCCGCCCATGAGGGGCCGTTCCTGCCGGCCACCTGCCGCTTGCCTGCCGCTTGCGTCGGCCCCGACCTGTGGCCCTCTGGGCCGCCCTAGCGGCCTTCCGTCCTCCGCCCCGCTTCCTCGTCTTCCTCCTCCTCCTCTCTCCTCCCTCCTCCTTCCTCCCTCCCCCTCCTCCTACGAGCCACGAGCCACGAGGACCGATCGCGCTAACGCGCTAACGCGCCGCTGCCCTGGCTCTCCGCCCTCCGGGGCGTCGTGGGAGGAGGGGGGAGGGAGGAGGGAGGAGGGGGGAGGGAGGAGCCCGCAGTCCGCAGCGCCGAGTCTCTCAGGAGTCCCGAGTCTTTCTCTCCCGCTCCCCTCTTCCCTGCTGCTTCCCCCTTCTCCCTTCTGTCGCCAGGTCCTTCCAGGAGTCTGGAGTCTGGAGTCTGGAGTCTGGAGTCCCCCATCCCCCCTCCCCCCCTCTCACCCCTCCCCCCTCCCTCCCCCCTCCCCCTCCCTCTCCTCTTGCCCTCCGTCCTCCTCCCTCCTCGGAGCCTGTTACCCAGTGAGCCTTAAATCTTCATTACATACGCGTTCCCTCTGGCCTCGTTACCTGTTACCTCCGACTCGCCACTCGCCCCCATTCCTCATCCCTCATTCTTCATTCCTCCTCGCCCCGTCCGCCTCCGCTCTCCGCTCGCCCTCATCATCGCCATCATCCATCATCCATCATCATCATCATCATCATCATCATCATCATCATCATCATCATTGTCGTCCCCCATCACCCATCACCCATCACCGTCACCACCGCCATCTTGCACCTCGCATCCCGCTCATCATCATCCATCATCTCCTTCTGCTTCTCTCCTTCTCCTAGCTCCTATCTCTCATATCCTATCCCACCTTATCCCCTATCCCCTATCTCCTATATCCCATATCCCATCCTCTTCTCTCCGATTCGCCCCCTCCCTTGTCCTTAGTCTTCATTCCATTCTCGCCACCTGGACCCTGGACCCTGCTCTTTGCTGCTGCTGCCCAGTGCCAATTGCTCTAAGGTGGGCTATTCTGGAGAATGTCGAGACCCTGAAGACCCCGCCGAGGCACAAGTCGGCGGGGGGGAAGTGCACCATCATGGGGCCCTCCAACCTGGACGTGGCGGTGTACCGCCTCAGCACAGAGGCCGGCTTTGCCTCGGTCACCTTGCAGCTGGATCCCAGGCATTTTGGCTTCCCCTGTTCGCGAACACGCCTTCACATTTTGTGTTTCCCCCTCAGCCATCAGCCATCCTGAGATTCTGAGTCCTGGGTTCCTGGGTCCTGCGTCCTACGTCGTACATCTGACATCTGACATCTGACAGTGATCTGTGATCTGTCACCTCGAGGCCCGAGACCTGCTCGTCTACCGTCTACCATCTACCGTCAACTCCCGCTCGCCCCTCTCCTCCCTCCTCCCTCCTCCCACTCCTCCCTCCCTCCTCCCCCCTCTCCCCATCTCCTCTCTCCTCTCTCCTCTCTTCTCCCTCCACCCTCCACCCTCCGCCCCTCCCACCTCCCACCGCTCATTCTCCCTCCCCCTCCCCCCATCCCCAATCCCCCATCTCGACCCTCGGCCCCATCCCCCTTCCCCTCTTCCCTCTCATCCCTCTTCCCTCCCATCTCCCTTCCCCCATCTCCCATGCCAACCCGCTGTCCATGCCGCATCCCGCATCCCATTCTGCATCCTGCATCCTGCATTCTTCATTCTTCACTCGTTCTTCCAACCGCCCCGAGCCCCATGCCCCAATCCCTCATGCATCATCCATCATGCATCATGCAGTATGCAGTACGCAGTCGCACTCTCCACCTCCCTCCTCCCTCCCCCCTCTCCCTCCCATCTTCCCTCTCCCCTCTCCTTCCCCTCTCATTCCTCATCTCGCATCTCTCCCCCCCATCACCCCTCGGCCCTCGGGGCTCGGGGGGGAGGGGGGAGGGGGGGGGAGGGGGGAGGAGGTGCGAGGTGCGAGGGCAATTGGTCACTGCAAGATGTTAGGTCGCCGGTCGCGCCCCAGGGGCGCGGGGCGCGAAGGTAACCGCGCGTCGCGGACTGGGTCAGAGATCAGAGAGCGTTGGGCCCAGGATCCAGGACCCCAAGATCCAAGATGGGGGATGGGGGCACACGAACTTCGACGCTCGGCGCTTTCAGCAGGCCCCCGGCCCCCTAGAAGGCTTCCAAGAAGCCCCCATGCAAAGTGCCAACACGAAACACGAGATGGCCGATGGCCGCAGTCGTTTTGGCTCGACGCTCGACATCCAGTCGAGCATTGAGCATCGACAAGTCAGCAGTCGACATTCAGCATTCAGCTAGCAGCTAGCGGCTAGCGAACAGCGAACTGCCTTCTCATAGCGCGGGCGGCGGGCGCAGCCTGCAGACATGTCTCGCAGGGCTACGCCGAAGACAGACATGATCGCGCCGCAGGTCTGGGAGTCGACTATGGAGCCCGTCGGCTACCTCAAGTATGTACCTGAGTGGCAATGTTTTCATTGCGAACTTTGCAACGCGTACTGCTGCAATCGCGGGGAGCACGCGGACTGGGACACCCACCTGATGTCGGAGAAGCACCTGAGCAGGGTTGATGCACTCTTGATGGCGTGGTTGAAAGAATCTGGCCAAGAGGATGCTGTGATCTCGAACCCACAGCGGCCCCCGCGCCCAGCCTCGTGGGGCGGCGTCCGGCACGCGGCAGCGGATGCGCCAGCGGCAGCGGCAGCGGGAGCCGCAGCGGGAGCGGCACCAGTTCCTCCGCCTCGGCCAAGTCCGCCACCAGGAGCTCCGCCAGGTGCAGGCGTTGCGGCAGCAGCTGGTGATGACAGGCAGCTCCGCGGGCAGCCCACTCAGGCAGCAGCTGCTCCAAGTGATGGTGCAGGTCAGTCTTGGCCAGCGTGGTCGCAGGCCCAGGCGAACGAGGCGGCTGCATTTCGCGGGACTGTGGACACCACTCTGCAGACTCTGCAGCGGGCGCAGGAGGTTCGCGATAGCCTGGCGAATCAGGTGCAGGAGGCGGAGGGCACGTTGCAGCGCGCGGAGGCGACGGTTACCCGCGCGGGGACCCATCTGCAGGATGCGGAGACGACGATGTCCAGCGCGGAGACCAACTTGCAGAAGGCCGAGCGCGAGGTCCAGCGCATCCAGGACCAACTATCGGATCAATTGCGGCAAGTGCAGGATCAGCTGCTGGAGACGGACCAGCGCGTGATGGGCATGACGACTTGCTTGCAGGAGCCATTGGAGCAATTCTTCGTGCGGCATCTAGCGGGCTGGGACCAGCGCATGAAGGCAATGGAGGATCGTCTCCAGGCGGCTGAGGGATGCTCAGAACAGCTCCAGAGGCAGCTTAGGGATGCAAATGATCGCCTGCAGGCCTCCGAGGCACGCGTGCAAGCACTGGAGGCAGCCGCGGCATCGGGCGGATCGAGCGGATCAGCAGGTGCGGCAGCAGGCGCCGGAGCAGCAGGTGCAGCAGCAGGTGACGGAGCAGCAGGTGCAGCAGCAGGTGACGGAGCAGGTGACAGAGCATCTGCCTTGGCCACCACCTTGGCTTTGGCCAATACGGAGCAGCAGATGCAGGCCATCACCAACCGCATGGACCAGCTGGGTCAGGAGATGACGCAGGTGAGCCGGCAGAATACTAATGAGATGCAGACCATCACCAACCGCATGGACCAGATAGATCGGCAGATGACGCAGGTGAACCAGCAGACTACTGAGACTTCGGGTAGGCTCTCGGACCTGGACTGGAAGGTGCGCGTGTGTGAGAATACGCTTTGGGATCAGGGGCTTTGGAAGTGAGCAGCGAGCTAGCAGCTAGCGAGCTAGTGGAGCGAGTGGGGCATGGCATTACAGCCCCCTGCCCCCTCTCGCATAATTTGCGAGGACGCAGTTCTCTGTTCTCTGTTCTCTAGACTCTAAGTGATCAGTGGTCCTGCGCGCTTGCGCAGGTCTGCGCACCCTTTCAAATACACTGCCTGCGGCTCTCCGCTTTCTGCTTTCCTGGGGTTATCGTGCGTCGTGCGTCCCTTTCGCGCCGTCGGCCGTTGTGGGGCCCTTCCCCCTGCCGTGGGATTCTGGGGCTTTTTTGGATTGCCTTGGCCTCTCGCTTCTCGCCTCTCGGCATCTCGGCATCTCGGGGGGCTGCCTCGATGCTCGATGCTCGATGACATCGCGGGTCGTAGGTCTTAGGTCTTAGGTCGTGGGTCCATCTTCCATCTTCCATCCGAGGCCCTCTCGGGCCCACGGCCCACGGGAATAGGGGATCGGGGGTAGGAAGCCATATTGGTTCCAGCTTCCAGCTTCCATCTGGCGCGGTCTGGGGTCTGGGCGTCTGGGGCCATATGCCATATTGGGCCACGTTGGGCGTCGGCCCCCTCGCTACGCGTTACGTACCACGCCTCAGCGTGCCGCGTGCCAGGGGAGCACGGTGGCGGATAGCAGGCAAGGGCGCTTCGTGATGGATGGTGAAGGCCCCATCTTTGCCCAGCTGTGCTCAGTGCTTCCAGGCCGCGGCCACACTGCGCCCAGGATCAGCGTGGGCGCCATCCTTGCTCCTTGCTCTTTGCCACTTCCATGTTCCCTTCTCCCTCTCCCGCTCTCCCTTTTCCCTCCGCCCCCCAGTTCCTGCATCCCCCTCCGCCCTCCGCCTTCCGACTCCATACTCCATGCCCCATGCCCCATGCCCTATGCCCTATGCCCCATGCCCCATGCCCTGGGCCCTGGCCAATCAAGGCGCGCGCTCCGATCCTGGGCCAGGATGGCCCTGGCCAAGAGGCCAAGACTAGCTTAGGAATCCCGATTCTGGCATTATGACATCTGATCTGGCATCTCGCCTCTGGCCTCTGGCACGCCTACCGCCTACGGCCTACACAATGGTCAAAGGTGAAAGGTGACAGATGGGAGATAGGCCACCGCCCGCAACGCCGGGCAGAGGCCGCCTCCCGCCATCATCCCGAATCCCGACGAGCAGGGAGCAGGAAGCTGGAATCAGAAACCCGGAAACAGTCAGCAGTCATCAGCCTGGGCGCCTTGGGCCTTGGCGCTTACCCTAACCAAGCTTGGTTGATCCCTGCTTCTTGATCATCCACCCTCCACCTTCCACCTGCCACCTCTCACGTCTCACCTCTCACCTCACCTCTCACCTCTCGCCTCTCACCTCCTGATCTCCGATCTCCTCATGCCCTCTGCCCTCTGCCACATGCCGCGTCACTGCTGGGTGCTGGGTGCTGGGCAAGCCCCAAGCCCCCCTTCCCCCTTCCCCAGCCCCACGCCCCACACTCCACACCCCGCACTCGGAATTTGCAGATGCACACGAAACAAAAATCTCTGAGCCCCCTGCTGGTGGCACCGTTCGCCGTTCGCATGCATCCCCGCACCCCCCAGGCCCCCAGGCCCCAGGCCCCGGACCCCAGACCGTCTATATCTCCATATTCCATATTCCATATCGGCAATCGGCACGCACCTCAAACGGGTCGTGGCTCGTGGCCCGTGGCCCCATAGCCCATAGCCCATGGCCCATAGCCCGCAGGGAGCAGGGAGTCAGGGGCAGGGAGCTGAGAGCTGACAGCTGACCTTGCCGAGCTCCAAGCTTCAAAGCACTTGCCCGTTGTCGTGCCGACGCCCGGCACCTAAAGACTCATGACTCACGACTCGCGACGACGACGATCCCGATCGCCCGATCGCCCCGTTGGAGGCAATGCATTCCCCTCTCCTCCCCTGCCACCTCCCACCTCCCGCCTCCTGCCGACCCCCCCCCCCGTCCAGTATCCAATCCCCTCTCCCCTCTCCCCTCTCCCCTCTCCTACCCCCTACCTCCCTACTCCCTACCTCCTACCTCCTACCTCTTGCCCTCCTTCCTCCTTCCTCCTTCCTCCTCCCTTCTCTCCCCTTTCCCTTTTCACCCAACTCCCCACTCCTCCTTCCACTTTCTTTCCTCCCTCCTCCCCCCTCCCCTCTCTCCGCTCCCCCCTCTCCCCCCAGGGTCCAGGTGTCGCAAAGTGCAGCGTAGCAAGCTCAGGGCTCAGGAGTAAGGAGTAACCCCAGTGTGATTTGCGATCAATGATTCATGTGGCTTACGCCATTCCGCCGACCCCCAGAAGGAGTATCAATCCCGTTAAGATGTTGAAATGTGGCTCAGTGTTCCATGTTACATGCTTCGTTTCTCGTAGGTGGTAGGTCCTAGGTCCTTCCTCCTTCCGCTGGAACCTGGAACCCTCTGGCTCTCCCCGCGCATGCACCTAAGATTTCAGACCAAGCCCCAATGCCAAATACCTATGACCTGAGCCAGCCTGAGACCAGATTCCAGATTGGTTCGCAAATTTGCATTTGGCGTTCGGCGGCATTGGATGCGTTTCTCGGCGCATGCTCCGCCTGGCATTGGATGACGGATGACTCTAGGCGGCATTGGATGGCTCTAGGCTATAGGCTCTAGGCGGTAGGGAAATAGGTTGAGTGCGCAGAAGACGCGTGACGTGCGTGCGTGTGTGCGTGCATGTGTGCGTGTGCGTTGGAATTCAATATTCAATTTATGTTTCGCATCCCGAATCCCGATTCATAGCGCACCCGCTGGAGTCGTCCTCGCGTTGGGCTTTGGAGGATGAAAAAGAGAGTGCGCTTGCGCGCGGTGCGCGGGCGTGTGTGCGCGGTGCGCGTGTCTCTAGTTGCCTGTCACGTGTCACGACAGTGCGTTCGCCGCGCCGCGGTCGAAACAAGTGACAGGTGCGAGGTGCGAGGTGCGAGGTGCGCGCGTGTTTGTGCGCGTGGGTTGCGTGTTGCGTGTATGTGGTATGCGTCGTTTGTGGGCTGCGGGCTGTGGACTATGTTGGACGCGCTGCGCGCTGGAGGTGTCCCCGCGGAGGCGTGGAAAAGGTGTGCTTGCGTGTGTGTGACGCATTGGTGTCTTGTCGCGGCGCCGGCCTCAAGCTCGCCTGAAGGCTGAAGGCATCCAAGGCAGGTCGACAACCCGCTTGTCCGCGGCGTCGATTACGAGAGAGGAGAGAATGAAGAGAGGCAGAGAGAGAGAGAGAGAGAGAGAGAGAACATGTTGGAGCAAATGTTCCCACTCCACAACCAATCGTCAGATTATCAAACTTTTCGGCTGGCACTGTGGCAATGTAACATGAATTTGATTGTTGATTGTATTATAGACTATAGAACGCATGTTTTTGATTTCGACTACTTGAACATGAAAATTCTGAACTTCCACGCGCTGCGCTTGCCCTCATTTGCTTTACACGGCGCGTGCGCGCACCGCGTACCGCGCGCATTTTTTTACAACCTTCATCGGGACACGCGTACGCCGCGCGCCATATGATTTGCGCGTTGCTTGCCATCGCATGGCATGCAGCATGCACGTAAACCAGAAACGGTCAACGGGCCAACGCGACGCGCCACGCGCCAGAAACACGTTTCGTTGTTGATTGTTGATTTTATGTCCCTCGCGCCCCCCGCCCTCCTTGCCCTGTGCCTTGCCCCCATTCCTTTTTTTTTCTTTAGGTGCGGTCGCCGCCGTGGCGCGCGTGCCTGCGCGAGCCGCGAGCGGCAAGTGATGGGTCCTCGTTCCTCGTCGTCGTCCTTTCTCTTTTCTCCTTTCTCCTGTCCCAACAATGCCCTCGCGGGCGCCCCGCATCATAGGGCGCCGGGCGCCGCGCGGCGGCTGCGGCGCGCGGCGCCAGATCCCAGATCCGCAAGTTTTCGCGGCGGCCGGGCATGTAGCGCCCGCGGCGTGGTTGCCGCTTGCCGCTTGCCGCCGCGTGGCCCATGGCCCATCGGCGCTCGGCGCTCGGCCAGAGAGGTTAAACCCTCTGACCGCGGCCTTGCCAACATTGGCGAGCCCCCCATCCTTGCGCAGACCCACGGGCTACCGCCCCGTCATGGGAACGGCGAGGTCAGGTGAACCCCTTGACCCTTGTGGGACGTACGCGCAAGGAGTCGCAGAGGGCGCGTAAACTTTCTCTGGCGACCAGCTGCCGCGATTTCGCGGAAGCAGCGGTGGCCGGCGGCCGGGGGCGCTGGCCCGCGTGCGCGCAGAGGGCGCGAGGCGCGAGCAGCAGCGGCGGATGGCGGATGGGGGGTGGGGACCGAGGATCGAGGTGGAGGCGATGCAGATGCACATGGACTGAAATTAGGTGACTGGCGATGGCGCACCAAGGCACCAGGTTCGGCTTGCGCAAGCTGCAAGCTGCAAGCCGTAAGCCGTGGGAGCGCTTGCGCCAGTCGCGAAGAGTGGCTTGAATGTCTTGTTGACTGTTGACTGTTGACTTCAGCATTCAGCAGGCGCCGCGGGGGGCACTGCGCTCTGCGCACCATATCGCTGCGCGGCGCGGGCGTGAGCACGTGATAGCACAGCTCTTAGAGCACGCGGCATCCGTTGATGCGTACGATGACGGCGATCAAGCCTTGCGCCGCGCACGTGGCCGCGTAGCAGAGGTCAATCGGATTGACAGGTCGCCCACGTTAGGCGGAACGCCGCAGAGAGCGACGAAAGTAAAAAACTCGTTGGACAAGATGGCGAAGGACATGGTGGAGACTGCTTTGTTGCAGTATGCGGATGCCTTCGCCGCGCCGGCGGCTGGCCTGTCTTTTGTCTCGGGCAATTGACGGCCGACCGAATCGCGCCGCAGCTGACTGCGCACGATGGCAAGGGAAGCTTCATGCCCCTTGAGCGACTTGAGGCGATAGCGGACAAGGCAGAGCAAGCCCGAGCTCGCGTCCTACGTCCTACGTCCTACCTGCATTTCGCCAAGTGCCCGCATCGGCCACGCGGCGGGTCGCTGCACCCTTGCCCGAGCGTGCGAAGCGCATCGTGGGGGCTCTCAAATATTTCCCGGTCTTGTCTCTTGCCTCTTGTCGCGAGTTCTAGGATGGACGCTCGCCTCTTGCGATGCACGCCGCGCGCGCAGGCGCGTCCGAGGATGGCATTGCGGACGGAGAGGCGCGCGAAGGCCGCATCCCACATCCCACATCTTGGGTAACGCGGGCTCACGGACGAAGACGGCGCTTTGGAGGTGGAGATGCATGCCGCAAGCCGCAGGCCGTGAGCCGTCGGGCTATGAGCTCGAAGCGCGCGTTTCGTGCGCGTCAGAGATGAGAGCCTCGCGCGCGTCGCCGCCGGCCGCTGGCCGCCGGCCGCTGGCCGCAGCAAATGGCGCGAGGTCCAGCTTCCAGCTTCCAGCGGCTGCGTCCACATGCCGCTCCCGGCCCCCAGGGCGGCCCCATTTGAGCCGCGCGGCTGGTGGGGGCGCCGGGCTGTTGCCCGTTGCCCCTGGCAGCGCGCATTTTCGGCCCCGACGCTAACTACTCGGGTTGCCGCAGGATGGCGCTGGAGGGTTGCGCGGCGCTCCTGAAGGAGGCCGGCCGAGCCGACAACAACGCCAGCCAAGCTGCAGCCTGCAGCGCGTTGATTGAAGAACGCGGCGCGCGGTGGAGCGCGGCCAGCCCGCCCGCCAGGTTGACAATGTCAACGAGGTCAAGGCGTCGAGGCCGCGGCGTTTGAGCTCCTCGCCCCTCCCCCCATCCCCCCTCCCCAGCCCCCAGCCGCAGTGGAGACCGCCGATTATCCATTATGCAATCCCCTCGGACCTCGGCCCCCAGACCCCCGACCACCGAACAAGAAACAAGTCAAACAGTCAAACGACCGACATCCTAAGGGGGGGCGGGGGCCCCCGTCGCATCGCCTGGCTAGAGCCTGAAGCCCGAGCGGCTGCGCCCGCGCGCCCGCGCGCCGCCCCCCGCCTCGGTTTTCGGCGCGCCCCTCCCACGCTTCGCGCTTCGCGACCCCGTTGGGAGCTCAATTTAAAATCTAAGGTCTAAAGCCTAAGGCCTAAGGCCCCAGCCCCCAGCGGGTGCGTCTGCATCCACATGAAATGATTTCGCCCCGCCCATTCCCCGCTCCCCACTCCTCATCCTCATTTCCCATTTCCCACTCCTCATCCCCCGTGCCCCCGCCCATTCCCCATGCCCCAAACGTTTCGCGGCCCCACGGGGGGAAGCATCCGCGCGCGGGGAGAGGGGGCCGCGCGCCGCGCGCTAACGCCCCCCCCCCCGCGCGCGCGATGGGGGCATGGGGTATGGGGTTGCGCGTTGTGCCGCGCGTGAAGCGCGGGGGCGCGCGAGTGCGCCCCCGCGATGTCGCGCGCCCCATGTCCCGTGCTTCGCACTGCCTCGGGCCCCGGGATCCGAACTTCTCTCTGCGCGCAACCGTTAAGGAGGTGGGAGGCGGGAGTCGGGAGTCGGGCCCTGCAATTGGTTTTTTGTTCGGGCGTCGGGCCGCGTGTTCGCTATGTGCATATTTGCCATATGCAATATGCACGTATACATCTGCGTAGGTGCGCGCACAGAAAACAAAAAATAAACATGTCGCCGAGTTTAGTTTTGATTGTTTTCGGGCGTAGCCCGAATTTGTTTTTCGCGTAGTAAGCTGAACTGGACTGGACTGGACTGAACTGGTCGCATATGTTAGGGGCCCGTTTTATTCTCGGCGCCCCAGGGCGCAACCCATGGCGCAAGCAATAAGAGCTTGTTTTATTCTCGGCGGGCGAGGGCGCAACCTATGGCGCAAGCAATAGGAGCTTGTTTTATTCTCGGCGGACGAGGGCGCAACCGATGGCGCAAGCAAGCCCCAACCAATGGAATATTGCGACGCCGTGGGCCCTGATTCTTTCTCCCTCGTCCCTCATCCTTCCTCCCTCCCCCATCTTACGTATTTCCCCCACCTTTGTCCTCTCTTCCCTTCTCCCACATTCACCTTTTCCCCCGCTTCTTCCCCCCCCTCCTCCCCTCCCTCTCACATCCTCTCCCTTCTCCTTCCCATTTTCCCTTCCTCTCTCCCCTCCTCCCCATCCCTTTCCTCCTTCCTCTTGTCTCTCGCCTCTTCCATCCCCATCCCCGCCCCCCCCTCTCTCGTCTCTGTTCTCTGTCATCGCCCCCCATCTCCCCTACCTTCTCCCTTTCCCCTCTCTGCGCCCCGCACCCCGATTTGCGATTGGCGGGGGTTCTAAGGTGTCAAGAACGATTTGCTCGAGGCCGCTGGCGTCTCGCAGGATGAGTTCGCGGCGAAGGCGCAGGCCGTATTGGCCCGCCTGTCCCACCACCCTGCGGCCCCCTTGGACGAGTTCCTTCTCCCGGAGAGACACGCCATCCTCGAGGACTACATGAATTGGCTGAGCCGCCGCGGAAGAAACAGAAGAAGGAGGCCGCCCCTTTATGGCCTGGCAGACACGCCGTGTGGAATAAGAAGGCTGGTTCTGATTGGTGGCGGCCCTCGCCGTTCCGGGAGGAGGACGCGGCCGCGCGACATCCAGGTTTGAAGGCGTTGGCCGCCAGGCAGCTCGACATGCTGGAGAGACTCAACTTGTCATTGCCAGAGGATGAGCCGAGCACCGTAGATGTCAACATGCCCCTCGGTCGCTCCCGCGAGCTCATCAAGCATGGTTCGGCGTGCCTCACCGAGAAGAGCCTGGTGTATCTAGCTCATAAAGGCAGGCTTGCCCATGGAGTGGAACATCTGATGATGATGGGTTTCCTCGTCGATGAATTGCTCGGGCCGCAGCCGCGGGCGAGCGAGGTCGCCGCTCGTATGATGGAGTTCAGTTCTTCGTTTTTGAAGAACATGGCCGGCAATGCATTCGACTCATCCGCCTACATGGTCGCGCAGGTGGTGTTGAGTGTGTTCCTCGGCGAGATGCGCTTGCGCATTCGTGCCATGCCGCAGAACACTGACACGCGACGGGCCATGGCTGTCGGCTGCAATCTCATGGGCATGGGCTACGGCGACAGCGACGAGAGTGACGAGTGACGATGGAGCACCCGGGACGATCCAGGACGACGGTGACGGGTGACGGACCAGGTTCAGCTGCGACACTCAACCTATGAGGCGGGGCGCCCATTGCCAGGGACTGGAGGCCTTTAGATTTCTCCAGGAGGAGCGAGGAGGGAGAAGGGAGGAGTGTGAGCGAGAGGCGAGAGCAAGACGCAAGACAGCAATACATGAGAGAAGTGATTGAGAGAGATAGGGGGATAGGAGATAGGAAATGGGACATAATATATATCATTTAAAGATAAGCTAGGGAAACGAGGATCGAGCGACTAGCGAATATATTAACGCGGCATGCGGCATGCGGGTTTCGGGTTGCGGGTGCCGAGGGCCGAGAGCCGTCGACAGTCGAGCTGACGAGTGACGAGTTCACAGTTCACAGTTCAGGTTTCACATTTTCGGCGAGTTGCCGACTGTAGCTAGCTGAGGCACGGATGCCTGATGCTTGATGCAGCGTTGCGCGTTGCCCGTTGCCCGTTGCCCTCTTCAAGCTGAGCAGACCTGTGCGCGTTGTCAGACGTCAGACTTCAGAGTTCAGAGCTCAGAGCGCACGGCGCCAGGTGTCAGAGCATCGAGCATCGAGCATCGAGCATCGAGCATCTCGCGCTGGCCGCCCGCCGCCCACAGCTGGGCGCTGGGCGCTGGGCTAGGGGCTCCGCGGCACCTGGCATGCAAGAGCGCGCGTGGTGCATGTATCGACGGTCGACGGGCTTCGTTCACTGGGTGCGTTATCCTCCCTCCGCCTCCTCCGCTGTTCTCCTCCTTCTGGTTCTCCGTCCTCCTCCCTCCTCCTTCCTCCTTCCCCCTCCTCCTCCCCCCCCTCTCCTCTCTCCTCTTCCCCGCTCGACTCCCTCCTTCCTGGGTCCCAAGTCCCAAGGCGGGCGGGGGGGTCAGGTCTGCTCGGTATACCCCTTTGTTTTGTCATTGCCCACTGCTAGTTGCTAGTGCTACTCCTGGCCGCCGCCACCATTCGAGCCGCTTGGTTTGGCGGGAGTTTGTTTTGTGCAGGTTGCTGTGCTTGCCTTACTTACAACTCATCTGGGATCCTACGTCCACGGGCTGCCGGGCCCCAGCGATGCCCGTATCCAACTCGGGGAGCGAGGGTTCCAACAGGGAGAAGTTCTGCAAGTGGTGCGGGCGTCCCAGCTTGGAGGTAACCTGGACTCGCGGCGGAGAGGGCTGTCAGTGTCGGCAGTGCACGAGCTACCTCCAGTGGAACTACGCTGATAAGGATGAGAGGAAGCAGCTTGAGAAGGACATCGAGAGGGATGGACCGGAGAGACAGAAGCGGTTCAGACAGGAGCAGGAGGAATCTGACGCCGCCGATCATTCTGGGAAGCGGCGCGCGAAGAAGTCGAAGAAGACTGTTGAAGCCACGGAGACTCTCAAGCTGGAGGGCAAGATGAAGTGCGGGGTATTCTGGCCGAAGGCGATCTACGAGGAACACTTCAGCAAGAAGTTGCCTGCGTCTTTCAGCACGCAGTACAGGCATGGTAACACCGACCTCACAGGACTGGACACTGGACAATGAACTCGTAACGCCATCCCTCCCCCTCGACTCCTCGATCCTCGCCCCATCTCCCATCTCCCCCGCCCCCTCCTTTGTCTCTTGTCTCCTGTCTCCCCTCCTCTCTCCTCCCTGCTCCTACTCGTTCGACAGTCGACAGCTGCCAGTTGCCAGTTGCCACTAGACTTCGGACTCTCAACTCTCATCCTCTCGCCCCTTCGCCCTTCACCCTTCACCCGTCAGCATTCTTTGTTCTTCATTATTCGTTCTTCGTTCGAGATTCGAGATTCGAGAGAGGAGCGGTTCTCTGCTTCTCGCGCTCACTGTGTACTTGTGTACTGTGTTCGGGCGCTCCTTCCAGGAATCGTACTCTCATCAACGATCCCGTTCATTGATGGGTGCATTTAGCTGAGCTCGATATCTGGCGCTGAAGTCACCGTGCACAACGAGCTCCCGGCGAACGACGCTGACGCGGCCTTCAAGAAGGTAGCGGCCAAGTTGAAGCCAACCATAACCAAGGGCAGCGACGCGACTAAAGCGGCGGGCGATGCGGATGGCAACTACGCGAAGGTCAAGCTGCCCGACGCGAAGAAGAGGAAGGCCGGCGCCGACAGCGACGACGAGGACTATGACCCCTACGACGCTCTCTTCGGACCCATCGTCAAGTCTAAAGGTGGCAAGAGCTCGAACAGCGCCGGCGGCGATGGCGACGAGGGCGACGGCGGCGGCGGCGGTAACCGCCGCGGCAACGGCGGCGGCGGAGGAGGCCGCGGAGGCGCAGGAGGCAGTGCAGGCGGTGCAGGCGGCGGCTCGGGCGGCGGTGGTGGCGGAGGCAGCAGCGGCGACCGCAAGAAACGAGCGGGCGCCGAGCAGTTCGCAAAGGCAGCCTTGTTGGAGCGCCAGGGCGCGATCCATAGGCTCGAAGACGAGCAGATGGTCCACGGAGTCACGACGGCCAACATGACTTCACTCAAGAAGAAGATGAACATCGCTCTAGGACCTGATAAGATTAAGATCCTCACGTCGGGCTCGGAGGAGTTGATCACTGGCGCTAGCGGCGCCTTGGACAGCGTCGACAAGCTCCTCGGCGAGATGAACGATATCAATTCCAAGATCGATGCTGCTACGCCACTGGTCACCAATCTTCAGAGCAAGCAGGAGGAGTCGGGAGTCGGGCGTCGAATCAGCCCTTCCGAAATACGACAATACACATCCCTCGTCCCTCGTCCCTCGCCCCTCGCTAGCCGCTAGACATTTGATATTAGATATTCCACGACCCACCCCCGCCCTATTTGACAAAACCACGTTGTATAGTGTATAGGCGATAAGCGAGTTACTGCTTATAGATGATATGTATGTATATATATATATATTACAGATGCCAACAAACGTCCAATTGCAACTCTAGGGGTCGAAGCGTCGAAGCTCGAAGCGGGGGGCATCGAGCTGCGAGCTGGACACCGCCCCCGCCCTCCCGCCTCCTCGCATTTTCCTCATACTTATCTTCCAACTGCCCACTGCCCCAGAGACCCCCGCCTTCCTCCTTCCTCCTACTCGCCCTGCCCCCCCCTAGGCCGTTTTGGCCGTGGGCCCTGAGTCCTGAGCCCTGGCGCGGGCTCTTTCTCTGATATCTCCGCCCGCCCTGAAAGGAGGACGGCGACGGCTTGCTCGATGCCATGGTAACCGCTCGTGCTTCGGGATTGGCAATTCCAGAGTCCCTGACGTTCTCCGTTCTGCACCGTTCCCTCACCAAGGCCATTGCCGACAAGGACTTCGAACGCGCCACGGCGGTGGTGCAGTGGTGCGGCGGCGGTGGAAGCGGACGCGGAGTCACGTTGCAGGCTCAGATTCACGATCAGTCGAAGGCTGCCCCCATCCAGGAGAAGTTAATCATGCGGCAGCTCCTGGACACAGTCAGGACGACGGATGTTAACAAGCCCGAGTCACTCGACATGATGATGAAAACGCTCCAGGCGCTCACTGCGCCCGTGACGATCATCGAGAACGTCGAGGAGACCGTGACATTCAAGCCCCAGTTGGACCAGATGGCAAAGGTAATGGGATGCATGCCTCCTATCAGGGACTCGCTCCCAGCCGAGGAGAAGGCGCGGGCTTTGACAGAGGGAGCGGCTGCGAAGACCAAGATCAACGAGGATCGCAACCACAGGTTCCATAAGATCTGCTTCTTTCTGCCCGCCGGGCGGCGCATCACGGCCAAGATTGTTGTGTTGCAGTCCAAGCAAGACCTCCAGTGCTCGCAGAACCTTGACAAGCGGGTGTCGTCGATCTCCACTGTGCCAGTATTCGCGCCGAAGACTGACGCTGATCTCCGCGGCCCTATCGTAATCGACAACCGCAAAAATCTCAAGACTTTCTGCATCGATGCGCTGGAGCTCGATGGGAAGCTTTCCGAAGGCTACAAGCAGCTCAATGCGAGCAAGATGAAGCAGGTCTTCGACCATAGAGACGCCATCGTCAACTCCATCCTTGCGCACTGCAGGTCTCGCCAGAAGGTCGCCCTAGAGGACGCGGTTACACGCATGAACCAAGTCTTGAAACTCACGGACGGGCTCAGCGGCAACGTCGACGGCGAGTTTGTGACCAAGATCTCCGAGAGCTTCGACAAGGCGCTCACGGAGTTCGGGTCGATGAAGCAGCTCGGCATCAACGACATTGCCGGCGTGGATAAGGCCAAGGAGGTCGACGAGCTTTTTCAGTCGGGGAAGGTGGCCGTGCAGCATCTGAAGGAGCTGATCCCCGCCATCGCCGAGGTCTCCAAGAAGAAGACGGGCCTTGATGTCAGGACGGCCCAGGTCAAGGGTCTGGCGGACTACTTTGCGCAGCTCGGGCCCAGAGCCGCGCGCGTCGCAAGTTGGGCTGGGGAAGAGGTTGCCAAGTTCGAGGGTTGGATGAGGACTGAGGTCACGAAAGCTCTCTCCACGAAGGTCGTGCAGACGACCACGCCCTTCCAGAGGTTCTGTGTGCTGGGTTTCGTGGGGGCCCCTGCTCCCTGCTCCAATCCTCTTCTCCTCCAACCCCACCCCCCTTCCTCATTCCTCTCATTTGCCCGTCTCCTGCACCAACTCCTTGTCCGCTGTCCTCCTCCAACCTCCAGACCATATCCCCCGCGCCCCTCCTCCTGGGCGGGTAACTGACGACAGGTGGGAGGTAGGATTTAGGGGCATTGAAACAATCTGCCCCTCTAGTTTCTCTAAGCTGGTGGCCGAGTGGCTCGACAAGGCACCCGAGCAGACTGAGGGTCAGCCAGAGGCAGTTCTTGATCCAGAACTGGCCCTACATGAGGAAACGACTACTTTCTTGAAGGTGATCTTTCTGAAGGAGAAGGTTGGTGAGGTTACCGAGTTGGCGAGCCTCGCCCGCTTGGACGTTTACTTCGACAAGTTCGCCAAATGGCTCGGCGTGGGTTTCGTATGCAACACCTCGCCCACTGCGCTCCGTGCAGGCCTGCTCATCTTGACCCAGCCGATCTTGCACGTGGGGCAACGCGTGTGGTGAAGAGCGATGATGTGGCTAAAACCTTTAACAACGCAGAGTTGAGTTCAAAGGGTGATGCGCATGTCAAAACGATGCAGGACATCCACTCCAGCGTTCAGTTCGTTGCCCTCGCGGAGAAGATGGTCAACTCGATGAAGTCTGCTGAGGGCCTGGAGCCCAGGGCTCTTGAGCGGGCGGTGTCCATCCTCAAGGTAAGCCGCGATCGTTTCGATGCCGCAGCCGCGGCGGTCCTCGACTCGGGCGTCGCGGCCGGCGCCAGCCTGATTACGGAACTCCAGAAGCTGATGGCGGGTGAAAAACTGACTAAACTGACTTCCCTCTGCAACGAGGGCGACTGCACGACCGACCGCATCAACAATATCATGGATCTGGTCAAGAGCGAGGAAGCTGTGAAGTACTACAGAACGTTCAAGAAGTCCCAGAAGGCCAAGATTCGCCTGGATAACATTCGCAAGACTGCCATCACCATCAAGGACACGAATAACATCGAGATTGCCGTTGCCAAGCTGGACGCCTGCATCGGGACTTGCACGGGCGATGAGTACGCGAGCTATCATAACGTGATGGGCATTCTGCTTTGCTCGCAGACGATCTGGAGGGACCTTCAGCCCGGCGAGTCCCGCG
Source organism: Prorocentrum cordatum (assembly GCA_963575745.1). NCBI lineage: Eukaryota > Dinophyceae > Prorocentrales > Prorocentraceae > Prorocentrum > Prorocentrum cordatum. The sequence goes on from CAUYUJ010002158.1 coordinate 355,712, forward strand.
ACGCCATGGCCGAGCAGTGCCCTAAGACCGTCGAGGATCTCACTATCCCGGCCCCGCTGGGGATCGCGCCGAAGCAGCTCAGCACCAAGGAGAAGGACGAGCCGCCGCCATCCTCCGAGCATGGCACCTCCGCCGCAGCCTCAGCTTAGCTGCCCAGCTGCCCAGGCAGCCGGCAGCGTCGTATTTTGGTAATTCGGTTTTGGGGCGTCACTCGCCTGGCGCCTAGCCCGGCGCTGGCGGCTCCGACTGGGCGGGGCCGGGAGTGCAGAGTGCAGCTGTTCTTATGCCCTATGCCTCCTCCTCCTCTCCTCCTCCTCCCTCTCCAGTCTCGAGTAGGCCTTCTCCCTTCTCCTATTTCCCACGCCCTCGCCCTCCCCATCTTCCCCCCAGCTCCCCTGCTCCATGCATCCTGCCTTGCTTCCTCCATCCTCCATTCGTCATCCGACCCTTGACCCTTCCTCAAAATAAGCCTCCTCCCATCTTCCACCTTCCCTCTCCTCATCGCGGCCGCTCAGCGTTGTGCCTCTCTCGAAAGGGAGAACGTATGACAAATAAAAGATGGGGGGAAAAAAGAAATTGCGGAATGGCGAATGGCGTAGGCCATTTGAATAATAACAATCCTGTGGTGTTGGGTCCTTGTTTTGACTCCGCAGCGCCTCGCGCCTCCTCACCGCCTCCTCCTTTCCCTTCATTCCTCCCCTCCTTGCACCTGCCACCTGCCCTCCGTCCTCCGTTCGTCCTCATCCTCGTCCTTCCGTCGCCCGTCGTCGTCGCCACCGCCGCCGGCCGCGCGCGCGCCCCGCGCGCGCCGCCGCGTGCCGCGTGCCTCCGCGCGCGCGCGCCGCCGCGTGCCTCGTCGTCGTCGTCGTCGTCGTCGTCGTCGTCGTCGTCGGTCGGTCGGTCGGTCGGTCGGTCGTCGTCGTCGGTCGTCGTCGTCGTCGCCATCGTCGTCGGCGTCGTGCGTCGTCGTCGTTGTCGTCGTCGAATGTTAGCCCGCGTGGACCGTGGGCCCCGAACAGTGGCGGACCGTGGACCCCAAACAGTGTAACAGCGTGTTTCGAAGTAGGAAAAAATAAGCGGCAGGATAAGCGGATATAAGCGGCAGGGCAAGCGGCAGGGCCAAAATATAAGCGGCAGGGGAAGTGGCAGGCCTCTCTGGGAACGCCAAAAGATAAGTGGCAGGCCTCTTTGGGAACGCCAAAAGATAAGTGGCAGGCCTCTCTGGGAACGCCAAAAGATAAGTGGCAGGCCTCTCTGGGAACGCCAAAAGATAAGTGGCAGGCCTCTCTGGGAACGCCAAAAGATGAGTGGCAGGCCTCTCTGGGAACGCCAAAAGATAAGTGGCAGGCCTCTCTGGGAACGCCAAAAGATAAGTGGCAGGCCTCTCTGGGAACGCCAAAAGATAAGTGGCAGGCCTCTCTGGGAACGCCAGATGATAAGCGGCAGGGCCAGGAGATAAGCGGCAGGAGGCTCTCAGCAAAGTTACAGGGAGGCCGACCATAATCGGTTTTGCAACTTGAAACGCGGGTCCCACAGGGAGGGGCTGCCGCTCGAAACTTGAATACTCCAGCCCGGGGAGCCCCAAAAATGACAACAGGTAGGGGGTTTGAATGGCCCGCTCGGACTGGTGCCATGAAGTGCGGGTTGCACTGGGCGGACGCTCCCGTTCGAGACATCCTCGCGATTCATGCACCGGCGAAGCTCCAGTTCGACTCCATGATCGATGGTTATGATGATCGATGATCGCGATGGGATGTTGATGGTGATGGTGATGACGGCGGTATGATGATGATGATGATGATGATGATGATGATGATGCTGGTGAGGGCGATTGTGGAAACGTGGCATGGTGATGGTCTTGACCGGTGATCATGATGGGATGGTGGCAGACATGATTATGATGTTGATGATGTTGGTGATGATGATGCTGCTGTTGATGATGATGATCATGCTGATACTGGTACTGTTGTGATGGTGATGATGAGTGTGACAGGAGGAAGAGAGGACGAGGTGTTCTCCTGTGCGGGGGTGCCCAGAGAAAACGAGATACCCATGTAGGATGTGAGGAATAGTGCGATGGAGGCTGTTTTGCCGTTGTAAGCCCAGGGGGGTCTTGGCCAGGCTCAGAGGCTGCAACAGCGACCCAGCATGGAAACCTGGCCCTGGGGAAAGGGTCGGAATTGCCTAGGACCGCGAGCGGAAAAAGTCCACGACGTCGCATGTCTGGGACCCCTCTCCCCATGGCCGCTCTGTCATCCGGGGCCGCTTTGTTGGCGGCCCCAGAGCCCGGCGAGGGCCCCCAGAATGCGCAGATTGTGAGCAGGACGCCGGGCTGAGTTTTTGCTGTCAGCACGCCGGGAGGTGAGGGTCGGAGGCAGCGTGCGGGGTGGGGGAAACTAGAGGGGGGACGCATGCTTTTACTTCTTCCTCGGCTCGCGAATTCAGTGGGGACAGGCAAGTGTTGAGCCCCCCGCCGCGGTGCACGCTGTGCTCAAGGAGAGAACTCACGAACCTGAAGGTTACGGAAACACGAACTGCACGAAAGCGAGACGCGTGCTTCTCAAACAGATCTGGCAGGTGTTTTTTTTTTTTGTATGCATTGTTTTGCCGATCGGCGCGGGCCCCCAAACCCCCCTTCCCCCCGCATGGAGTGGATCTTGGCTGTTTTTGGCGCCTGTTTCAAGCAGGTGGGGTCTCCCCCGTATGACGCACTGCTCCAAACAGACGCACTGAGCAGAGGTCCGCGGCCAGACCCCCCCCCTTCCCCCCCCTTCCGCCCAATGTCGAAACGCCGTATCAGAAAACGTTGACCAGAGAACTGGATTACGACGCATTCTGGATATCAAGGTCCTCGGCCCACTTGGGGACCAGCGTGGCGACAAATTGGTCGCCGATCGGGGCCTCGTAGCCCACCCCGCACGGGGACGTGTGGCTTCGCCATCGGGGGCCCATCGCCGATCCGTCGGCGGCGCATCGCCAGTTCCCTCTTCAGTCAGCCCCCTGGTGGCTTCCCAGTCATAGCTCGAGCCTCCGGCGGCAGCTGGGGGCGATGCGGCACAGCCGGAACGCTCACGGCGAGACGTCGCCGCTGGCAGGCACCCCGAGATTGGAAGGCACCCCGAGACTGGAAGGCCGCCGATAACCGACGAGACCCAGAGATCCAACGCATTGCAAAAATGAAGACGCAGGTTTTCCGCAGTTTTCGGCGTCTGGGGACCCTCGCTAGGCTCCAGGCCCGTCAAAAAACGACTCAGGATGAAGAACCGGTCCTGGGGAATGGGTCGAGACTTCCAGGGACCGCGCATTGAAAAAATCACGCCATCGGATCTTTGGGGAGCTCCCGAAAACTTCGAGCTGGGGTCCCCCCCCAACCCGGACGCGCAATGCCCCGATTTTGTCGATTCGGATCGGAGCCTCCGCGAGTGCCGACCTTGTCCCCGCGGCCTGCTTCTCATCGCGAGTCGTTTTGGTGGACGCTCCCGGGGCCCTGCGAGCGCCCCCGGAGGCCGAAGACGTAAGCAAAAAACACCTCCCGTCGTAATGTGATAGTGGTTTATTCATTGTTTTGCCGATCGGCGCGGGCCCCCAAACCCCCCTTCCCCCCGGAGTGAATCTTGGCTGTTTTTGGCGCCTGTTTCGAGCAGGTGGAGCCTCAATGGACGCACTGCTGCAAACAGTCGTACCAAGCAGAGGCTCAGAACCCTCCCCCCCCCTTCCCCGCCCTTCCGCCCAATGTCGAAACGCCGTATTAGAAAGCGTTGACCAGAGAACTGGATTACGACGCATTCTGGATATCATGGTCCTCGGCCCACTTGGGGACCAGCGTGGCGACAATTTGGTCGCCGATTCTGGTGACGGCGCTCCCCCCCGCGGCGCGGCCGCGCGGGGGCCGCCGCTCGCCAGGCCTGGCCTCGCCCCGCAGCTCCGAGCCGACCAGCGCCTCGCGCCCACGGCGCCGCCCCCCCCGCCCCTCCGCTGGGCCTCGAGCGAGAGGCCTGGAGGAGGGGGAAGAGGAGGAGGAGGGGGAGGAGGAGGGAGGAGAAGGAGGAGGAGGAAGAGGAGGAGGAGGAGGAGGAGGAAGAGGAGGAAAAGGGAGGAGGAGGAGGAGGAGGAGGAGGCCCCCGGCCCCTTCCCCTTCCCCTCCCGGCCGCCCCTGCTGCTCCCCTCCTCCTGCTCCCCCCCGCAGAGGGCGCGGGCAGCCTTCGGCCCGCGTCGCATCCCAGGGCCTGCCTCAAGACTAGGCTGGCCCGGGGCGCACTGGACCGTGGACGGTCCCCCTCTGGGCGGCCCCCAGAAAGCCAGTGGGGGCGCCCTCCCCGCGACTGGCCGAGGAGGAGGAGGAGGAGGAGGAGGAGGAGGAGGAGGAGGAAGAGGAGGAGGAGGAAGAGGAAGATGAGGAGGCGGAGGAGGAGGAGGAGGAGGAGGAGGAAGAGAGGAGGAGGGAGGAGGAGGGGTTGGAGGAGGAGGAGGAGGCGGAGGAGGAGGAGGAGGAGGAGGAGGAGGAGGAGGAGGGAACAGGAGCAGGAACAGGAGCAGGAACAGGAGCAGGAGCAGCAGCAGGAGCAGGAGCAGGAGGAGGAGGAGGTGGAGGAGGAGGAGGAGGAGGTGAACACGAACGAGACGAAGATCTGGTGCCCAGACGGCCAGGTCGCTGCGCTGCCTGACGGGACAGGGGCGTGGGTTGTGGACGCTCTGCCCTGCTTGGGTAGCACTGTGACCTTCGTCAGGGCCCGGCACGACGCGGACGACGAGGAACGGAGGGACACGCTCGCAGAGGTTTTCGACGAGACTTCCCCGGCCACCTCGGCCGCGCGGCTTGCCGACTACGGAGATGCGCTCGCCAAGCTGGAAGCGGCAGGGCTCGAGAAACACCACTGCTTCACACGTCTCCGCACCCACGTGAACGGCGCGGTGACGCACCTGCAGCGCGCCCGCCTTGCGACGAGGGGGGCCTGGCGTTCCTTCGACGACGCGGTGGTGGCGCAGGTCGAGCGCCTGGCCGGCCCGGGCCTCACTGAAGACGGCCGCGCGGTACTCTTCCTTCCCGGGAAGGCAGGGGGGGCCGGCCTCGGGTCCGCGGAGCGCCGCGCCGACGTGGCCTGGCTGGGCTCCTGGCGCGCCGTGCAGGACGCGGTGCGGGCGCGACAGGAGAAGCCAACCCTGGCGGAGGCAGAGGCCGCGACACCGAGGCTGACGGCCGCTGCGGCAGAGGCGAAGGTCCACCTCCGGGCAGGGGGGGCCCTCGTCCCGCTGGACCCGCGGTGCCGGGTTACGCAGCGCACCTACACGAAGCAACTGGCGGCCAGCGCGCACGCCGAACTCCGCTCGCGCCTCTCCGAGCCCGCGGCGAAGCTCCTCCCGCCCCAAGGCGGGACTGGCGCAGTGGTGCTGCAGCCGCCGAGCTTGCCGCAACACCTCCTGGGAGACGACGAGTTCGCGGTCACGCTGCGGCGGCGCCTGCTGCACTTCGACCCAGCAGGCCAGGGCGGCGCCCCGTGCCAGAACAGGGCCGCGTCTACGGGCGCGCAGTGCGGGGCCAACGCGGCAGAACCCCACGCGAGGCACGCGGCCGTCTGCAACGTCGGGCCCGGCTTCGTGCACCGGCATCACGGCGTCCGCGACCAGTTGGGCGATTGGTTGGCGGAATGGCTCTCAGTCCGCGACGATTGAGCAGCGCGCCCCATCCTGGGACGCAATGACCGCGGAGGGCACCCAAGCAGCCGTCCTCGACGCGGCCCTGGCGCATCCGGGCGGGCGCGCGTGCATCGGCACGAGCGTGGCCGAGGCCATCGCCGCCGGGGGCGCGACCGCGCGCCGGCGCGCCCGCGTCGCCGGCGCAGCGGCCCCGGAGCGGGAGCAGGAAAAGCACCCCCGCTACCTCGGCCCTGGCCCGGCGGCCGCGGCGGTGGAGAGCGGCGGCCGCCCGGGGCGCGAGTTCGACCCGTTCCTGCGCGAGCGCGCCCCGGTGGGCCCCGAGACCAGGGCCGCTGCCATCGCCGACGCGAGGCAGCGCGTGGTCGCGGCCGTCGCGATTGGCGCTGCTGCTCGGCGGCGCCGGGGCGCGTGCGAGGCCCTGTCCGCCCCCCGCCCAAGGGCTAGGCCGCGGCCGGGCCCGCCTGCGAGCTGAGCCTCGCTTGCCCCCCCCTCTCTTCCGCTCCTCTTCCGCCTCCCTCAGGCAGTGTTAATTAATTAACTCCCCCCCCCTCCCCCCTCTGCTCTCTGCGCCGCTCGCCTGCCCCCCCCCCCCGCCCCTCGCCCTGCGCCCCGCCGCCCCGTCCCGTCTCGTGCTATCTTGTTTCTCCTGGCTCCGTGTCCCCCCTCGCCCCTCTCGCCCGCCCCCGCCCTCCGCCCGGTTCGCCCCTCGTCCCCGTCTGCGCGCTGGGGGCGCGGTGTTTAATTGATTGGGGGTGTCAGTTGTAGACTCCGCAGGGTGGGCCGGCGCCGGGCCGCGCTGGCCCGCGCGCCCGGCGGGGTCGGCGGGCCCGGCGCCAACGCCAGACGGCCTGCGCCAGCAGCCGGGCAGTGGATCGGACGTGCAGTCTCGCCCCCTGCTTCTACTAGTTGGCCCGCCTCTGTCTTCTCCTTTCCTGGCAGGAGCAGGAGGGGGAGGGGGGGGGGAGGGGGAGGAGGAGGAGGAGGAGGAGGAAGAAGGGCGGAGGAGGAGGAAGGAGGAGGAGGAGGAGGAGGAGGAGGAGGAGAGGAGGGAGGGAGGAGGGGGAGGGGGGGAGGGAGCAGGAGCAGGAGCAGGAGCAGGAGCAGGAGCAGGGCAGGAGAGGAGCAGGACAGGAGCAGGCAGGGAGCAGGAGGGGGAGGAGGAGGAGGGGGAGGAGGAGGAGAGCGAGAGCGCGAGTGAGAGTGAGAGTGAGAGCGAAAGCGAGAGCGAGAGTGAAAGTGGGAGTGAGAGTGTAAGCGTAGCAAGACGTACGGTTTAAATGAGATTGGCCGGGGGGGGGAGGGCCCGCCCCGGTCTCTCCCCGCCCTCCCCCTCAGCTCTGCAAGCCGCCCTGTTGGGGCTCAAGTTTTCCTTCGGGGGCTCATGTTTTCCTTCGGGCCCTTGCGCGGGGCGCGCGCGCGCGGGGGTGCGCGCGCCCCGCGGCCAGGGGCCGCGCGGGCCCGCCAGCCGGCGGCCATTGCGCTAGCATGGCGACCGGCGCCGCCTGAGGTTGTCTGCGTTCGGCCAGGGCGGCAATGATGGCGCTGCTGCCGATGATCATAGGAGCGGCGGCGGCCGTTGAAATTAGCCGCAGGTGGCGGGGGCTGCCAGCGACGCCTGCGCTGCCACCGGCGGCTCGCGAGGGAGGAGGTCCACCTGGCGAGGTCGAGGTGGGCAGTGGGAGGGCATGCCCCCCCTTGCCGCGGGCGCTGGAGGAGGGCCAGCGGCGTCGCAGCACGGCAGCGGCGACGCGGGAGCCGCAGCGCCACCCGCCCCCATCGGCGAAGCCCGCGGCGGCTGCCGCGGGCACGGGGCGAGCGCCTCCGCCGGTGGCAAGCCTTGGTTGTCCGTCTTGGGCGCGGGAATTTGTTGGATTAGGGCGTCGACCCAGCTCTATCGCAGTAGTTCGAAGTACGACGTCGAGCTCAATGTGTCCATCGCGTTCGCTATCGAGCTCAATGTATCCATCGCGTTTGCTACCGGCATGGATTCAGGCGGTGACGAGGACTGTTTCAAAAGGGATGTTGTGGACGAGACTGAACTTGACTTGGGCGAATTCGCAAAGGGGGCAGCTCGCTTGCTCCACCAGTGCCCTGGTCTCACAATCTTCGCATTCCGCCGCCCCGCCCGTTGGCGCCGCTGCGATTGCGCCTCCCCTTCCGCTTTCCGCCTCATTCGCCCTCCTCTTCCGCCCCCCTGTAAGTCTCCGAAACGTTATCCCTATACGCACGCCTTTCATCCCCTGCGACTGCTCCTCCTTTTCCTCCCCCTGCTTTCTTCAATGCCATCGGAAAGCCCTCCATCTCCTCCTCCGCCTCGTTCGTCGACCCATGGGGGTTGCGATGTGAATCACGATGCCTTTTCTTTCCTGGTCCGTGGGCCTTGTGTGCTCCCTAGGCCCTAGGCCCTTCGAAGAACTCTCTTCCTCCTGGCCCTCCTCCTTCTCCTACCCCCCCCCCCCCCCCATTCCCCCCCTCCTCCGCCTCCTCCTCTCCGCCTCTTCCGACGCCGCCTTTCTGGTCTTGGAAGCTGTCTTGGAAGCACCTCGGGTCGTCTGGGAGGCCTCTTGGGCCCCTGGGGCTGCCCTGGGAACGTCTTGAGTGTTCGGGCTTCTAGGTGAAGGGCTTCTTGGGTGTCAAGGGCTTTCTCGGGCCTTCCTGGGGCGCACATGCTCCTCCACGCGCCAGGTGCCGTCCCATGCGCCAGTCGTCTTTGAAGTTTTCTGACAAGTTCTGCGAGGTGCTTGCGGGCATGATGAATGAGAAGCGAACATGCTTTTCGACGATGGTCACATGTCTTCACTGCTGGAGGGATTTCGGTCAGAAGATCTTCCTTGCCATAGAGCAGCGGCGCGGCCTCCTTGGCTGCAACTGCACGCGCTGGCAGGAGGCCGCCCTGGGCCCTTTCCAACCGCTGGGGCGCTGTAGATGATGGCGTAGAGTTCGATGCGAGCAAGCCCGTGTCGACGAGGAAGGAAGTCGTTGCCACTACTATCGCATTATCTGTTAAGGCCATTGTTGAGGCCGGCGGGTTGTCAGCCATCGCCGACAGCGGAGCCCCCGCCGCCGCGGACAAGGCACACGGCAAAACGAAGGCAAAGGGCGAGGCAGCAGGCAGTAAGGATGAGGTGTGCGCGGACATCGCGCCAGCAATGCCCATAGAAGTATACGGCACTGGGGAGCTCGCACTTGAGTCAACAAAAGCTTTTACTGCTAAAGAGGGCAAATGGCGGTCAGATGCGGCTCTGGCATTGGTTGACCCTGTTTTTGTAGAGGTGATCGTCAACATATGCCATGAGGCGCGACGACCGCTACGACACTTCTCCCTGAGGCTGCAGCGCCCAATCGAGGAGCACGACATCGACGGTGATTTGCGAGCCCCAGGAAAAGTGCACCACTGACAAAACAATGCACCACCACCCCAGTACATCAGCGGTTGCACGCCTGAAAGTTCGCAGCCCCTGTTCGAAGCACCAGAGAGGGAGAGAAGGGGGGTTGGGGGGGATTGCAATCGCCCTCTTATGTTCCTCCCCCGCCTCCCTCTCATTGAACTTACCCTTTGGTCCTCGCACCTCGGATCTTGTCTCTCCGCCCATGGGAAGCACGTCGCATAAACGATGATGGTCCAACTTCTGAGCACCGCCCGCTGCCCCAAGGGCTCCGAGGGCCCACGGGGCCCTCAGGCCCAAATAGCAGCCCATGAGGCTGCTGAGGCCAATGGGCCCCATAGGCCCCATAGGGCCCCAGGGCCCAGAGGTTTCGTTAGCGCGTTTAAGTGGTCCCGAAGGTGGCATAACTCGCGCGGGGGAAGGCTGCGTTCTTTTTGAAGGGGCCCGAGAAGGTTACGGAACCCGGACATTGTATCATATACGTACAACTGGTTCCGCTTGAAGCACGTAAGCTCCTGGCAGAATGCACGCAGGCGCTCGTTCACCTGCGCCGCGCTGATGCTCATCGGAGGGTGGTCCACTGCGCAGTGAACAAGTCCCCATGGAACCTGTTGGTGTCAGCAAAGCGCGGGATTGACATCAGGCGCCCCCAGCGGGTCGACTTGGCGCGCAGATTACTGAGCACACCTGATGACTCCCTTGAAGTCAACTCGCGCCAGGTTGTCTCGATGTTTCGTGGGGAGCTGCAGCGCGTGATAGACAATGCTGGTCAATGCCCTGGCGTGATGTGGACTCAGGTTGCAATGTGGTGCGAGGCCGAATCGACCCCGTCAGACAACCACTCGATCGAAGGCATTAGCAACGTGATCATACCGACCGCGCTCGCCGCACCTACTATCCGAGATCCGTTGCTGTCCAGCCGCGCGGTGGGCCGATTGGCTCTCTTCCCAGTCAACGTCACTGGCAAGGCTCCAGCGCGCAGCAGCGCCAAAGAGACGCAGGGGCCCATCACTGATGCAATTGACAAGGCCGTGTCCTACACAGACGGTCATGAATGACATCGCCAGGTGGCAATGTCCTCCCGCTGCCGATGCTGTCAGAACGCCAACCGTGCCTTCGACCCCGTTGCCGTTCCCCCAAACAGTGATGGAGTGGGCGAGGCATTGCAACTCGAAGCTCATCATGAAGCTTAGACTGACCTAAGGTTGGACAATGCGGGCATTGTTGGCATTGCCCTCTGCCAGCTTGGACGGGCAGTTCGACGCGCACCTGTGCCCGCTTACTCGCGGGTGGAGCGCCCGTCTGTTGAAGGCCAAGGTCCCGCCCCCATCCCAAAACTCGGCGCCGATTCCAGCGATCGTGGGCGGGGGCAGGCGACAAGGATGAGGTTGCGAGCATAGAAAATTCTTACGCACCGCCATCATCATGATGGCGGTGCGTTCGATTTTTTTTGTTTGTTTTCATGTTCGTTCAAACCTGCGAATCCCCCTTCGGAGGCCCCGTCGGGGGCCTCCGTTCCATGCCAGCGTAAACACGCGCAGTGTCGTACTTTTGTCTGGTCCGAACAATGTTTCTACGATGCGTATTTCCCAGCCAGGTTGAAACGCTGCTTCCGCGCATGGGCGTGGTTTTCCGAACATAGCGCGCTGGGCTGATCTTCTGCATCCCAGCTTGACGCAAGGGCATCGGGGGTATCGGGGGTCGTTCTCTGGCCAGGGCACGGGGTCAGCAGTCGTAGAGGTCAGGTGTCGTCTTGGGGGCGGCTGGTCGGATGCCAGCTGTTTGGGTTGCGCCCCCGAAGGTCGACGCACTCAGCGAGGGTTACTCCGTGGTCCCAGGGCGCCCACTCGAGCACCACCAGTCCGAATTGGTGTTTGCCAGTCTTTACCAGCATCGTGAAAAAGGGTTGTCGTTTCTGGCATGGAGCGTATCTAGCGAGAACAAGTTGTGTGACGAAATGCCCCTTGGCCCTTTGGAACCGATCACCCCGAAACCCAAAGCGCCCGCTGCCATCGAAGACAAGGCCATCGGTCCCAAGGCCTCGGGGAAGGCTGCTGCCGATGAGCACGGTTGCGCATGTGACATGGGTGTTGGCACTGTGGGCGATGAGGAAGATGCACTTGGCTTGGGTGACGAAGTGCATCCCCTTGGACCGTGCGACGCGGTAGGTCCCAAGGTGCTCCTCGAGCCAAATAGGACCATGCACGCATTCACGATTGTCTTCAGAGGCTACCAGAGGTAGATGTTTCACTTCCAGGGCTGGCAGCAATTCCATGTGTTTTTCCTCACGGGCATTCTGGGACCTTGGGGGCCTTGGGGGCTTTTCGGCTTGATGAGTTGGGTGAAGTGGTTCGTGCGTAGCTGTCCGCAGGGTCTGCGCGTGGGGGGTCTCGGGCGGCTTCGTTTGTCTCGAGGGCGTCGCCTCGAAGGTGGTGGCGCGAGTGCCCTGGACGACGAGACTGGCCTTGTACCCCCTGAGGAGCTTAAGTCAGATGAAGTCGAACTCCTCTGCGACGACGGCGCTGCGGCGCTCGCCGAGGCGAAGCTTGATTCATCCGACGGGTCGCATTCGAATGGGTTTGCCGTTCATGACCCGATGCTCTTGGTTGGGGGGGCATTGGGCGCCGCGCGTGCTGAAGGCATCGAGCCAGGGCCTGCTGGCCCTGCTGACGACCCAGCGGCGGGCGAGCTCGACGCAGACCCGAGACTGGAAGCAGTGCTTGAGATATGGATTTCAGAATTCACCCTGGGTCATGCTGTTGGGGTAGAAATGCAAAAACGAGCTGACACTCCAGTGCCAGGCCCGCTAGTGAAGGATAAGCACGCGTCCCTTCTGGTGTGGGAAAAGGACAGCACAACCATTGTTAGCTTCATTCATTGGTCATTCTTGAAAGGGGTTGCAAATCGGAACGCTGCGATCGGTCGTGAGGTGATGGTTGAGGAAGGTTGTTTTGTTTTCAGCGTGCCTGCTATGTTCCCGCAGATTACATTCAAATCAAAAAAAAGCACCCTGATGGCCATCGTTTCACTCCAGTGCTGGCAGGTGTAGGGGAACGCATGCAGCAAGTTAGGAAACGCGAGCGGCCCAAAGTGCCCGACCTCGCCCTTCGCGCTAAACGAACGTGCGAGGTTGCCCTGAGTCTCAAGGCAATTGGCCCAGGTGCTGTAGCACATTCGAGCGTGCGCGCCTTGTGCGGCAAGGATGAGGAGAGCGCGCTGGCGCGCCCTGTGTGTTTTGTAAGGGCCCACGCCTCGCGCAGCGATGCAGTGGGGAAGTGGGCAGACAGGCGTGGGGCCATGGGGCGCCCCACTGCCCCGCGGGCGAAGTTGTTGGGTCTTTTCAATGGTGCGCTGCGCTCGCTCTGTGCGAAGTCTGGCTCGGTTGTCTTTGACGCTTGACACTTGGCCGTCCTGCGCTTGAGGCCTGCTTTGGAAATGCTCGCACCACGCGCACGCGCACACGCGCACGCACACACGCGCACGCACACACACACACACACACACACACACACACACACACACACACACACACACACACACACACACACACACACACACACACACACACACACACACACACACACACACACACACACACACACACGCACACACGCACACACACACACACACACACACCGATCGCACGTGCAGTTGCCAATCCACGTTTTTGTTTGGGGCCCAGGGCCCATCCCAGGGCCCCAGGGCGCCATGCGCGCCATGCTTGGCAGCGCCCCAGGGCCATGCACCGCAGGATCCGCAACCGAACGTTCCCACATCAAGGGGAACGCGTCCTGCCAGCGCGTGGCTTTTTGTTTGAGTTCGACTGCCGTTTGGAGCTGACATCGCTGACGTTTGCTATGTGATGTGCGAGCGCAGCCTCGAGATTCAAGGTCGAACTGTCCTTTGCAGTGTTGCATTGCGCCGATCCTTAGTGAACTGTATCAGCGTATTGAGCCACACATCAGCAAACATGATCAACATTTCGAGCCGCAATGCATCATGGTTGAGCATCAAGTTGGGCCATCATTTGAGCAAACGAGAGCGAAATACGATGGGATATCATCAACATCTTGATCACCATGATCAACTCATGAAGAAATAATTCTTTCACCTTATCATCCCGATGATAAGCCAGAAAAGGACTCCTTTACCAACTTGGTTTTCAAGATTGCGAAGGTTTTTATAATGATTTGATGGATTTCGTCTGGGATTTGAAGAAAACCGGTTTGGCAACACGCAGCAGTTTGTTGATTGCGTTCCATTGCGTGCCGCGCTCGGCCGCGTGCGCTAAGGACCCCCTTGGGGTCCCAGTGGGGCCGTCCACTTGCCATATTTCGTCCTGGGCGGCGCGCGCTAAGTGCACTCCTGTGGGCCCCGTGGGGCCGTCCACCTGCCATATTTCGTCCTGTGCGGCTTGCCTGAAGTACCCCCCCCCATTTCGCCTCTGGCCGCGCGCGCAAAAAAGTGCCGCCCCATGCGCCCTCCCCATGGCCGATGTCGCCTTGGGCCGCGCGCGCTAAGCGCCCCCCCCCCCCCCCCCCCCCCCGCCCCCCCCCCCGCCCGCCCCCCCCCCGCCCCCTTCCCCCGCATTGTTCAGCCCTTGGCCGCGCGCGCTAAGTACCCGCCCCCCTGCCCCTCTCTGCCCCGCGCCGCCCTGTAGTTCATCGGCGTGGGCCGACCGACGTGTCTGAGGAGAGCGGGGGCGAGCGCCGCTGGATTCTCCAGAGGGGTGGCACCCTTTGGAACACCACAAGGGTCGCGGGAGCCAAGTGGGAGCACCGCTGGATCACGAAGGAGGAAGGATGAGGAGGGAGTGGCGGGGGGGAGGAAGACGACAAAGGGAGGGGGGGAAGGAGACAAGGATGGTGGAGGAGTGGAGTTTTTTTTTCCCCACCGATAATACGTCGCAGCCGAGATCCGCCAGGGCCCGCGTGCAAGGCGCGAACAGTTCAGCTACGCCAACCAAGTGTGCCAGCATACGCTTGTGGACTACGCCTGCTCACACCACGCTCTCGCCACGGCGGCCATGGCGGCCGCGGACAAGAGCGAGGGCGCTGGCCAGGGCGGTGGCTCGAAGGCGAGCGAGCTGACAGGCGTCTGGGTTGACGTTCAGAAGCTCTTCCCCGACAGCAATGCCAAGGCCGGGCTGCTCGATGCGATCAACCAGAAGTGGGCCGCCCGAGGGGAGTTTCGGAAGTTGTTCGGCGACAGCGGCGACGAGCTCATCTGGGCTCACGCCCTCAAACCGCGGAACGCATACATCGCCCAGCGCAAGTGTTGCCTTCGTGTCTTGGCGGACGGGCGCGGCCCGCGTGGACGCGGCGTTCCCCCAGCAGTAGAGGGCGCCGACCCTGGCAGCACGCAGCCCCTTGGTGGCAAGCAGCTGATGAAGGCCATTTACAACGCGATAAAGAAGAGGCCCATGAACCCGAACTGTCTCACAGTGAAACAGGAAGGTTACAAGGTGTGCGTCTTCTCCAAGGATGTGCCCACCTGCGTTATGAAAGCTCTCGTCGAACACTCCAGCGCCAACAGCCGCGGAGTTAAGTTTACTCTACCCGACCGCATCAGCAAGGTGCCTGAGACCATGGCGAGCTTCAGCAGCCATATGAAGAACACGCTGGGGACTACCAAGGCTGCCATGCCAACCAAGGGGGAGCACGCGTATTAGAAAGTTCAGGCGAACTGCATCAAGGCGAATTTCAGCGATGTCTACCCTACTTGGCAGGTCTGGAGGGATAGCAAGCTCATTTTCAAAAACTTGAACGCCATGCCGCCGTTTGTGGATAAGGACAACGCCGCCAGCCCCGTCCAGGACAGGGGGCAGCCGCGCGGCGGGCAGCTCGCCAAGTTCATTGAGTTTGGGGAGGCTGGAGAACTCGGAGGGAAGGAGGAGGAAGTGAATATGGGGTCCAGTATGGAGGAGGAGAGGTTAGGAGAAGAAGGGGGATGATGAGGAGGCGGGGGGCGCGGGGGAGGATGGGTGAGGAGTCGAGGAGCAGGAGGGATAAGGAGGAGGAGGAGGAGGACTGAGGACTAGAAGGAAGTTCTGTTTCGAACGTGCTTGGAATCAAACAAGGCAGGGCCGGGGCCAGAAAAAGAAAAGACATGGCGATTCACATCGCAACCCTTGGAAACATAAACACAATCTGCGTTGTTCGGTTTTGAGTTGGGCAACCGCTGCGGTGAGGCGAACGGTGACGCAGAGCAGATTGGGTCCGACATGGGCCGTTGCCTCGGCGTCGCCGCGAAGTGGACTCAGACGATGATGTCGGCGATGCCGCACTTCAACTTTTCGAAGACAGGGGAGTTGCAGGTGTTCGAGGGGGTCTTCTACACTGGCCTGGGGGCTTGCTTTCACCTCGACCCCCTCGGCGATATGTTCAAGAACTTGGATGGGGCCCCGCCAGTGCCTAGCATTGCTTTGCTCAAGTCCCTGGACCAGGTTGAGGAGAAGATGCGCGCACTTCTTCACGAGGTGATTACCACCCGGAACTTGAAGTGGCCCACTTCTATAACTCCTCGCACAACATCCCAAGCTTTCTATCACCTCAGGCTTGAGGACATACCAGTCCTTGTAACTTTCCGGGGCCCCAGACATTCCTGGGTCACCAAAGATCTTTAGCCTGAAGATCTTTGCTCGACTCTGCCTCCTAAAGATCCCTTAGGAGGCAGAGTCGAGTAAATCATGTTCCGCCCTGGTTGTAGTTCGGATAAAGGTGTTAGGTTAGCTAGGGTTCTCGAAGCTATCCCATCCCACGCTGAACTTCCATCTTTCCTTTAGCCCAGGTCGCTGGGGCGGCTGCCTCGCCGCCAGCGGCGCCCCCCACCAAGCCCCCCGCGCAGGCGCCTGCGAAGAGCGCGAAGGGGCCCAAGGGGAAGACGGAGACAGACGCAGGGGCGCAGAACTTGGAGGCATAGACTGAAGAAAAAGATGGCCGAGCAGAGCCCGACGCAGAGTGAGGCGATTGCTTGGGTGGACACGTTGAAGACTGCGGTGCTCTCGCCCTTCGCGCTGCTCAAGGAGTGCGGCATGCTCGGCGATTGCCATGCAGATGTGCTGACCATTGTCTGCAGGCGTGCGTTGACATACGCACGGCATGAGACGTGCCTCCAAAGCCGAAGAAGTGGGGAACTCTTCGCAAGATGTTCATCCAGTACATCTTCCACCGTCACCCGCAAGTACTTCAGCAGCAGTTCCCTGCGAGACCTTCTAATTGCAGATGCGCCGGGTAGTCATGGCATGAGTGGCGCTGCGGGCCCCAGCGACGCGACAGCGTTCGCCAAATTTATGAAGGACTTCGAGGACAGCGATTTCAAGGTTGACTGAGGACCCCGACGAGGCTGAGGCGTCAGCAACGAAGGTCGCTGGCGATGCAGCTATCCAGTTACCCAGGCGCTTTCGCCGCCCCTACACCGACGAGGGCTTCATGATGGGGCTGATGCAGTTCGCGAACTCTTGCAACCTCAACCGCGAGTGGGGCTGGGAGATGACCCCAAAGATCAAGGACATCATGGACCGCTGCAATGGTATTCTACAGCAATCAGCTGGCCCCATCGATGGCGTCGGGCCCAACGTTCTGGTGGATGAGATTGCCAGCCTCATGTGGACGGTCATGGATGACACGACGGAGCCGCAGTGGTTCGAGTTCGCTTCGATGGCGAGCCGTTTCGTCTACAGCTCCGAGCAGACCGATCTCTTGCCCGCGTCTGTGAAGGACACCTGCGACGCTGCCTTCGGCAACGCGGAGGGCGCCGCCCGCTTCTTGCACCTGCCAGTGCAGATGGGCATCTGCATATACAGGCCATTAGTCCTCGTCGCCCATCCTTGCTACTCCTGCTCCTTCCCTCCTCGCGATCGCTCTTGTCCTCCTTCTCGTCCTAGGCGTTTGCCCCCAGCCGCAGAAGTTTCGAAGCCGCTGATCCTGAACGCAGATGTCGGCGGGAGTGAGTTGTCGAGGTCAGCACATGCAGAGAGGGCGGCCAGGTCGGAGAAACCAACGTTGGTCTCGTTCTGGCGCAGCGCGATGGGCTGCGACACCCAGGACAACCTCAACATCTTGCTCGCGGCGCTCGAGGCGAAGGACGTGCAGATGAAGGTTGAGAAGGGCGGGCCCGGCAGGGCCGATGGTTCTGCAGGCCCATCAAATCCGACCCCGAAAAAATTCATGTGCGATTCGATATCCAATGAGATCCTTGGTATGACGGGCACCCCTGCGGTGTTCCGCGCCGCGTTGGGTTTCATATATGGTACATTGAAGCAGATGGTCAGCCCAGGTGCCCAGATGACTTGCACTGCCAACGCGGACTACGGGTGGCCTAACCTTTATGAGAAGGATGGGAGTCTTTACTTGGCGACGGTGCCCAAGGCCACCCGCTTCCACTTCTTCGGTGACGTCGCTATCACGCCGACGGAGGGGGCGATCAAGATAGGTAATCTCCTGGGCGCGCCGCTCTACGTGTTCAGCAGGGCGCCTACTCCGAGCCCATTCTGCATCCCAGCATGGCACGCGAAGGTCTTCCAGCAGAAGAAGAAGTCAAGGGCCAAGTCCAAGGGCAGCAAGTGCGCGGGCCAGGGGGCGAAGGGCGATAACGGCGAGGTTGCTGAGGAGCCAGCGGTCGAGGACGCGCTCGGCGGAGACTCGGCGGTCGCGGAGCCGATCGAGGAGCCGCCTGAGAAGAAGCAGAAGACAGGTGGTGACGCTGAGGAGGCTGCCGCGCCTACAGCCACAGCGGAGCAGGAGCCGTCGATGGATGTCCAGAGCAAGACCTTCAACATATCGATCAAGGCGTCGCTCAAGAAGACGTCTGGCTTCTTCAACATGTTCACGGTTCCAGATACGATCCCCACCACGCTGTTCTTCCTGGTGCCGATGTCGTGGGCGCTCAACAAGACCGACGTGAAGCTGACGCGCCGTGGCGCGCCTGCCATGCTCACGAAGGTTGCCGCAACTGATGCTGCAAAGAAGATGCCCAGCAAGAAAGCTGAGCAGCCGAGCGATCATGACCCATCGGGCAGTGGGAGCGGGAGTAGGTCGTCGGCTTCGGAGTCTTCTAAGTACAAGCACCTGCGCTTCTGAACCGCTGGTGGGCTGTACTATCATCGTGATGCTGCTGATGTTTGGGGCCGGCTTGCGTCTCCAGCTTCTCGTCGAGTTCGGCGAGTTCGGAGGCGTGCGAATCAGAGCATATGGGCAGCATCTTTTCCAGATGCTGCAGAGCTTGGCGTCTTGCTTCTCTGGTTGTTTCCTCTTGCTTCTCTCAGGAGGGGGGGTCAAGAGTCAAGAGATGGGCAGGCGATCAGGAGGGCAGAAGGGCCTCCTGCATGACATTCTTCACCCTCCATCACACCCTCTCCGATTTGAGCCCGCGCCTTTTTGGAGTCTTCCTCAGGCTTCCCGCGGCGCAGCGTTGCTCAACGCTGGCGCCAGAGCGCAGCTGCAACAGAGCGCCCCCGCCCCCCCCCCCCCCCCCCCCCCCCCCACACACACACACACACACACACACACACACACACACACACACAGCTAAGTAGGCGATGCAGGGGGCCCAGAAACTCATCAGCATGCGTATCTGACTAAGGCCTCTGGGGCACCCATACGCGTCGAAAATCGACAGCGGCATTTAGATGTGCAATCATTGTTGCAGCTGCCCCCGAATGCGTTTTGACCAGTCGGCGGCGAGATGGATTTTCTGGTATTGCCGATCTGAGAGTCTCGAATTGTAACACGTTGAACAAAACAGAATAACAAAAACGAAAACATAGTTGAGCTGAGCCGAGCAAACCATTAAACCATTCAGCCAATAATTCAGCCACTCTTCGCCCGAGCACTTCAGAGATTCCGGCAACTCCCTCCGCGGTCAGAGAAGTTAGACAGTTGGACAACCCCGTGAAAGCATGGCAGGGTCCAAGGTCCAATAAGCTGAGGCCCGTGGTCGAGTGTTCGAGCTGCTGGCTGATCCTCGCGAGATGAACGAGGTTGATCATGCTGCACTGGGGCTCGCCAAGGCGAAGGGGAACGGAGGAGAAAGAGGGGGGGGGGGGAGGAAGAGGAGGAGGTTTTTTGGCGAATGATGTGGAACAAGAGAAGCGCGGAGAAGGAGGAGAGGGGAGGAGAGGAAAGAAGAGCAGGAGCTCGGGGGCGAGAAGAGGAGCTCAGAGGAGAGGAGAGGAGAGGAGAGGAGAGGTGAGGAGAGGTGGAGAGGAGAGGAGAGGAGGATAATAAGAGGGAGAGGGGGGCGGTCCGAGTAAGGCCGTGGAGAAGCAACTTCAGAAGCTCAGCATGTTAGAGGAAGAGCTGGATAATGTCAAAGCCGACGTTGCCGCGAGGGATGGCGATATCGATCTGCTGGAGTCGGAACGCAGGGAGCCCCTAAACGAAATTACAGCATTAAAGGGCCAGCTGGGGGAGTTCAAAGGGAAGGGGCAGGCCACTGATCGCGCCGACACGGGGGGGGCGAAACCGAAAAAGGAGAGGGCCGAGGTCGAGGGCTGCGCGACCGCCCGCGACGACACCGATTCCGACAAGGAAGGGAAGGGTCACCCTACAATCCGCTTCATTTTAGGGTGACCCTTGGCGCCCTCCCAGGAGAAACAAACAATTTGGGCAAGCGTCGCGGCCAGCGTCTAAGAGGAGGAGGGCTGAGGAGGAGGAGGAGGAGGAGGAGGAGGACGGGGGGGACTCGCAGGACTGAGGGGGAGGAGGAAAAAGAACTTCGGAGCTTCGGATTGGGTGACTAGGCTGACTGAGAGGTTAAAGTTGGACCTGCGGCAGCAGGCGGACATCAGCAATGCTGTCCCGAAAACGGCGCTTTGGCAAGGACTGCGACCTTTCCTAGGCATCCCATTCGGCGTATCCTTGTCTTTTCTCCCCCACCCTCAGTCGCAGCCTGCCGCAGCCACCCGTTTTCCTCCCTCCCCCTCTCTTCTCCTCGTCCCTTTTTCTGCCGACTTGCCGACCTGCCTATATGCCTGCCGGCCTCTCTCCTTGCCTCCCCCTTTGCCTCTCCCTGCCTCCCCTCCCCCCCCCTCCTCTCCCTCCATTTGTTTTTCTGCGAGTGCGCTATCGTCCGCGCCTTGAGACGCTTGCGGACGATTGCGGGTCAAGCTGGATCAGGCGGCCCAAACCGCGCGATGCATCCGCGGTGGCGATCTCGAGCGCGTTAGCAAACCACGCCAAAACACACGCGGACACATTCGAATCGGTTACAGTTCGGCCGACGACGGCCGACGGAGCAGCTAAATATTGGCAACAAGCGCGATGCAAAAGGTCGCGAAACGTAGCTCTTTCCTAAGGTCACTTCGGAGAGCACCCCTGGGGAACCCTTGGCATATGCCACAACGAAACAACTTGAACGGACAACATAACAGAGCCCACCCGCCTCCCCAGTCGACGACGGGGTTGCGCCGGAGTTGCGCGGGCCCCCGACCTCGACGCCCGCGGAAAACGACTTCTACGCCCAGCTGCGCGCCAAGGGGGCCGACACGTTGCCGCGCCATCTCATCGTCAAGGTCGGAGACGCGGCGACCAGGTCGGAGAGGCCCGCGCTGAGCGCGGGCATCAAGTACGAGAAGGCTGGGGTCGCATGGCCCCACAGGGAGGTGCTCGCTACCACGTCGAGGAGGCTGCGCGACCTCTTGGAGGACCCCCAAGACGAGGTGGTGCACCTCTGCCGAGACATGCCCTGCCCGGACGACGGCAATTACGCGGTGCACGCGCCGGGATTCGGGCACGTGGCGGCGGGCACGGGCACCGACCTGGACGCCCTGGTGATGGCCCCACCAAGGCCCTGCTGGGCGGGCCGGGCCGCGGGCGCGGCGGCGTCTACGCGCGGCCGCGAGTGTGCCGCAGTGGGGCTGAAGGGTTGCGCCAAGCTGTGCAGGACCTTCAGGAGGCGCGGGCAGAGGGGTTGCCGGCGCGGGCGGCGGAGGGGATCGGACCCACCAGCGGCCCTGTCGAAGGGCCCAAGCTGAGACGGAATCGGAGCCGGAACACCAACAATGCATGGCCCACGAAATACTGCACCATAAAGGGGACAGGATCTACCAGCTCAGCTAGGAGAAGTGTCGCGATCGAGCACGGGGTGAGCCCATCCGTCTGGCCACGGAGGATAGCGAGAAGTCGAACTTCAAGGGGTCGGAGAAAGGTGGCTGTCTTGTGCTGGCAACACACCAACACCTACCAGCGGGAGAGGGGTTCGAGGAAGTGCGCCCACCTTGGGTGCCATGCCCTGGGTCGCGTGATGAGCTGCGGGGCCCCGACGTGTCTCGAGCGCGACCTGGCGGCATCAGCTTCCCTCCACCCTTCGCCCATCCCTGATGGCCCGCCGGCAGTGGCCGTGGGGGTGGCGCCAGAGTGAGCTCGGGCTCCGAGGTCCCGGCCCCCTCCACCGTCAGGAGCACGGACTGGTCACCGGGTGTGGCTACGCCCTCCGGCGCATGGTTGACGGCCATGGCGCGGGCGCCGCGGGGCACGGACACGGCCAACAAGCACTATTATTTCATGTGCCAGCAGGTCAGAGAGGTGGAAGGCAGGACGACCTACCGCACCCCGTGCATCGACGCGGAGGCCAGGGCCCCCACCAACTTGGGGCCAGTTGTGGACGATCGAGTTCGGGAAGAAGCGATGGCCGCCGGGGCCCCCGCGATCATCTTACGCAAGGGCGCGCTGCCCCCCGACGGCATGGGCGGGCGAGCACGGCAAGACGGCGAACCCGGTGGCCATCGCGCTAGCCAGAGGTGCTACAGGGCGCGAGGATCGCGCGCCGCGCATCCTGGGGCGCGGAGTCGAGGAGGCAGAAGCGGCGCAGGTCGAGGAGTGAGCGCGAGGGCTGCCGTTGCAAGGCCCACCAGCCCACCCCCCGCAGCCGCCCTGGCGTGACACGATCACCCGAGAGGAGTTGGGCGGGCTGGCGAGCGGTGCCGCCCGCGACCGGTGGAGGCATCGCGGCGAGGGCGCGCTGGCCCGTGACTACTTGAAGTCTCGGGCAAGTGGCGGAGACCACCCACCTGGATGTGGCTGAGCGTTGCCAGCGCAACGAGGGTTTCGACCATCTGGGACACGCGCGCGACGCAAACGTGGAGTCACTCGAGGCGCTGGAGCGCGACCGGGGGTCGTTCATGACGGACGAGGAGGTGGACAACCTACGGCAGCTGGCAGAGGTGCTTCGCGAGAGGCGAGGACTCAGCCAGGCACGCGGGGAGGCGATCGAGGGGGGAGCTTGGCGAGAGGGACTGGCGCGCCCAGTTCCTGGTGCCCAGCAGACCGGGGCCGCGCCGACCCCCCGCTCGGGGGCGGCGGGGCCGCCGCCAGGGTTTGGCAAGATGCCGGAGCTGCCCAGGGCGCAGGGAGGAGAGAGGAGCGGCCCGAGCGGTTGGAGGCCGAAGCCGAGGGCAACCGACCTCATCGCGTCGGGCACGGACCTGAGGGGCTCCACCGTGCGGGCCGAGCTGGGGCGCGGACCACCGTCGGGGCGACTTGGAGTGGACCCCGCACCACCGCCTATGAATTTGCACGAGCATCATAGGTCGGGGCCGACGTTCGGCGCCCCGGCGCGGCGATCGAGGGTGAGCTTCGACACGGAGGAGCAGGGCCCGTCCGAGAAGGTCAGGAGGTCAGCGGGCGCACTCGGGGATCCAGATACCACCGACAGCGGCGGCATGGCGAGGATGATGGCGGACATTGCCTACAACCTCGACCTGCCGAACAAGCGGGCAGAGGGCGCTGCAGCTGGGAAGATGGGCGCGCTCCAGTCCTTCACCAAGGGGCGCGAGCTGCCGGTGCTGGCCGCACGCGGTTGCGGAAGGTTTCGGGCGGCAGTTTGCCCGGGCGAGCTGGGCCGCCCCCTGGCGCTCTCGCGAATGGCGGAGCGAATTCTTCAGCGCTGTTCAAGCATCATCGTTGGCCGACCCTGATCAACAATCGGATCGCCTGCTCGATTGCCACTGGGTGGGGAAGCAAGACGGTGGAAACAATGGCGGCACATTCACGGGGGGTGGCCGATTGGGCAACGTGTCCGGAGGAGCTGTTCGACGATTACGCGCCCACAACGGAGTGCAATATCGAGCCCCGCCCGAGGCAGCCAGTGGACATGCTGAAGTGGGCGCGACAAGCGCGCAACGGGATCTGGGCCGCTTGTCTGTCTTACGGCGCCGAGCACTGGGGCGAGAGGAGCGAGGCGCTGGGCTACCTCATCCGGCACCGCGAGGCCAAGCCGAGGAAGTGCACCGCCCGCTTCGTCCAGGACGCTTGGGAGGAGCTGAATGCGAGGCGGTGGGAGGAGTTGCAATGGAAGGTCAAGGAGGTGCAGATATTCTCCAACAAAGAGCATGCGCCAGGAAGACTTCGCGTTCGCAGCGCGGACGCCCACCCCCGAGGGCCCCCCGCCCCTCGCACTTCCGACGACGTTTGGGGTCGAGGGCCAGGAGGGGCACTACCAAACGACGATCTTTGACCGTCTGGTCAAGACAGCCGACAACGCCTACTGGGAGAACGCACGCCGCGCCCAGCAGCGGCCGTTGGCGGCTGGAGGTGCGGGGGGAGGTGCCCAGACCCCCTCGAGTCGTGAATTTTTCATGACGCCCCTCTTGTAATGAATGTTCTGTGATGTCTTGATTTTTGGTTACAAGTTTCAGTGTCTTGATTTTTGCTCATTGACAGCGCCTTGACAGCCCTTGATAACCATTGAGAAGCCTTGACAACCACGGAACCCATGGATTCCCGCAGTGAACCTTAACCGTGACCGAGCGGATTTCGGGTGACCCGCGCAGTGGGCGGGTCACCCCCGCGCGCGGGTGACCATGATCACCCGCGCGCGCGCGTAGGGAGTTCTGTATCGTCCACAACAGAGAAGTCGGCACGTCCGTCGGCCTCCTTAAAGAACCCCAGAAATTTTGAATTCAATTTTTGGAATCACTTGTCGCTTTTTCCATTGTGGACAATACCGAACTCCAACGCGCGCGCGCGCGCGCGCGCGCGCGCGGGTGACCATGGTCACCCGCGCGCGCGTAGAGAGTTCTGTATCGTCCACAACCAGAGAAGTCGGCGCGTCCTCGCCTCCTTAAAGAATGCCAGAAATTTTGAATTCAGTTTTTGGAATCCCAAGTCTACTTTTCCATTGTGGACAATATCGAACTCCAACGCGCGCGCGCGCGCGCGCGCGCCGGCGCGCGGCGCGAGGGTGACCATGGTCACCCGCGCGCGCGTAGGGAGTTCTGTATCGTCCACAGCAGAGAAGTCGGCGCGTCCGTCGGCCTCGTTAAAGAGCCACAGAAATTTTGAATTCAGTTTTTGGAATCACTTGTCGACTCTTCCATTGTGGGCAATACCGAACTCCAACGCGCGCGCGTTTCAGAAATTCTGTATCGTCCACAACAGAGACGTCGGCGCGCCCGTCGGCCTCCTTAAGGAGCCCCAGACATTTTGAATTCAGTTTTTGGAATCACACGTCGACTTTTCCATTGTGAACAATCGCAAACTCCAACGCGCGCGCTTGGGAGTTCGGTATTGTCCACAATGGAAAAGTCGACATGTGATTCCAAAAACTGAATTCAAAATTTCTGGTGCTCTTTAAGTAGGCCGACGGGCGCGCCGACTTCTCTGTTGTGGACGATGCAGAACTCCCTACGCGCGCGCGCGGGTGACCATGGTCACCTGCGCGCTCGTTTGAGTTCTGTGTTGCGGTGACCGATTTGAGTTTGAAGTTAACATGCGATTTCTTGGAATTCCACCACAGAAAAGTCGCCATGTTGGCCAAGTGGGCCCTTGACGGCGTCCGAGTCGCGTGGAAATCTTGACCGCGTGGCGCTGCGCAACTACAAAAAGCTGCTCTTCCTCTTTTCACTTCCCCTCCTTCTTCTCCCCCTCCCCCCTGGGGAGCGGCGCGGCAAAAGGATGAAGGGGGGGGGGGGGGGGGGGGGGGGAGAGAAGGGCGACGAAGAAAAGACGACGAGGGCAAATGAAAAAGGAGGGTCGAAGGACGGAGGAGAGTGGGGGGTATGAGGAGGAGGAGGAGCCAGGGCGAGGAGGACGAGGGGAGGACGGGGACAAATGGGAAGGGCGAGGGGGGAAGCGGGAAGAGGAGGGG
Organism: Prorocentrum cordatum; assembly: GCA_963575745.1. Classification (NCBI taxonomy): domain Eukaryota; class Dinophyceae; order Prorocentrales; family Prorocentraceae; genus Prorocentrum; species Prorocentrum cordatum. Next base: position 380,839 of record CAUYUJ010002158.1, read on the forward strand.
AGGAGCGCGGCGGTGCCGCGCGCGCGGGAGCGCCGCGGCTAGAGGCCCCCGAGCCGCCGACCGGCGCCCGCGCGGCGGGGGCACCTGTGGCACGGCTGCCGTTATCCAGAGAGGCTGTTGGGAGGAGGGAGGACGAGAATAGAAGGAGGGGGGGGAGGAGGAGGAGAGGAGGACGAGAGGAGGAGGAGGAGGAGGAGGAGGAGGAGGAGGAGGAGGAGGAGGAGGGGGGAGGAGGAGGAGGAGGGGGAGGAGGGAGGAGGAGGAGGAGGAGGAGGAGGAGGAGGAGGGGGGGTGAGGAGGAGGGAGGAGGAGGAGGAGCGTCGACGAGGGCGCGGGAGGGGTATAAGGGGCGGTGAGGGGGAAGCACGGCAGGAGAGCGTCCCATCGCAAGGCCGCGATGGGGAAGCCCAAGAGCTGCGTGCACGCGAAGACGGCGACGATCGCGGCGGGCGTCTTGCCGGACGTCGGCCAGGGCGGAGAAAAAAAGGGTCGGTACCTCACTCGAGGGAGGTACCGACCCCTCATAGCGCTGGGCGCTTACGGGGAAACGCAGGCGCCCCCTGCGCATTCCTGTCCTTCTCGCCGTCGCTCCGCTTGCGGATCCGCGAGCGCAGCGACGGCGAGAAGGACAGGGCGAGGGGGGGTCCAGCGTTTTCCCGCAGGCGCCAATCAACCTGGACGAACGCGACTTCCAGGGTGAAAGCGGCGAGGGCGGGGAGTAGGGGAGGGGGGGGGAGAGGGGGGGATCGAGGAGAAGGAGCAGTAAGAAAGAAGAGGATGAGGAGGAGGAAGACGAGGAAGATGACGATCCCCCCAGGTCCTGCACAACCAGTGGACGGAGAACTGGCCGCTCATGGAAGGCGATCGGGAGGGCGAGGAGCAGGATAAGGACGAGGACAAGGGCGAGGGCGACGGTGACGACGGCGACGATGATGACGGTGCCGGCGACGAGGATAATGACAATGATGCTAAAGTCGGCGATGACGATGATGACGACTACGACGTCGATAGTGCTGATGACGATGAGGATGATGACGCGAAAGATGATGATGATGATGATGATGATGATGATGATGATGATGATGATAATGATAATGAGGCTGCTGATGGTACTGATGAGGATGAGGATGGTGACTAGTATGGTGATGATGATGCTGCTGCTGATGATGATGACGATGGCAATGACGATGGCGATGCTATGACGATGACGATTGTGATGATCTGGTGGTGGTGACTGGGTTGGGGCGGTGGCGATGCTGATGCTGAATCTGGCGATGCTGATGATGGCGGTGATGATGACGATGACGTCGGCGGGGATGACAATGGCGATGATGATGATGACGATGACGACGGTGACGGTGAGAGAAGTGCTATATGATGACAAGGAGAAGGAGGGTGAGAGATAAGGAGGAGGGTCAGAGGATGGCGAGAGGAGGGTGAGAGGAGGACAAGGACAAATATGGTAAGAAAGAAGGATCGGGTGAGGGGAGGGTGGGAGGAGGGTGAGAGGAGGATGGCCCTCGGCTTGGCGTCAGGATGAGCCTCGGGGTCGAGGCTCGGGATGAACGCCTCGGGATCGAGGCTCGGGATCGAGCCTCGGGATGAGCCTCGGGCCGGATGAGCCTCGTGATGAGACCGCATCTGAGCCTCGGAGCCTCGCGATGAGCTTCGGGGTGAACATCGGGATGGGGCCGCATCTGAGCCTCGGGATGGGCCTCGGGATGAGCCTCGGGATGAAGAGCCTCGGGCCCGATCATTGGGATGGGACCGCATCTGAGCCTCGGGATCGATGGGCCTCGGGATGAGCCTCGGGGTGGACCCGCAGCTGAGCCTCGGGGTGAACCCGCAGCTGGGCCTCGGGATCTCGGGATGAGGCTCGGGATGAGCCTCGGGATGGACCCGCATCTGAGCCTCGGGATGAGCCTCGGGATCCCTCGGGATGAGCCTCGGGATGAACCCGCAGCTGAGCCTCGGGATGAGCCTCGGGATGAGCCACGGGGCCCATCGGTCCGTAGCCGTTTTGGCTCCAGCGCAACGTGCGCGTAGCCTGCGGGCCAGCGGGCCATGGAGCGCAGCCGGGGCGACGGCGCGGGCGCGGCGCGCATGCCGCGTGCGGTGCCGCCGCGGCCGCGCGCGGTGCCGCCGCCGCCAGATGCGGCGCCGCTCGAGCGCGGCAGAGACCGAGGAGCGCAGCGGAGGAAGAGGAGCGCGGCGGCGCAGGGCGGCGGAGGTCGAGACGTGCGGCGGAGGCTGAGGAGCGCGGTGGCGGCGATGTTCGCGGCGGCGCAGGCAGTGAGGGGCGCGGCAGAGGCACGGCCGAGCGCGGCGGCGCAGGCAGTGAGGAGCGCGGCGGTGGCACAGCCGAGCGCGGCGGCGCAGGCCGAGGAGCGCCTGGAGGCGCCAGCGGCGAAGCAGCGCCCCGCGGCCAAGCGGCGGGCCCGAGCGGCGGCGGCCACCGCGGCGCCGCAGCAGCCGCGGGGGCCGCCGCCTGCGCGCCTGCTGGCCAGCGGCCGAGCGGCGGCCACAGCCGCGACGCCGAAGCCGCCGCGGGCCCCGCCGCCTGCACGCCTGCTGGCGGCCGCCGCCAGCGGCCGAGCGGCGGCCGCAGCCGCGACGCCGCAGCAGCCGCGGGAGCCGCCGCCTGCGCGCCTGCTGGCGGCAACCGCCAGCGGCGAAGCGGCGGCCACAGCCGCGACGCCCCAGCCGCCGCGTGGGCTGCCGCCTGCGAGCCCGGTGGCGCGCCTGCTGGCGGCCCCAACAAGGCCGCGGCGCCCGCGGCCGCGACGCCGCGCCCGCCGCGGGAGCCACCGCCTGCAGGCCTGCTGGCGACAGCCGCCTGCGGAGCGGCGGCCACGGCGCCGCTGGAGCCACGGCCGCCGCGGGGGCCGCCGCCTGGCCCGCTGGCGGCCGCGCGCCGCAGGGGCGCCGCCTGCGGGAGCAAGGGCCTCGAGCAGGCGTGAGTTCTGGCCCGCGCACGGCGGGGAAGGAGGAGGAGAAGGAGGAGGGGGAGGGGGAGGAGGAGGAGGAGGAGGAAGAGGAGGGGAGAGGAGGGGAGCGAGGGAGGAGGAGGAGGGAGGAGGAGGAGGAACACGGCGGCCCGCGGCGTGGCGCGAATGCAGGAAACCTCGAAGTGCAGTTCGGTTGCTCGCACAGGTCGCGGCAGAAACCTTTGTAATGCGGAGGAGGATCCAGCAGGAATGGGAGGAAGTGGAGGAGGGTGATGACGAGGAGGAGGATGAGGGGGATGAGTGGCCCCCCTCTGCACCTGGAGGCGGCGCCGTGCCAGACATCACCTACAGCCCCCGCAATTTCGGAGATCGCATCAAGCCAGAGGAGGTCGAGGCCGCCGCCTTGCCAGGACGAGGATGGGGGCGCGGAGGAAGATATGGGCGTAGAGGGCGAGGACGGCGAGTACGAGGATGAAGGGGACACGGCTGATGGGGGCGATGAGGATGAGGGTTCGGAAGACGACAATAACGATTAAGATGGGGGCGATGAGGACGACGATGGCCAGGATGAGGTGGACTAGGGGGGGGGGGGGGGGACGGGGGTGGGGGAGGCCACACAGGGCGGGCGGGGGGGCTGGGGGCGGGGCGGGGGGGGGTCCGGGGGGGAGAGGGGCGGTGCCACAAAAGGGGGGGGGGGGAGCGGCGCAGGGGGGGCGAACGGAGGGGGGGGACGGTTGTGGGGGAGGGGGGGGGCGGGGGGTGTGGCGGAAGAAGGGAGGGGGAGGAACGGGGGGAGTGGGGGGGAGGCAAACGAAGCGCCAGGGAGCGGGGCGGAAAAGGAAGGGGAGAAGGTAAGAGGAGAGGATGGACGGGGAAGGGGGGGAGGGGGGGAGGGGGCGGGAGGGGAGGAGAAAAGAAGGAGGGGGGGGGGGGAGGGGGAGGGAGGAGGATGAGGGACAAACGAGGAGGGATGGAGGAATGAGGGGAGGAAAAGGCAAAGGATGAAGGATGGAAAGGATGAGGGCGCTCTACAGGGGAGGGATGGGGAGGTGGGGAGGGGGCAGGTCTGTAGGGAGACGGGGCCACGAGGGAGGACTAGGGGACAGGTGGAGAGCTGTCGCGTCCCCACGTTGATCGCCCCTCCCCCCTCCTCCCTCCCTCCTCTTCACTCCTTTTTTCATGTCCCCCTTCGGTCCTCCTCATTTCCTCCCCTCCTTCTACTCCTCCTCCTCCTCTCCTCCGCCTTCCGCTATCGGCAATATTCGTCGCCCTCATCATCCTGATGGTGTCGACATCTTCCATCAGTGCGGTTCATCATTCGCCCAGTTAGTCCTTCCTCATCCCCCCCCCCCCACTTTCCCCGTCCTCTCTCCTACCTTTCCCGTCTCCTTCCTCCTACTTCTCCTTCGCCTCGTCCCCCTCCAGTTCTTCCGTTCCCCCCCCCCCTCTTTCTCTTTCATCCTTGGGCCGCTGTGATAGTTGATCGATCGTTTATTTCGCGCTCCTCCTCTTCCCCCCATTCTCGTCCTCGCGCCCTCCTCCTCTCGCGTCCCCGCCAGCCGTTCACCAGCCTGCTCGAAGCGATGAACTCCGTGGGAGGCGGCCTGCGCTACAAGCAGTCTCTGATGGAGGCAGTTTCACGAGGATGGTAATGAGGAGGGCGACGAGAATGTGGAGGACTGATTCAGTTGAGGAAGAGGATGACGATGATACTGCTGATGATGAAGATGCTGGTGATGATGGTGCAATTGATGGTGCTGATGATGATGCCGATGATGATGGTGCTGGTGATGGTGATGGTGGTGGTGATGATGATGCTGATGATGATGATGATGACGATGATGATGATGATGACGAGTGTGATGACGATGCGGATGGTGTTGGTGACGCGAATGGTGGAGATGTTGCTGATGATGCTGCTTCTGATGATGATGGGGATGCTGACGATGATGGCGTTGATGATGAGGATGATGAGAGGGGAGATGAGGAGGAGGAAGAGGAGGATGAGAAGGGGGAGAAGGAGGAGAAGGAGGGCGATGGCGAGGATGAGGAGAGGGACGCTGATGATGATTATGATGAGGAGGATGAGGAGAGGAACGAGAAACATGAAGAGGATTGTGAGGATGAGGAGACGAGGCTACGGAAGTTGTCGATGAGGATGAGGAGGTGGACGCGAGGCGAGGAAAGGAGGGCCAGGACCCAGGGGGGGGGGGGATGAGGATGGGGACGACGACCGCGACGACGGCTTCCACCCAGGCCGCATGGACAGCAGCATTCGAGAAGCTGTGCATCGAGAGCGTCAAGAAGCGCACGAGCAGACGCCCGGCCGTGGCCAAGATAGAGGCGGCGCGGCTCCACGGGCCTGTTGAAGGAGGCAGGGGAAGGACTGAGGAGCCAGAGGAGGAGAGATGAGATAATGAGGAGCCACATGACGATCAGAGGCAGGGCGAGGGGGAGCGAGAGGAGGGGGGGAGAATGAGAGAGGGGTAATTGCCTTCAAGGCCGTTGTCATCAGCGGTGGCGCGTGCTCATCCGTCTAACGCGTCCTTCCCATCCTCCTCCTCCTTCTCCTCCTCATCCTTCTCCCCGGCGCCTTTTGGGCCAGGGCCTGCGGGGATCTTGGCAGGCCCAGGGCGGGGGGGGGGGGGCCCTGTTGCAGTCTGCTTTCTACGAGCGCGCCTCGTCCTTCTCGGACTCCTCATTCCCATCTCCGCATCTCTGGGGTGGGCGCTGGTCCTCCTCCTCCTCCGCCTCCTCCTCTCCCTCCTCCTCCTCCCCCCCTCCCCTCCCAGGTTCTGCCAGTGCAGGGCGGTGCGCGTGATGTTCTCGCACTGGGGGCGCCACGTCGAGAAGCGCGGTGCGCGGTCGTGGCAGAGCGACTCGATCGAGGAGATTGACGAGGACCCCGATCGATAGATATGGGGAGATCGATACTGAGACCGAGATTGCAAGACCTGCGTTGTTAAACCACCTCTGGGATAAGTATGGGTAGGGGTCGATCGTGAGATCGATGTCGGTACCGATAGACAGCGATATCGACAGATAGGGGATAAGGTCGATAGTGATATGGATGAGGTAGGAACGTTTCCCGTCAAAACC